>WBMV01000648.1:0-190093 GCA_013396655.1 Campylorhamphus procurvoides
AGGCTTTTTTATTACACTTCATATAGGAAATCCCTGTCTCGTGATCTTCATATAGGAACAAATGGAAATAGGTGTGAATTCTGCACCTGAGGATTTAAATTAGGAAATACTATCCAACCCCTACTGAAATGTGCTTGAAAGGATTAGAAAAAAATGGGGAAAAAGTCCTGAATGAGGGATCCAGCAGCTCACACAGGCAGCTAAGAAAATTGGAGTCAAGGTGAATTTGTGGCTCAAATTCCAACAGGATATAGTTTGGTGTTACTCTGGTGTTATTCTGACCCCCTGTCTGGGGTCACAGGATCCCAGAATGGTTTGTGTTGGAAGGGACCTCAGAGATCACCTCATTCCAGCACCCCTGCCATGGGCAGGGACACCTTCATTGGATCAAGTTCTTCAGAGCTTGAACCTGGGCCTTCCAACAGGAGCATTTGCACTCATTTTTGCAGCCCTGCAAGGTTGGTGCAATGTATTAGAGGTGATATTTTCTGTCTGCCTGAATGACAGGAGCGTTTCACATGCCACAAGCAACCAACATCCATCCCCCAGGGCTGTGGGTGCAGGACCAGACTGGGGTTACCTCATTGATGGCCTTGGAATGTTCCCTTGCAGAAAATGTGGGTTTTGTGGGAGACACCAAGATCCCAGCACTGGATAACATAAATAACTGTGTGTCAGGCTCACATCTCCCCCTCACTCGCTGTGGCTCTTTGGACACTGAGGAGGAACCCAATTTATAACACTCCATCAGCTCTGGTTCTGCAAACCGTGGTGGATTAAGCTCACCTGGTGTATTTGCTGTTTGCTTGGCTCAGGGCTGCAGTTCCAGACCCCCTGTAATAGCTGTCTGGTAAATAGCATAATTTGTTACATGGCAGAGAGGGGAAAGGGAGCTTTGTGGAGCAGAGTTATATCAATAAGTGCTTCAGTTTCAATCACAGGTGCATCACTTTTTTATTTCTTCACATAAAGTGATAATGAAGAATGATGACCTCATGTCTAGACCTAAGCTTTTAACTTTGTTGCAGCTCTGGGGGCTTTAATGTTTTTCGAAAAGCAATCAATCAAGTGCCAAAACCTCTCTGGCTAATTACCTCTGAGACTTTGTGAAACTCGCCATTCTTTCCTCCTAGAAATGTAGTATTTATAAATTGCTTTGTTGAAGCACAAACCGGGTTATGGCCTGTTCTCCTCTCCCCCTTGTTTTGCTTCTGCTCTGTGTTTAATGGAAGTGCTGATGTTGTGAATCTCAGCTTTTGGTGCTGTCTCTTTCTCTCTGAGATTACCATCATTGTGGAAAAAGATATTTCTCTCATGATGGAGGAATATCTAAGCTATCTTAGGGAGGGAACCTGAGAAATGTAACTGAGGAACACTCAGTCCCTCAAAGACTTGGTGTCACTCAGCCCTGGTACAGATGAATTGGTAAATTTGAGATTTCTTTGAATTCTCTGTTAACCTAGAGGTATTTCAAACAAAGCAATATATAATCAAGATTGAACAAATGAGAGGGACAAAAAAGAAGAAAGCTGGAATGGACTTCTGGAAGTCGTGGAGTTCAAATTTTTGCTTCAAGTGGATCAAACCTCAGTGCTATGTCAGGGATATCAGAGATTTCCTTGGGCAACCATTCCAAGCTCAGTGACCGTCACATGAAGAGACTTTTCCTTCAGTCTCTGCCTACCTGCACAGGATCTGTCTGCAACTGGGTATCGTGGACACCAAAGACCCCAGGAAGAGGCCAAATGTTCTTAAAGCTGATGCTGGTTTTCATCTTTTTGTTTTGGTCCAGATGCTTGAAGATATTGATCTCTTTTTCTAGTGCTTTCAAGAACTTCTTCATCAGAGAGGAAATTTGGAATTTCCAATTTCATTTGGAAATGTTCCAGCCCCCAGTGGCAGGACTTTGAAACTGGATGGTCTTTAAGGTTCTTTCCAACCCAAACCATTCTGTGATTCTATGTAGTGTCTCCATTTTGACCAAAATGAAGATGTATAATAAAAAAAAATAAGTTACAAATATTTGGGGCTAAGCTTTGAGTAGATTTTGGGAGCTGGTGGTTTTCTGGGAAAATTGTCTTTAGTGGAACAGATTAAATGACAAACTTAAATTTCAGTCTTGAAGTGGTGTTCACTCTTGTGACGTCTGACCAGTGGCACCAGTTAGGAGACACTCTTGGACTGGAATGTGACTGTGCTCCAGGAGGGAACACTGTTAGGAAGCTTTCCTTTCACAGGAAGAATCTACCAAGGCAGAAACAAACCTGAGATCAAAGCAGGTGAGGTGAGGACCTGCAGCCACCCCATCATTGCCTTGGGGTTACTGGATAACAAACAGGGAACCCTCCAAGCACAGTTGTACAAGAGAGCATCACATAGCAAAGTATGATTTCCATATTATTGCTAAAAAAATCCTCTCCAAGATGTAAGGAAATCATTCTGGATTCAAAACCCTAAAAGCAAAAATGTGTCTGTTATTTTAAGCCATTTCTGTGCGTGTGTCGTTTTGGGCCCCTAAATAACCACCCTGTGCAGAAAAGCAGGGGGAGGGCAAGGAATACATGGACAGTTCACAGAAAATCTTTGTATCCATCATTAAAGGGATGCAAGAAAAGCCTCCCCAGGAGGTTTGATGTGACATCAGAGAACATAAAGAATTTCTGGTGGCTCCATTTCAAAAGGCTGCACTGTGAACCTGGAGGACTCTCAGTTCTCTGCCAAACAGAAGCAGCTTTCGAAATGTCAGGGTATTTATAGAAGGAAGGAATACAACCATTTTTACACCGAGGCTGTTTCCTCCGGGGTGAGTCCTCGGGATTCAGCTGTAACTGCTGGGCTGTAGGGCTGCTCCTGCCTTGCTTTTATCCACAGAGATATTTCCTGCACTAGGAGCTTCGACTTGAATGTTTGTATCATCCTCCAAAGGCTGGACATTCAACAGATCACTGCATAGCTCAGATTGAAAAGGACACAAGGAGCATGTTTAGTTCCAGCTCTTAATTAGTGTACAGGTTTTCTTGGCAGCCTAAATGTTAGTGGGGAAATTCAGATAAATTTCCTTTGTACTTTTTTTCCAAACTCAACGTTGTACTGCACAAACACTCCTGAAATAACAAGTGGTAAAAAACTCCTGAGCTTCTTCATTAATCCATTTAACAAATGTAATAGTTTTTCTGACAGTGAAACTTAAAATGATGAAGGGTTTGAAGTTGATCATTAATTTAAATACAATGAAGTAAACACACAGTTTGTAGTCAGATGAAGGATTTTTTTCTCCAAATAAACTGAAGTATAACCCTAATATTCTTAGAACATCAACAAAATCAGGGAATGATTGCAACTGGCATTTATAACAAGCACTAGTTATGGTTGATGTATGGGATAATTATAATGCTTTGCAGGAAAATCTAATAAATCCCAGAACAGTTACTCTGTAAAACCTATTTTTATGGAAATTAGGGGATGAATATCACATCTATTACAGCGAGAAGGCTACCCAGGCAGGTCTGACAGCCTCGATCTGCAGCAGCGTCCACTCCTGCAAGGGAATTGTTTCTGAAGTTTGGCACCCAGAAAATACCTGCTGTTCCACCTGCTGAAAGGAGGCCTTTCCTGTCAAACCAGGAAAATCCTCAGCACTGGCACAGCCTGATGAACTTCTGAAAAGCCACACCCGTTTTGGCACCGAGGTTGAAGAGTCTGAACAAATCCTGGGGGATGTAGATTAATATTTTGGGAGTCAAGAAGTTAATATGCAGCATCCCAAGGCTTTGCATACATATGGTTGTATTAGATCTGAGTTATAATGAGTAACACCTTTTAATTTGAGTTTGGATTGAATTGAAAAATCCCTTTTTTTTCTTTTTCTTTCTTCCCTCTTTTTTTTAAACAGTTTAGTAAACTGGAGTTACTTCTGATTTCCACAGCCCAAGGTTGGAAACCTGGTTCTCAGACTTCCATTTACAGTTCTTTGGCTTTTATGGGTATGAAAAACAAGAGACAGAATATCCTCTGGAGAGCTGATAGATGATTGTGAGAATAACCTGTCATGCCTAATCTTGGTTTTTAAAGAGTTCCTTGAATGCTTCAGGTCCTTTTTTTTTTATTTTCATGGGAATGCTCTTCAAGTTTTCATCTCTGAAAGATGATAGAAAGTTATTAATATGACTTTCTGCTTGTCTGGCTTCCCCAAGGACGAGCTTTCAGTCTTAGATATCCAAGATAGGCATCCCTAATCCATTTTGCATCAAACCAGGACTGCATTTGCACATTTGCAAGAGTTATAACCAGGAGGTAACTCGATGCAGATGCCTAATTTCAAGTGCTGTAGCAAATGGTTTTGGAAAACATCCCAGTTCTCCCAAAGTCACATAAATATGTGCTTAACCTTGGCCATCAGGATCCTCTGAAAGCCACAGAGCCAGGGAATTGCTCAGGGACCTTCTGGAGTCAGGGCTGATTTAGAAAGCTTGAAGCAGATGCTGTGAATTAGGTAAATCTCAGCCTTGAGAACTGTCCATAAGCCGATATTTTAGCTGCTATACTTTAGTTATCATTCCTATCAACAATATTTTAGGATTTCTAAAGTAAAGAGGAGTAGAAAATACCCTTCAAGAAAGAAAACTGGCAGACAGAGCAACTTCTTTGAGTGGATGTGCCCTTAGACACAGGTTTCACCTACAATTTCAATGACTAGTCCTGCTCGATCCCAGTTGCTCAACTTGCACTATATTTTCTGAATATGTTGCAGTCACCTCGCTCAAAACATTTCTTATACAAGAATCTCAGATGTCCTGCCTTCCCAACCTGCAGCAACACTTTTGTCCTAACAAAGAAATAGAAGTATTAAAAATAATGTGGAATTTTAACAAATCTTTGCACAAGACCCTCAGGGTTTGGCTTGGAGAAGCTGAGACTCCGTCTCCACTCGGGTCTTGAAGGTATTAATTCCCTTTGAGTCATTCCCTGAGCCTTTTGTTAGAGTTCTTCTTCTGTACCTGCCTCTTTGAGAGAAACCATTCCCCTGCAGAATAAGAAATTTCCAAATGAGAAGCGATATGAATCTTTGAGGAGCCAAGTGACTAGCACATGAAAAGAAGATAATGGGATATATTTTATCTGGATTGAGAAGCATCTGCCAAGTGCATCTCAGAGGAGCTGTCTGTTAAGAAGAGTTTAGAATAGATTGTTTACCCCATTAAATATCAGCAGAAACTCTGCTTTTGCATTGATTTCCTCTATCTATATTCTCAGCTGGGAAAGCACAAAAGGATTTTAGAGAGAAACAAGAAAATATTACAGAGTCATGTAGGAACTGGAGGAAAAAATAGACCTGCATTTTATTGCATCAAATTCTTTGCTGCTCTGTGTTTATACTCTCCTGGTAATTTTCCCTACACAGTGTCTATAATTAAAGAGGAGGATTAGGGTCTAGATACAAAACCTGTTACTACTGGGAATTGTTTCCTCTCTAAGACTGAAATCCAGCCCACCAATGTAGTTTTATCCAAGAAGGGAAATAAAGACCCCAAGACTGCATTTTGGGGTTGGGTGGGATTTTTATGTCTTTGTTTTGGGGTCGTTGGGGCTTGTGGGGTTTTTGGATTAATAACATCTATTAAGGGGACAGATCAATCAAATTAGTCACATGCTTAGTCCTGATAAACTGAGGTCTCAGTTGATAGCAGGAACTTTTGAGGACATGGAGAAGAAATTAAAGCTGGGGTGTTCCAAAGAGCAATATCCTGGAATTAGCAAAACATCTGCATAGAAAATATTGATGAGAGCCTGGCAAAAGAAACTGTGTTTCTTCCATTTTAATTTCTTTATTAGATTTTTAATTTCTGCCAGCTCAAAGGGTTTAAATCAGGGTTTCTTTTTCCTTTTTCTTTTTTTCTTTTCTTCTTCAAGAACCTTTTTAAAAGTTCACAGAACCACTACAGAATTAAAGCAGTTTGGTGGGTGCTATGGAATACATTATCTCAAAGATAATATTTTAGCACGGAGAGCTTTTAAAACTTAATCAGCTCTCCAGCATGCATTCCTAATTGATCTCTTCCTCTAGGACTGCTCCCTTCTCTTGACCTTTTAATAACTGATGACTTTAGAGAAAAGACTGTTCACAGAGCTCCTGAAAAGTGGAAGAAGATCTGAGGTGTATTTGCTACATCTGAGGAAGACACACCTAAGCCAAGTTGTGGCCTTGGGAAGTTCTCATGTCCTTATTCTTCCCACATGTTGCAGAAACTCCTCCAAGGGCAGAAGTTGGAGATTGGGATCAGCTGAATTCTTCTGTGGTTGGGGAAGCTCATCTGGGAGATGTCAGTCACCCACCTTCACTGTGTGAGTCTGGTTTATCTCCTTGAAATACTTTCAAAGGCAAAGTCTGTGTCTGATTTCAGGTATCTCTGGCTGCTAAACACAAGGAGGTGGTAAAGTCTTTTTCCTCCCCAAAACCATCACTGAGGGTGGGCAGGCTCTGGCACAGGGTGCCCAAAGAAGCTGTGGCTGCCCCTGGATCCCTGGGAGTGTCCAAGGCCAGGTTGGATGAGGCTTGGAGCAACCTGGGCTGGGGAAGGTGTCCCTGCCCATGGCAGGAGGTGGAACTGGATGGGCTTTAAGGTCCCTTCCAACACTAACCATTCTATGTTTCATTGTCCCACCTAACCAGGAAAAGAACTACCCGTGTTTCTTGTGCCTTCCATAAATTTCCCATGAAGATTTCAGGTTGCTCTGACAGTAACCATACACAAGGAATTCATTCTGGTGTTGAAACACATTCCCAGTGGAAGAGTCATTTATTTTGCCATCACAAAGCAGCAGGGTGTGCCAGCTCTTTGCTCCATTGGATTGAGTGTTTGCCTTCCCCTCTGGAGATGGAGCTGAATAAAACACCTGAAAGGTGACAATTTTATCACCTTAAGTGAAGAGGCAGCTCTAGGAGTGCTGAGAACTTCCTGAGAACTTTTAATGTGCTTCCTTTGATTTCATCAAAAGGATGAGCCCTTTGGAAGCTGCTGAATATACGAAATCAATAAACAGAGTTCATTATTAGACTGATTGGAACAGCCTTGCTCCAACACCTTACAGATGTCAATTTTGTACACTTGGAACCCAGCAAGAAACACTGTCCCACTTCTGTCCCCAGCATGCAGTTCCTTGGTGTCCACAATCATCTGGGTTGGGTTAAGAAATCATCATTTTGGTTAAGAAATCATCATTTTGGTTAAGAAATGTGCTTCAAATTCAAAGCCACGATGCAAAGAAAAGCTCTAATCTCTTAGGGATGCACTAAACCTTTGAGGAAAAAATGAGACCCCCATCCAGAATCTTGCCTGCTCAGGTCCCAGGTGGTAAGTGGTTGTCCCTGAAGCTCCCCCAGAAATTCTTCTGTTCCCTCACTGCTTTCAGACTGTCACCCTGCAAAGCCTCTCCCACTTGATATCTTCAGAAAGAGGTGGATTCATCAATTATTTTGCTTGGAAAAAAAAAACCAGCACAAAACCCCTGTTAACTTGTTGAGGAGCCTTCAAAAATGAAGTTTAATAACTCCCCAAGTTTTAAAAGCCAAATTTTTCCAAAGCTCTGTGTCTAAAAGGCCTTAGGCACTATAGCAATGGCTTTTGGTTCCACCAAAGCAGGGTTGTGTTCCCTCCCACATCAAAAAGCATCGCTAATTATTTCATTTGAAAAGGACTCTCTTTTGATGGAGTTTTTCAGAACAAAAGTTTTCTTAAGTATAATAATTTGTATACATAATACATCTTAGGAGGAATGTCAGATCACAAAGTGATGGAGGCAACTTGAGCTTCCTCAAGTCATTATGCAGGAAGAGAGAGCGGGAGATGCCGAGATATGAAAAGGAATGGGAAATCACACCAGAAGAGCGGCCCAGATTTGCCTCTTTGCAATTAATCACTGCCTGGCACATCTGTGCATTGTGTGGTGTCCACTTTGATGCTCTTCCCTCTTTAAAGACATGAAATCTTGTCTTCCTTCCATTGAAGTCCAGGGCAAAGCTTCTGCTGGTTCAGGGGGAGAACAGAGCTCGTGATTCCCCACGGGAAACACCCTGGGCTGGTTTGCCACGTTGGCACTTCAAAAGCGTCGTTCAGGAGATGGAACACTCAGATTTTGGGAAGGGGAAAGTTTTGCAGAGTTGAGTCATGAATTATATAACTGAGGGAACTGTCTATGGAAAGATAATTTTGAGGAACTAGAGAATTTTATTTAAATTTTATTTTTGGAGGTGGTCAAATGTTCGTGGGTTTATATAAATTTATTTTTAGCTCTGCTTTCCCTTCTGACCTCACTGCCCACTGGTCTGGTATGGATTTGCAGCACTTTTTTTGTCACAAAAAAAAAGAAAATACTACATCCTCTGAACTTTACACGTTGGTAAGAGGGAAATGGTTATAGAGTTTTCAGCTTTGTCATTAAGTTCCTGTGTGCAAGTTTATGGAAATCAAATCCAGGCTTTTTAAATTTGATTATTTAAATTCAAATATCTGGGTGTATAATTCCTTTCCTCTAAAAATTCCGTAAACCACAGTCAGAGTTGGGTTGTGAGGAGAGCAGTAATCTGATTAGTTTTTACTGATTTAGGTCCAAGTCATGTTATACACCACTGCAAAGGAAAAAAGTGGAATTTCTCCTGGACTGACCAACTTCATTGAAGTTGCATCTATTACTCTTACCCACTTTGGGTTTCTTATTAGAAGTTTCACATTTATTTAATATTTATACTTGATCAACCTGGAACCTCATAAGCCATAACACACTTTAATGTGTAGACATGAGCCATCTCTCTCCCTTCAAACACCTTGTCCATAATATTTCCTGATTCAGGACCATGAAAAATAAATGTTGGGGTTACAGAATAAATAATTTATGACTATAAAAATAAATAAATAATTACTTTCGCTAATCTCACCTCCAATCAGAAAATCTATTTTAGCAGCAGTAGGGTTGATTAAATTCATTTAACACAAAAGGCCAGATGCTCCGAGGATTTAATACCCTTCACACAGAAACTACTTGAGCACTGCAAGTAATAATTGGATAAAGCAACTCGATGTGTTCTGCGCTTCGGAAAGGTCATTAAGAGATAAGCAACACCCGGGCCATGGGCAGCAAGGGTTGGCACATCACATCGGGGCTCCTGGGGGGAATCAGCCCAGGAGGCTCCAGAAACAACTCCCGTTTCCTTTGCATGACCACGGGGCACAAATTCCCCAAAGGAGCAGGACAGATGCCTGTCTCTGTGCTACCAAAGCAAAGCTGGGATGTTCAGCTGACTGCAGAGGAGCAGAAAGGAAGAGGACATTTGGGTTGGATCTGGGAGATTTTTTTGGCACACTGAAGTGCCTGGAGAGAGGAGGAACCCAACAGAGTGAGGTCCAGCCCTCGTTCTACCAGCTGGTCCAACCACCGAGGAGTCAGGATTATCATCCTCCCAAGAGACTGCAGCAGGAGCAGCATCCTGTGAAACTGATTGCAACAAAAAGACATTTTTGATAATTTGAACTGTCTTTTTTTGTTTAGGATTCATTTCTCTCCCCTCCCCTCCAAGTTTTGGCATGGGGTGACACACATGGCAAGGACTGGGAAATGTGGTGCTGGCCATGGGGAGGAATCTCAGCAGAATTCGTTTTTGATTTCCTTTCCCTCCCCTTTCTATACCACAGAGTGCAATTTTTGCCTGCTGATCTTTGCCTCAGTCTTTGTACACTTCAATAAAACAAAGATCTCCAACATCCCAGGATTTTTGGGGGATATCTGTGCAAATCATCCCAAACCCTGCAGGGACACCTTCCACTAGGCCAAGTGGCTCCAAGCCTCATCCAAGAAAATTGTGTTTCCAGTTGGGTTTGGTTTGAAAGAAAAGGGGTGTTTTGTTTTCCTTTTTAATTCAGTTCTGTTGATTTACTTAAATTTTTTTTCCCTTTTCCCTAAGATTTATCTGATTAAAGAAATTAAAGACCACCTTTCTTTGATTATGATAAAGGAGTAGAATATCTGAGCAGTCAGATTATGGGAAGAAAATCAGTTGCTGATGTAAATTTATATGATTTTGTGCAAGTATTGCTTTTTTTAATTCGATTTCCTTTATGGCAACTACATAGTCACAAAATGATGTAAAGTTCATTTATAAACTGTAAATGACATTTTGAAGTTTCACTTTGAATGGAAATCTAAATATCGAAATTTCAGGAATAATCTTCTAAAAGAGACTTTCTAAGTTAGGAAAAGTATGAATAAGAAAGGCCAATCTGCTCTTCAGGTCCTGATAACTTTTGTGTCCATCTGTTGAGGGTAAGACTATGGTCAGAAAATAGATAGAGAAATAAATAATGGTGGAGGACCAGAAAAGAGATGGAAATCCAAGGCTTTCTTTGCCTTTGATGGGCACTCTGCAATCTGTAGTGGAGGGTTTCTTAGTGCATGTTGTAACTTAATATCCCCCAGCAACCTGAACTTCTGCAAAACCTGGGGCTAAACTGACAAACAAAAATGTTTTACTCACATAAGCGTTTTCTCACAACCACTTGGGTTCCTAAATGACCTGTTTGTTTGGGGTTTTTTCTCCTCTTTCTATGTTTTATCTATATATTATATATGATATCTTTATATTAACTCTGGTATGCCAATTTATTTTAAATGTAGAAAAATGAGAATCATGTTAAATTTAGGATATTAACAGCGTGAAGGGCTCAACCAGAAAAGGACGAATTCAAATTAATAGGCACGCTTTTTTCTTATTTATTACTAAAACATCTTATTTTTCTGATGGAGCATCTGGCTTTTTCCAAAGAATGAAGCAAATGAGAGAGGGGAGTGAGTGTGATCCTTGTCACTGCATCACTCAAAGCAGCTACTCAGGCTCTAGGATGATATTCCACTTTTACCACCCCCCAGCACATTTTGTCAGGTGGGTTGCTCTGTATATTTGGGGTATTTCCCTTAGTTTTCCCCCTTCTCCTCATGGCTGGAAATATGTTTCTGGGAGGAACAGCTTGTAAGAAAAAATAAAAAAAGAGCAGCCTAAGAGATCTTTAAAGAGCCAACAGGTCTTTTGTGACAGATGTCAAACATATCAGTGATGGCTAAAGAGCAAATCTGTTGTCTGATAGCAGGAGCGAGCCAAGGCTTAGCAGATTACCTGCCTGAGCTTTATTTCCTATACCTTATGGCACTTTTATTTCCACAATGCAGGGATGGATGTAACTCTGAAGGAGAGAAGAAGAAATTCAATCGCCCCATTTACTGCTGAAAGCTCATCAACAGGCAGGCAGGCTGTGAATGTGAATCATGTGCTCCTGTGACACTGGGTTAAATTTATTGTAATGGACTGAGAAATATTTTACTGAACAGAATTTTAAAAATGTAATTGCATGGCAGAAAGCAAATTTAATCATGGGCAGCAGCAGCAGCTCAAGAACCCTTTGCAGTTTCAAACAGAGAAAGTAGAGAGGAGAGACTGTCAATTTGATCTTTATTTCGATAAGGATTTATAATAGAACCGACAGTCCTGAGCGTTTCCTTGAATTAGCAGGTTTTCCAAAGCCTTCGGTACCTGGCTGAAATAAAAGTAGATTCTGCAAAGAACTTGAAAATAAAGTATTGAAATGTCTTTTCCACACCAGAAGGGAGATATTGTAATGCACTCTTCCCTTTGTGCCCCCAGCAAACTGAGTGCCTGTGCTTGGGAGAGGGGGAAGCAGAGTCAGCCCTTCCTTGACTTACAGAGAAATCCAGCTTTGCTTTTGTTGCCAAACAACATAACCCTGTTTGCATTTCAGCAGGAGGTGGACTAGACTTCTTTAGTATGTGGTGAAGACTATAAAACCCAGGGTTGGTGTCCCCTCAGATTGTGTCACCTCTCAGATCTTGGGAGGTGCTGCTGCCTGGACCCACTCAGCACTGCCAACCTGAACTGGCAAAACAGCATCTCATTATTGTCCCTTAATTGCTCAGTTAAGTCTGTGGTCACTTGGCACAATCAGAAGAAGAAGAAACTGAAAAACATCTGCTCTTTTATAATTTTTATCACCTTTTATCACCTTTGTCAATTTTCTCATCAGGCACCAAACACAAGCATGGACTTGATTTCAACTTGATTTCAAAAAGGGTCAATGACTGATGTGACTGCCTTGATGCAAAGTAGATTTTACAGATTATTTGTCTTTTTTTTGCGTATAGGAAGAAACAAATCACTGCATGAAGGAACAGAAAAAGTCTGAGCTTCACCCTTTAGCTGTGAGGAGCAAATTGTTTTAAGCAGATTAGTAATAATTATGAGCCCAGGAGTTTAGTGTCACTGTTTAATCACTTGGGGACTGAATCCACTGAGCTCCATCACGACTCAGTTTATCACTGTCTCATTATTTACCCTGGCAGGAGATTGGTGACCACAAAGAGCAATAAACACAACAGAGAAGTCCAGCTCGTTTAGGGTTCTTTATATCTTCCAGCCAACATTTAAATTGCACTTTTTAAAGCAAGAGTCCTTTACTTTCCTCAAAGGCAGAACTTGTCCGTGATTCAAAATACAGTCAGTCAACAGGAGCCTAAATGGGTAAAATGACATAAGTGGAGTTTAGTTAAATATTTAAATTAAATATATTTGGCAAAGAATCTGGGGAATGCAATAGTGAGATTTGTCTCAAGGAAAAATGACCAAAAGCATTAAACTGCATATATATAAAATAAATGAAGGTAGTTTGCAACCAGGAGGATGAGAGGTGAGAGGGAAGGGAGCACCTAGAAGGTATCTGATTGAGAGAAAGTGGTTTTAATTCAAATTTCTAAGTATGTAGATTGCTTTGCTAAGTAGGATGGGAAATTAATTAAAAACTGAAAACAGTCATGACGTTTTACTCTATTCAAACTGAAAATGGGGAGAATGAATCAGACATTGTGGAGAGGAAAAGAAAGAAGAGGGAAAAGTTCAGCTCTGAAGAGGCAAAAATGAAGAACAAAATTAATGTCTTTCAGCCTCCTGAGTATTTCCAGAGTAGTACAACTCATCAGAGATCTGTCTTTTGGAGTTACTCTTGGTCTCTACTGCTGGTTTAATCACAGAAAAAATAACCTTTCTCTTTTCTTAGCTTTCTGCTTCATTTACTGATCATCTTCAGCAAGGCAGGGTAGTGAAAAAAGTTAACATGGAACTAGAAATTGGAACATTCTGGGGAAGATTTTCAGAGGGAGAGTAGTACATTTCTCCCTGAAATTAAACTTCTCCCTTCACCACAAGCACTTTTGTCTTCAGTTTTAAGAGTTTTCAGCAGGGGTTTTGGATTCTTCTGCTGTCTTAAAATACTTCATATATTTAATAAAAACTCTCTAAATACAGTCTGTTGGGTGAAAAGGGGGCAGAGATACTGAAGAATGTTTCTATGACAATTACTTTACATATACGCAGAATTTTATCAAATATATATATGGAAATAGACACTATAAAAGATGTGATTTTTATAAATTATTTAGCTTATAATGTGCCCAGCATTGTATTAAATTTAGTATAGCATGAAATTGTAACATAGTTTTTATATATATATAAACCCTATAGTATATAATGATAAACATATTATGAAAATGGACTATCTGCATAAAGAGTTTTCCTGCCCAGGAATATCTGGAATATATTCCATATTTTGGGGAGGAATGGGAGTGCTTTTATCCAATATAGACCACGTTGAAGCCAAAAGAGAGTCAGACATGAACTTCACTGCTCTTATGGGTGTATCTCTTTCCTTTTATCTCCTGATACTAAACATGGACAATTGGCTTACAGATCCTTTTTTTTCTCCTTAGGACTGGGCTTTGAACTCTGTTTTAGGAACAGATTGTTTCAGCTTGGGTTTAAACCACTTTAATTAATTCTAGGCAGAAGAGAAAGGCTGTTCTGGAGAGCCAAATTGCCTGGAAAGGCAGTTCTAAACACCTTCAAAAATCCAGAGGAGGAATAGCCAGACTCCTTCACATTCTCAAAGTTAATCACACAGTTTCTGGTGAGGCTGATGGGAAACTCTAATGTTCTCCCTTGTTCACTCCCACTTCTACCCTGACAAATCAACCCATTGCAGCCAGCAGGACCATTCCACAGGAGCAAATAAACCCTGACTGCGACTTAGACCATTCCACATGAGCAAATCAATCCTGACTGGGAGGAAGTAGGACAGAAAAGGCCCTGAGTGGCTCTGCTAAGAAAGCCATTTAAGCAGTGGTTAGCGAGAGGCCGGGAGAAGTGGGCCAGAAAAATCCCAGATTTCCAGCTAGAAATGTGCCAGACCCTGAGTTCAAAGCTCTGGAAATACTCTCATCACACACACTTAAAAAAAAACATCCTGCATTTTTCACGAAACCTTCATTTATTTATAACTGAGCTCGACACCAGAATCCCTTTCCCCAAGTTTGTTTTCCCCAAACAGTTCTCTGCGGGTATAGAAAGAGAAATTATAGGGGTAAATATTGAAATTGTTTGTGTTTAATGTTGTTGTTTTGGAAGAAATAGCCAAAAGAAAACAGACTAACTCTGCCATGTGTGATTGATGAAATTGAGGATGGAAATGAAAATAATTTGGGAAAACCATGCATTGGATCAGACCTTGGGTTTTGTTTGAAGTTGCAAATACCTAAAAAGGAGGAGACACTGAAAAGATGTTTGGAGGCCTTAAAGTTCCACTTCTCTACCTGTTCTGTGAGCTCTCTAGTGCTCCTCATGTTTTATAGGTTAAAAACCAGAAGACATATAGATTCTGTTCCATTTGAGTGGCACCTGAGGTATCTTCAATAAACGGAGGGTATTCACTGCAATGTCCCATGATATAAGATTCATTTGAGATACATTGGTTGGAAACCCTCCTTCCTGTCCTACCTAAAATAGCAGCCCTGCTCCTGAGAGAAACAATCACCTGGGAGAAAATAGTACCAGAAAGTGAGTTTTCCCCAAAATACCCTGAATATTGTTCCTTTAGGTTGTCCAGTTATTTACCAAAAGCTCCAGAAGTTTTGGGTCAGAAGGATTTCTATTTCTGACTTTAAAAAAACACAAGAATAGAGTCTATTTTTTTTACTTTTATTTTAAATAATCCTTGTTTCTTTGGAGCTGCAGTTGGCTTTCCTGAAAAGATATTAACTCCTGTTTGGTTTAATATTGAGAGTTTTCTAGGAAGGAATTTAATATCAATGTGACTGTTCGAAGTTTGAGGGGAAAAAGAAAGTAACATAGTACATCTTTTTGGACACAGAGGAGCCTTCTGGGAAAGCCCAAGAAATGGGAAACCATTGATCCCATCTCTCTGTTATTAATAGTCCAGTGAAGAGCTGCTGAGTTTTGACCATTTGGGTGATCTTTTCATTGAAGATGAACACTCAGCCACGGGCTGAAGTTTCCTGCCCCTTTTCTGGGGTTTGTTTTGAAGCCAGTGATCAAATGCACTCCAGTGAGAGCCATGGCCAATTCCCATCTCATTTCTGCAACTGCATTTGCATTTGGTTTTGCATTTCCATTTGCATTTGCAAGGAAATGCAATTGCATTTCTTTCAGTGGAGAAATCCAGGACTGCAACCCCTGCCTGTAACCCCTGCAAACAATCCATGATGAATAATTCACTGGGAGAGTTCAGGGACTGTTCCATGGGATACGGAATCATCATGAGTAGATTAGACTTTCCCTGAATGCATTCATGATTAGGCTGAACTTTGGTGAGTTGTTTCCCTTTGTGGATTAACTGTCAGCAATTAACTGCATGCCTGAGTCTTGATATTTAGCTTTTGAGGGCTGCTAATTTGTGGTGAAAGGCTTTTACTGGAGGTTTCTTCTCCCACAGGTCTCCGAAAGGATGGGTTGGAAGATGATGTCAGGAGGAGAAAAGTTTATTGAAGAAATACAGGACAGAAAGATGTTTGGGTTTTTTTCTGAAGAAAACATTTCCCTCTTAGCCAGAGCAGAGCCAGATACCTGTTATGGAAAATAAAGGTTGTATTGTAGTAAAATGAAGGGAATTCAGCTGGGAATTTGGACAGGAGGAGCAGTACACCTGAGCTGGACCACGTGAGGAGTGGACAGGTTCATCTCTGGCAACAAAAGAAAGTGTTATCTTACTTGTTCTTAGGCAAAACATTTTAAACATGGCATAAACTGACAGGAAGAAGAGAAATTTCTGTAAACTGAGACAGGATGGACTCCCATACCCTGATTTGTGTTATCGGACCACCCCTGGCTCTGAGTTTATTGAGACTGAGCTCAATCCTCACAGCAACATTTCCATGAATTGCTGGTTTAGAATAGCAGAAGTGAAGTGCTGCTGTGACCATATTTACTTTATCCTGGTGTGTTTATGTGTAAATCATAAGTCTCCCTTTGCTTGTCCTCCTCTCAGTCCTAACGGAAATAGTTATTAGAGCCATTACATCACGTTTTATTATCCAGTACTAACATTTTAAAATTGTATGCCAAAAATAATTTGGTCTTATCTTTCACCTGGGTTTTAGATGAATTCTCCTCAACCCGTGTCCAGCTGAATTCTCTGCTGATAATACAGCTTGGGTTTATCAGATACTCTGAAATAAATGTTGTCTTTAAAAGGCTTCTGCTGTTGTCTACACATTTTCTATTCACTGGCTGAAGATTGCATATATTTATTTTCTTCTTGGCTGTACTTTCCCTGATTCTACTCTGTTATTACTTTCCTTGTGTGAGAAAAATTCAGTAAAATTGCTGAAACTCTTCAGGAACAAAAGCCCCAGTGTCTGAAGTGGAGAGTCATGATCTCTGGCGTCATCTGCTTCATCGTTTTCCCCTGTGGGTGGGTTGAATTTTATCCCCTTTGTGTTCCCTGACTCACAGAGCACTTGATAAAGTGTGTGGAGAAAGAGAGAAGTGAGGGCACAGACCAACCATTAAAGCTTTTACTCTGATGAAATCCAAGTTCTTCCCTAAGAAATATGTCCTGAACCAAGCAGGAGGGTCAGGACCCACATCCCCTGAACCTCCCCATGGAGAGTGGCTTGGAAAGTCTTCCTGTGATCCATGTGGTGTGGGCAGGGCAGCAGTGCTGGGCAGTGCAGAGGGTCAGGGTGGCTTGAATTCCCCTGCTGGATATTAATTCTTTTTAGCTCTTTCTTAGCTCACTTAATTTATGTTATGATGTATATCAGCCTGATGATGCCATTGGACCACCACCAGTAGGACTTGCTAGTCTGGAGAAACTCCCAACTCTATAAAACTATATAATATTATAATACAAGATAATATATAAGCATGTATAATACCTCATTCTGTATGAAAATCATACACATTTTTTTTAATCTACTGCTTTTCAATTATATACTTATAATATTATTGCCTATCTATGTCCAGATAGGAAGAAAACACAGGGGAATTTCATTAAACTAAAAAGCCAGAAGAAAAAGCCTGTAAGAGGAAAGCTCTGCTATTCAGACTCAAGAAGAAAAGATAGGCTGGAATATTTATAAATTCTTTACAAGCACTAGATAACAGAGTTATTCTGCAGAGACCAAGGGCTAAATGGAGAAAGGTGAAATGAGATGGAAGACACTTTAATTGAATGTACGTCTGTCAAAATTCTTCCTCAAATGTTGGATGAAAAATGACTGGCTAAACCTCTTAATTAATCAATTCTGGGACCAAAAAATAGCGTGTCAGGCACAATTTCGGTTTTTGTAATACTTGATGCGTTTGAGTTAATTGTAAATTTATTGCCCAAAAAAACCTGAAAGGCAGATGAACTGGAAATAATCCATGTACAGGAAACAAGAGGTTGCAATTAAAAATGCCCCTTTCTCTTTCTTGGGTGTGTACAACACCCACCGAAGCAATAACAATCCCAGAAGGAAAATGTAATCCATAAAATACCTTCAGATTGGATTAACATTGTGGCTCAAAGGCTTTCTGGAAGTAAATCCACTGCTTTTGATGAAGTCACCTCATAGACAAGTTCAGTTCAGTGTATTTAATTTCCACAGCAAGTATTGAGCTGGGGAAGGGTGTTTAAGCTCATAATTGGCACACCAATGTATGGGAGAGAAGCAAATATGCTATTAATTAGGAGCTAAATATTGACACATAGCGAGATTAAATTATATCAAAACATTCAATATAACTTGCTTAATGCACTATTAAGTATCCAAATATTGTGTATATGGAATTGTAATTATGTGCTTGGATTCTGTGCTGATTATCTGGCAAGGAAAAAGAAAAATCAGATTTTTCCAAGTTCTGGGACTGGCCTGTCTTTACCCCAGTGGGAGTCAGAGAGAGAATTATCCCGGATTTTGCTTTGTCCTGGTTGATACAATTCCTAGTTCAGAAACATCAGCCCTACCAGAATACACCAATTTCAATCCCTGTCTCAGCCTGATGAGATTCATTAAAAGCTGAAAATATTTTTAAATAAAAGATTTTTAACATAAAGAAAAACAATAATATAGTTTTTGACGTGGGTTTTTGTTAGTTTATTTCATTGTGGGTTTTTTTAAATGTTGTTTCTTTCTTAATTTGTTTTTCATTGTGGGTTTTTTATGCTGCTCTTTCTTGTTTTTTTTTGTTTTTTTCTGGGAGCACTAACGAGATATTTTAAAGCTTTTTTTTTCCAGGGATCTCGTACTTTGGCTCCTGTTCAGAGTGTATTCTGTTCCCAGCAGCTGAAGAGTCATGCCATTAGTGTATAAATATGTATAGGTTGTTGGTATCATCACATTAAAGCTTAAGTTCTGCCTGTGTAGCTGAAGCAACAAAACCCCTTGTAATTTAAATACATTTTTCCAGGGATAACTGTTATACTGGATAGCAAAGTAAAACTGTGTTAAACCCTGTATATATGCTATTATCACAGCCACAGGTCTGTGTAAATATGTGTCTTGAAATACCTTTTAATAACTACTTTAAAATGCTTCCACTTACAGATGATGATTATGCACGTAAAACAAATAATCCTGCATGCATGGGACGAGGGAAATAATTAGGATAAATAAAATAACTTCCACAACAAGGGTAGGCATAAGATTATGGCTGGTCCATTAAAGTCTATGAATATCTGCCCATTGACTTCAATTAGCTTTGAATTAGGCACTTAAACAGCAGGAAGCAAATGGAATATTCTATTTGATTATCCTGGTCAATGAGCAATGAAAGCATAAAAATAACCGTCCACAGATCCCAATGGGATCGGCCTCTCTCAACTCAGCCAAAGAACAGCAACTTTGCACAATGCTATTCTTACTTATTTTTTTCCTGCCCGAAGCATTCTGGGTGTTTGGGGGGTAAAGAAGAACCAGTTTCTGTGTCTGCCATGAATTCAGAGGTACATTCCAGGTTGCAGAAGAGCAGAGGTCCACGAGAGCAAAATCCTATGGGGAATTTATTCCCAGGAGACTTTTTCTGAATGATTTTTCACTACAAAGGATTTGTTGTGCGTTCATGACCGGACCCAGCAGCCGTTTCCAATGGGAGGGGAGATGTAGAGGTTCCAGACAGACCTTGCAGGGAGTCACAGAGGTGGGGGGTGAGTGACCCCAGAGCTACCACGAGAGGGGACCACACAGAACTCAGCCCAAATGGTGTTTAATGGGCTGAGCCAGACAGTGGGTGGGGAATAAATGCATCGATTTCCCAGATTTACTCTTGGAGGGTCAGTGGTTAATGGAGGGATTCTGAAGCCTTCCAGGCTGTGCAGTCCTGCCATGAATCTCCTCCTTTGCCACCCACAGCCAAGGGGGCCTCTTGGGCAGATCCTTGACCAGGCACTGCAGTGTCAGGGCCAGGGGTTGATTCCAAGGGTGAATTGGACCTTCTTCTGTCATCTGAGATCCATGTTCTGTATTTCTTTGCCTCTCACCCTCTTCTGAAGTGGTTTTGTATTTATTCCTAACTTTACCAAGCACTTTGGACATCCCTGGGTCTGAGAAATATGACCAATTACTTCGTGCCAGTTGCTTCAGGTCTCTAGCAGTAGGGGAAATATTAATTCCTGCAAGCCAACCATATTTTTTTTGGTCTTTTTTAATCCAACACATAAATTTTTGGTCATGGTTTAAAGAAATATGGTTTTGGTGCCAGCTGGAAGGAGTAATACTGGAGGACCTCCCTGTTTTCCACTGCTGAATATATTGGAGGGTATCAGAAATGGCTCCCAAGGAACTTTTAGAACTAAATAAAAAAGAACCTTGGTTATCATGCACCAAATCAGTGTTAAATCTAATTTCACCAGAGGGAAAGTGTACAAAACGGTAATTAAATTGGAAAAGAAACATGTTTACTAAAATTGAAGATATTGTACAGCTTTTTGACACAATTGCAAGAACAGATGAGACAAGGCATCTTGCTGCATCTCAAATATTAAGTACAAAACACCGAGAACTGGAAACTTTTAAATTAGATTATGCCTGAAAGGATGTAGGGTAGGAAATTACAAGATAATAAATTTGGGGAGTTTATTATTTTTTGTTATTATTGCTTAGGAAATGAATAAATTGAAGGGAAGAGGCCAATAGAAGGTGAGAGGGCTGCGGGGGGCGAGGAGCTGGAAGGCTCTTCCAGAGCTCAGAGTGGGAGCCCTGGCAGAAAAACCTCTGGGTGACAATGCCATGGGCAAACAAACACAACTGGGCACTTCTGGCCATCAGTCCTGCAAAACACCAGGCACACACTCCCTACCCCTTGTGAAACCCACCGAGGAGGATGGCTGAGCGTGGGGAGGGCTGTGTTGGCTAGAGCAATAAGCTGAGCAGGAGATGCTCTGACCAGGGAGTGTGGAGATAAAGAAGCGTGATGTGAGCTCAGGAATGGCCCACCAGGGTGAGGGGCAGGGCTGGGCTTTGGGGGATGCTGGGGCAGTGCAGTAAACAATGCCCTGGGTGTATTCTCCAATAACAGTTTGCATATCGAGGAGAGCCCATCACTTGGGTTGCCTCAGGTGTGCTCTGGGCTGTGAGATGCTCCCTGGCAGCCTCTGAGGTGTGCAGGGGGGAAGTCCCCTGGCCTGTCAAGAGCTGTTTACCTGCATTGAAATAATTAGCAATCAGCGTGTACTCCGCTGCCTCGCACGCAGGGAGTCTAATTAACTCTCTCTGGATTTATGCATCCACTAACAAATAAATGGAAAGCCAACCCATGCCCTCCATCCTGGGAAGGTGTCTGTCTCTGTTTTGGAGAGGCAGAAACTGGTTCAAACAAGGACAGGCTTTGTGTCAGGTGTCTGTCATTGTATCTGTTCCGTTCATCGTGACCTGATCCAACACAACATTATTCCACATGTTCCGCTGAGTGATGCAGCACAACGACAAAGTGTTCATCTCCATTAAAAATGGAAAAGACACACGGCTATTTTCACCTGGGGAAGCTGCTGCTGATTCATCTGCAGCCCTCTCTCTGTTACAAATGACCAGAGCACCATCCTTCAGCTGAAATTCCAGCAGCAGGAGCTGGAAAGTAAAATTGCTTCATAAAAGGATGAAGTCCAGTGCTCATCTTCTGCTACTTAATAGATCACTAAAGTGAAATAGCACAACTGTCCTGTTCGCTGCAGATGATTGTCAGGGCTTTAAGTGCACTGGGGTTTAGGATCCCAGACATTATTTTATTCTGAAAACACATAGCATGGTTGTGTCTTTCTGTGGTGGGAGGTTTCCAGCAGATTCTGTGGTAGTTTGTGCTCATATGTTTGAGGATTTGAGGAGTCCAGTGTGCTCCTGCAGGGAGCACAGCCACGTTACACGTGGGTGTTGGAGGCTGAGAATAAGAAAATATCATTCCTGTCAGAATCCCAGAATGGTTTGGGTTGGAAGGGATCTTAAAGGCCAACTCAGTCCAGCTCCTGCCACAGGCAGGGACACCTTCCACTATCCTGGGTTGCTCCAAGCCCCGTCCAACCTGGCCTTGATTATCACTGTGAAATCAACTACAGCAACGATGCCTCTGTGGAACTTAAGAGGAAAAAGGTGCCCACAGTAATATAATTTAAACTAAATTTTGTTTTGAATAGCCATGGAGTTCAGTTTGAGCCTCCTAATGCTGTCACACAGTGCTGCAATGGCATCAAATCACAAAGGAATGGTTTCATCTGCCCCTTTACCCTCACATGGATACTGAAACTTTTCTGATAGCATTGCATTCCTACTCAAATATCATTTTATAATAGTGCTTTTCACTGAGAAAGTTAATCATCTCTCTATATATTAATGTTAATAATGGCCACATGAATAGAAGGAAGACAGGGATAAGGATGAGAGGCAGCTCAAGGAAGATGTTGGAGGGGCTCATGGTTAGACTGAGAGAGAAACATTGACTTATTTTATTGCTTGGGTTTAAGAATCCAGACTTTTCTCATGTTTTTATGTTGGGCACACCACCTTACACTGGGTAAGGCAAGAGAGGCAGCAGCCAAATTCCATGGAAACAGGTAGCCCATGAGGAATAATGGGTTCCCCAACACACAAAAGAAAACAAGACCATCAACAAGTATGAAAAAAATTAAGGTAAGGGTAAAAATCAAGTCTGGGAACAAAGAAGCCCATAGAAAATAAAAATGGAAGAGATTTTATTATCTCAGTTGGGAAAGCTTATGATAAATGATGATAAACATTGCCATGAGTAATGTCTGACTGTCTGAAAGCCACATAAATTGGTAAAAGTGACATCAAGCACATTGAAGCAATACCATTTTCTTAATCAAAACCAGAGGAAACAAAGCAAAGCGGTCAATTTATGTTACAGGCCTGAGCACTGAGACCTCCTCAAGCACTCATAAATAGGATGTTTAAACAGGGTACTTTTGGGGACACGTAATTCCAGCTGACACGAGGAATTGTTGGAGAGGGAGAGGGAACCTGTCTGTGTGCTGCTTGTTAGAGAAACAGCTTGTGAGTGCTCTCAGAAAGAATTCTCCTAAAGCCCCATCTCCTGGAGATCCAAAGAGCACAGCCGTGGATTTGGGACTGTGACGGGAGCGCTGTCGGTGCTTACAAACAGTGGTAAGTAAATATTAATCCACTGTCACAACAAATTTAAGCGTAAAGAGCCTAAGAAGGAGTAGGAAATAATTCCTAACGCAGACAAAGTGCGGGGGATATTTTTTCAAACACGATTTAGAAAAGTATGCAGATATAAATAAAAAAAAACCCAGAGCATTCAAACTTGTTTTATAAAGCTTGGTCTTTCAAATGGTGGAAATCTTGTATTTTAACTTGCTCTTGAGGGAAGATAAACATTGTGTTCTGGGCTGTACCAACACTGAACTGAGCAAATACTCCAGCACTCATTAGCACAGTGACAACCCAAATGAATAATTAGCTCTGGCATAACACCATGGCTTTGGGTTGGCTGGATGCAGGGACCGAGTCCTGTGGGAACACACCCTACACCTCAGTACAGGGGAGAAACATTCCCAGAGACACAGAGCACTTTGTACCATTATTTAATGGATTAGTGGAGCTGTAACATCCTTCAGCATCTACAACTTACGTTTGTAGGTGGATGTGATTTTTACACTTATTTATAGGAACAAAACACAAGCCCTTATGGATTTACAGACCTCTTCCTTAATTTTTGGCTGTCTTACATATTCCCAAACCATACACCCAGCAGAGGTTGCTGGGGAAAAAATTGAGTAGATAGAGAACAGTGGTATTAAGAATCATGGACTTTTGATTGTGATTAATGTCACATTTTAATTGTAGTTGTTTTCCTATGGAAATGCTGTTGTTAGGAAGAGAGGGATGGGGAAGCCCAGGAAAACCCATGTTATTAATTTGAACTCTATATACATTCCTAGCCATAAAAGAATCAAGCAAATGTATTTTATTAATAAACTAATAACTGCATGTGTATTTATATATTTATTTATTTAAATTTCAGGAAAATGAAAAAGTTATCATTATTTAGAAACGTGGAAAAGAAAACACAGGAGTTTTTCCTCAGAAGCCAGGAAAGATGAGACTGTAAAATAGAATTGGTGTCCTGGCACTTGGGAACGGGCTGGGATGTCCTGGCTGGGATAAGCTGTGGGATCGGGTGTGCTGGGCTTTTAAAGGGGGATGTGGGACACTGGTCATGGCATATTTGGAGCAGATTAAGCAGATATTGTGAGGCAAAGCCAGAAGGTAAGAAAATGCTTCTGGAGCACAGCAGAGGCAAAGGGGTTGGAGCATTCTCTGCTAAAGGGGGGGTTATAAGGGAGGGTTAATGCAGATAAAACTTTATTCTGAGACAAAGGGCTATGAGGGAAGAGCACTGGATTATTCTTATAGCTCTGAAAAGCTGCCAGAGAATGAAAACACAGCCTCAGCCATTCCTTCAAAGCCTGTGTTTTGTATCTTTTTATATTTATTACAAACCCTGCTTCAAACTCCTGTTTTTGTCTTCAGCTGCAGCTATTCACAGTGGGAATGGCTGAGCTGATCCTTCTGCTTTACTTTTCCATGCTGCTAATTCCCAGGGAGTTGAAACCCATAAACTGACAAATAAGTTCTTAATAATGACCAGCTTGACCATATGAGGTATGTTGTTTTGAAGATAAATTTGGCTGAGCTGTGAGTGGGCAGAGTTACCAGGAGGTGTGAGTTATCAGAGTTTAACAAGCACTTGATGCATCCCATGGAAATTTGTTGGCAAGCACAACCCAAATTAGCAGAGGACTAACCTGTCTCCTGAAATCAGGCTGAAGGGAGCAGTGGAGCCTGGGGGGGGTCCCAGGAGACACAACAGGCTGGAGTTTAAACTTGGGCATTTCATGACTTGTCTAGGAGTGGGAGGAAATGTCAGCTTGTTGAATTTCTAATGATCTTAAAATAGAGAACTCCTGCCCCCAAACAGGGGCTTGATATAAGAGAGCCAGGGAGATCAGACATATGGGGAGAAGGCAAAATTGCACCCTTGGGGTGTAACCAGTTTCCTGCACCCTTGGAATGGGTGGCAGGAATCTGAGCAGAGAAACCTGACCTGCAGTGCCAAGTGGTTTAGGAAAATAATCCCAATGTTACCCCAAAGTTCCTGTTTACAAAGGGCATAAGAGCAGTGAGGAAGGGGGGAGCATTTTCTGTCTAAGAGCATCAGCCTCAGCTGCAACTTGGTGTGTGGGAATTTCCTTGGTAAAACAAGAAAGGAGGGGGTTTGGGGTTGTCCAGAGTTCAGGAGAAAAGGGTCTGGAGAACCTCTGGAAAAACAAAAGGAGATAAATTTCTTCATCTGCTTTTCTTTGTTGTAAAAAAGGCCAGAGATGAGGTTGAACTCCAGGGTTTCTGGTCCTCACCATTGCCCAGGAACATCCCACGTTCCCCAGCCACTGAACTGCAGAAATCAATCATATTTGTGCTTCCCTAATTGCCAAGAGCTTGTGATCATGGGCCAAATGCATTTGAAAGAGCAGAGAAACAGATTTTATGGGTCTTTCCTAACTCTACACCTTTTATTCCAGCTGCTGAAATGACCTTTTATTTTCCTTATCAAGGCTCCTCATGACTGTAATGGCAGCAAGAGAAACAGGAGAAATTGAAAATTAGAAATAGGAGACTCTTATAAAAACATTTGGAGAGTTGCTTGCTGATCCCTGTGCCAACAATTGGTGTCTGAAATGGAGCTAATTAACATTCTCATTATGATAATCACCTTCAACATTTCCCTTTATTTTTTCCGGGCTCTTTCCTTAACTGTCTGTCTTGGAGATAAGAAAATTAATATCAGTGTATCAGCCCAGATACATTTCAGGGGAAGAATGGCAGGAATTAATTGTGGCCTATCTGAGGAGAGTACAATTAGGGAGCCTTCATGATGAGACTAAATCTCCAGATTATTGGATGAGATATCCTCATTTCAGGCTGCTCTGAAAGCCTAATATTCCATTCACTTTCCAGCATGCATTTAGGAATAATCATCACTGGGAGGGAGGAAGGGGAGGAAAGTACCTGTAAATGGCCTGAGACAAAGCAATCTCTTCACAGAAGCTTTTTATGCAAAGTTAAAATATGTTTTTGCTTTCCTGTAAATGTTCATTTTATTGCTACAGCGCAATATTTTTTGTAATTTATTTCAAAATTGGTGTCTTTTTATCCACCCCTCATTTTTTTCCTTTCTCTGCCGTCTGGGCTTGTGAATCAACAGTGTGATGGCTCTGAAAGGATGGTTGTAATAAATGATACAGCCTGATTTTGTTTTATTGCAAACTCATTTGGGCAGCATTATCCAAGCTTTGACATGCTGATGGCTTGTCATGGTTTCTGTAAAGAATTCAGGGGGAAGGAAAGGAAAAAAGGCAGTTTCAGGTTTGATTAATGCTTTCCAAAAATAGAAATGAACTCTGAGTTCCAAATTGTCTTTGATTCTCCAGAACTGAATGAATTGTGTTCCCTGCCCTCTGGAGATCAGGAGTGTAATTAATGAATAGAGGATTAAAATATTTCACTATCTAAAATATGGAAAGAGGAGTGAGAACAAACAAAATAGTCCCAGGCAGACTTTTCACTCATGTTAAAGAATGGGAACCCAAGTTAAGAGGAGTCAGTCAGAGTGTCCTTTCTCTTCCTAATCAATTCTGGACTTACCTTTGGGAAAACTCCTCAAACCATTCCAGCTCTGGTACCTGGATGGGTCTCCAGCATCTCTGAAGCTCAAGATGACAAATTCCTCTGTCCAATCCTTGGTCTTCAGTGAAAAACAATTTCCACTCTTTCCTGAGAATGCACACTGGTCTGAGTNATGACAAATTCCTCTGTCCAATCAAGTCATGGACTTCAAAGAAAAACAATTTCCACTCTTTGCTGAGAATGCACACTGGTCTGAGTTGTTTCTATCCATAATAAAAGGGATTCCTTTTCTCTCTTTTCAGCCTGTGGATTATTTATCTGCTGCCTAATAATTCATCAAAGCTGGAAAGTAGCAGGGCTGATGATGGGAAGCACTCTAGCTTCGGAGGCTTTTTGTTGTGATGTTTAGTTTTTAATTAAACATTCTCAAAGAAGTTTTAAATTGAATTTTTCCGGGCCTGTATCAGAGAAAAGGCCTTATAGTTGTCTTTACCCTCTGTGTCATCCTTCATACTCTTTCTTTTTCTTTCCCCCCATGTTCAGACCTTAAATTTGAGGGTGACTTGAGTGTGTTTTATGTACTTTTGTCAGGCTGCTCCATGGCTGAGCACTGCCTACAGTATTTGATTCTGGATGAAATGATTTTGAAACAAATCAGGCTCTTGAAATAGCAATTTCTCTGTTATGACTTGCACTAATTGGTAGTAGCTTTGAGCAGTAACAGGTGAATATTGCAAGAGATGTGGGGACTATTAGGAAAAATTTCAATTCATTCATTAAATATATTTTTTTTAATTCATGTGAACTAAAGAAAATATGTTAACTCTGCTGGTGGATAATCCCCCCCAGCAAAGGGGGAGCTCCTGAGATCCCCAGCCATGCAAACAGCACCAGTGGAAAATATCTGCTGCCTTTCTTCATTTCTCACCTCATGCACATAATGACCACGGGGAAACAGCAAATTAAATTCAAATTCTGTAAGCAGCCACTAAATTTTACATGATCCCGTGGGAACTGTGACTGAGGCCTCGGTGAGCCTGAAAGAAAAAGCTTGAGTGTTTTTTGTCCTTTCCTAACCCACTTCTCCTCCTGAGTGGAACACTCTCTGAGTGTTGCCAAGCCCTTGAGACCACCCTGAGAAGTTCTCATTGAGAGAATCCCATTAATCCCATCAAGGAAGGGAAATGACAGGGATGAATTGTGGTTATCCACAGCAAGGGTCCCAGGAGCTCCAGAGTGCTGACCACTGGGGTGATCAATAAATGAATTATTGGAAGGAGCAAACACTGCCGAGGTCCAAATAACAAATTTCGGGGACTCAAGGTCTGCTCATGAACTGAAGATGAAGCTACCTTTGACAAATTATTATTTTTCCATTTCTGGTAATAAGCATTTTCATTTTAGGCTTCATGACATTATTTCTTTTTATTCCTGAACTATAATAAAGTATTTCTGTATTAAGAATTTTGGGGGAATTAATTCATTCATAATGCAAGAAGAAAGGAAAAAAAAATTACTTGCTTTTGAGTTTGAGAAATAATTTCTGATTTCTGGTTGCAGCATAATTATTCTTCTACTTTCCAAACTTTTTTCTAATCCCTGAGAGAGGGGGAAAACCTTTCCATGTGTCCTTGTTCCATGGTGTTCTCCACATGGATCTTGTGATGGAGGTAGCAAAGCCAACGTTGCTGCAAACGTGGAGTTTGATTTATTCCTCATTTTCAACCCTAACGGTGGATTTTTTCTATGGCTTTTACAGTGCAGCAAATCTTCCTTTCTTCACTCCCGTTCCCCAAGAAGTGAAAATATTCCAGAAGGGAATAGTGGCTACCAAGAAGTTGGGAGGAAAAGCAGCTGAGAGTGTCCTGAGGTGCCTCCAAGGGTGGAGCTGCTGGTGCTGTCACAGAGAAGATGACAGAGCAGTGATTTGTGTCCAAAGAGAAACACCTTCCCTGCTGCTGCCTGGGAGGGTCTTAAAACAAAAGCTCTTCACTCAAGGGCAGTGAAGGGTTGTTTTCATCTCCGTTTTGTTTTATGCTCTTCTTTGATCTAACATGAAAATCATTACAATTTATGAGACAAGGCAGCAGACAAGACCCCGAGGAGTCCTCTGTGACGGAACGCTCCATCCAATTCATTATTTTGTGACTCTCTCCCCTCCAACAGCTTTGCTGGAAGATCAAGTTAGTCAAAACTGTGTTGGGTTTTTGGCTCTGCTGAAATCTGCCGTGTTACACGCTCAGTGAGCATCCACAGCTCTTGTTCCAGTCACTGACAGCACCTGTCATTTGCCTTTTTATGTCTTAAAAGCTGCTGGTGGCAGCATAATCAAAGATGTGGAGTAAAAATATATGTCCCAGAGCAGTGGCCTGTAAAACAAGCCTGGTTGTATTTTAGCAAAGTCTCTGTGTGTCATAACCTGAATTTTTGTGGTTTTTTTCTTGTGGATCAACACTTTATTGCACAATCTGGTATCTGGTGAGTTAGTAAAAGAAGTGCTGATAAGGCAGAGAATGGAAATAAAACTATCTTCCTTGTTTTTTGTTTTTTGTTTTGTTTTTTTTTTTAATAGAAAGAGAGGGGAATAATTGTTGAACCAATTGAGGATTATAGCCAAATGAAGAGCTGACCACTGCTTTCAGGTCTTTAGCAAAATTCTGGTGTTCAGAGACTTATTATTTGGATGTAAATTCTCAGTAGTTATAAAAGTGCTGTGTTTTAAGGCTTGGGGCTTCCTCCACAGCAGAAAGTCACAGCTCTCATTTTAATTTGGGGAAACAATTCCTTCGCTTCTTTGACCCTCTGCCCTGCAAAGAAAAATAAGCAATGTCGGTTTTGATTTGTGAAGCTAAAAGCTTGATATTGCATTCCTAAATTTTTTATTTATTTTATTTTATGTATAAGAAACTGGAAAACTTGAGGAAGGAGTGTGGCACAGCCTTTGGAAGGAAATGCATCTTTTAGGGGAAATCTGCAGAGAATCAAGAGAATCAAGAGGTGGTTTGTCCCACTGGGAATGGTCACCAGCAGGAAATGCTGGATTAAAACCCTAAAAGCCTGTTGTTTTCTGTGCTAACACCATCAAGCCACCTCTCACACATGGGTTGTATCCCAGACTACTTTAGGCTTCTTTCAGCTGAGGTTGATGCACTTTTAAGAAAGAAATCTTTGATAATAGATGCAAGACTGCAGTTCACTGTGCACCTTCTGTGAGCAGCAGCCTCCAGTAATTAAATGGCACGGAGTGTCTGAAAGCTGTAAATGTTTGGGGTTTTTTCCCCCTCAGTTGCCACTAGGTCTTTGGACAGCAACATGCCCTGTGTTTTTATAACCAAAGTAGATTTTCTGATGGGATTTTGCTGGCAGATTTATTCCTTCCCTTCAAAGGGTTTCTTTTATTCTTCTGGCCAGGTGCAATGAGGAGATGCATGTGCAGAACCTCTGCAGGATTCAGTGGGTTTCCTCTTCTGTGGCTTTCACAAATCAAATGCTAGAAGAGGGATATAATTTTGTTGTGCTCCCCTTCAAGACTTAAAATGTATTACAGGGTATTTTTAAATTGCATTTTACGAGTATTTTCTAAATTCAGCTGCTTTAGAAGGTGTGGGTGGAGGACAGTGCTGGTTTTCAGGGCATTAGAAGAAGCTGCTGCCTCCCAATCTCAGTATCATCCCATGCTCTGTGTGTCCCAAACCCAGCCTGGATTTCCATGCATTGAGACTCTGTATGTTTTATTTATGGGCTTATTTACTTGGCTCTTTCAGGGGAAAATGAAGCCCTCAAACCAGAATTACCCAAAGAATTCCTTCACTCAGCCATTTGGAGAACACAGAACTTCAGGGATGCAGAGCATGATAAACCTAATGGGGTCCAAAGTAGGATTTTTCAGTCTATTCCAACATGTTTTGGTCCACAGGAGAACAGGTAACTTTGCAAGAAATTCCTGATTTGCATGATATAAGTTTAAAAATTCCTTCTCATCCAAGTCCAGCCTCCTGGGGTTGGGGGGAGGTGTCTCCCCTCTCGGTGACATGCTTGGAGATGTTAATTTTTGCCCCTTTATGCAGTAGTTGGGATTTGTGAATCTTTTGCAGCGTTCAGGAGGGACTAGAGAATATTTCTAGGAAAAAAAAAAGGAGGGAAAAGTAGGTTAGACTTGAAAGTTGTAGAATATTCACAAAGGCTCTGAAAGATGCAAGCACCTGCATATTTCGAAACTGGCAGGAGATGTAAGGATTTTGTCCTGTTTAAGAGAACTAGTTGGAAAATAACTTGGGTTACACTAAATGTGAGTAAAAATAAGGATAAGAGTAAAAACCCTTTGAAAAAACCCAGTGGTATCTCATTAAAAGCAAAGCCAACAATATCCTTTATTCATAATCTCCTTAGACCTTTATTTTTTCTGTAGTTAGTGCTAGTTTTTAATGATTATATTTTATGGAAAAAGTGGATGTAGAAATCTCAATAGGATAAGTTGTGTTTACAAGGACCATTTCCAGGGCTTTGTGGTTGCTGAGTTTGTTTTCCTTGGGATAGAGAGAGAAGCTGAGAAGGGAAAAAGCCAAATTTATTTTAAATTAAGTATTGTAGTTGTACTCCAGTTTTTCTGAGCCTTTCTCTTCTTATTTCATGGTAAACACTTTCAAAGATAAACAATGGGATTGTAGCATTTATTAGGATTATCAGAAAAACTTAAATTTAGGCAAATCTTTTTGACGTGAAAGGTTTATCACTGGTGGGTTTGGGAAAAATTATTGTAGAGGGGTTGAGAGATGTTGGAAAATGCAACTCATGGCATGTTAATGAATATACATTATTTCCCCTGCCAAATTTAAATGATCTGTCTCATGCCATATAGGAATATTTAATTTGAAAACAATCATATGACAACTTTTTTAATGTATTTGGTTTAGCAAGTGCAATCAAGATGGCATTGGGGAAAAACCAAAAAGATAGAACTACAAAGCATGTATTAAAAAAAATTGAATTAATTCCTATACCTGCATTTTTTCCCCTTAATTTTGGAGGTAGGATCCCCCTACAGAGAACCATTACATGTGAATAAGGCTAAAAAAGGTGAAGTTAATATGAAATAATTCTGACAGTTCTGCTTGAAGTATGTCAGTCTCTTAAAACTTCCTTATTTATAAGGGTGGAATAGTGGTGAGCTGAAGGTCCTCACTCCAAAATGCAAGCAGAGCCTGCCAGAGGTGGATTTTTCCTCCCCTTAAAGGTGAGCGGAGCTCCCAGGTGCTCCCTGCTGAGGGGCACACGTTTGCCAGCTTCTGAGATATTTGCCCTGAGATGGTTCTTACATCTTCAGAGCAGTGAATAATTGATGAAAGCTTTATTCTCAACTCTCCAAGGGACTACAATTGTTTGAAGGGAAGAAACTCTTGGGTTTAAGACCGGTGGTGGTACTGCAGGAAGAAGCAATAAACTAAGGTAAGCGAAGGGAGTGCCCCTGCAGGGAGCAGGAGCTGAAGGGCAGAGCTGCCCCGGGGGAGCACGTGAGGCAGATGTGAACATCCAGGCTGGGGTGCTGATGTGCTACAGAGGCATCTTGGGTGTGAGGAAGAATTCTCTGATCGTCCCCTACAGTTTGGTGGCAAATGCTTCTTTGAATGGCTAAGCCCTCCCTGCCATTGCAGGTCCTTGTGGAATGGAGCAATGCTCAAGTGAAAATGAACCCCACAATCACTGTCCTCTTGCTGCTCTTTGGTTTAGAAAGAGCCATTCTCTGTTCTGGATTCATCTTATTCCTTTACCCTGTGCTGAAGATAAATCAGTCCTACCTAAGCATGTGTGGTTTAGATACAAAGGATTGTAAACCAAGTCCGTGAGGGAGAAAATCAAATTTCATCCCTACAACTTCCAGCTCAGGGGAAGGGGCACTTGGGTTACTAGAGGTGCCTGAGAGTCTGTGGTAGTAGTTTCTTTTCAGGCAGAATGAAAAGTATAAATTATATCCCTTTGTATGCTTTGTAATAAGACAGGTATTTTCACTCTTTGGTAGAAGCTTCTGATCAATAATCCAAGTAGCACATGCTCCTCTGGATAGAGTAATCCTTCCCTGGGCACCAGCATCAGTAAGACCCTTTGAAATGTGTTGCTTTCCACCACATGCTCCCTCATAGCAAAAAGAGAGACATATTTAAAACATAATGCTTAAAACTCAAGATCCTCACTCCTTAATTTGGCAATCTGCAAACCATGGCATTTGGGAGAATCTGGCACCACAATTGTGAGAGCATCTCTGTGAGCGCAGGAATGGCAAACAAAGTCCCTGGCAGCAGCAGCAGGCACAGCTGTGGGTGCCCCCTCCTCCCTCCCTACCGGGGAGGGCTTTTTTAGCCTGAAATGTTTGTGGGATCAGAGAGGGGGAATGTGAGATTAGAGCTGTCTTATAAAAAAAGACCTTGAAATGCAGTTAATGCTTGGGCAAAATAATTCTTCATGAGCTTGGCAGCCGCTCTTAGAACAAAATAAAAATCAGCTACCTGCCATCTGGAAATAACTTGTAATAACGGAGGGGTGTGAATGACAAAGGAATTAAATGCATAAAAATGTATAAAAATAATTGTTTCTGCATGAAAAATTGAGCTTTACCCACATCCAGCTCACCAAGGGGGTTGCTCACAGCCTGGGCCCCACAGGAGGAGTTTTTTTCTACATTAAGTGCAGGAAGAAGAACAAGGAAGATCATGAATGTCCCAATTGTGTGTGAATTTTTTAATGTTCCTGTGAATTGTGGTCAGTTTTATTAGAGAGTCTTCATTCATGGGGAAGGACTGGAGCATCTCTGGGTGCAGGAAAGGCTGAGGGAGCTGGGGCTGTTCAGGAGACACTGAAAGGGGACCTCCCCATGTGTGTCAGTGCCTGCAGGGAGGGGACAGCCATGGGACAAGAGGAATGGACATTGGAATGGGCCCAGGGAGGCCCACTGAGGGCCCTCTCAATGCCATGGTCTAGTAGATGAGGTGGTGTTGGGTCTAAGCTTGGACTCCATCTCAGAGGTCTTTCTCCAACCTAATTGATTCTGTGATGGCCAGGAACTGATGCCCAGGAAGTTCCACCTGAACATGAGGAAGAGCTTGGAACAGATTGCCCAAAAAGGCTGTCTGGACACAGTTCTGTGCCTTGTGCTCTGGGATGGCCCTGCTGGAGCAGATGACCCACCGTGGTCCCTTCCAACCTGACCCATGCAGTGAACTCCTGAATCAAAAGGTTTTATTCAGTGTAACAATTCACCCATTTTTAAGGTGGGTTCACCTGGGCTTCCCAAACCATCCTTGTTCTATTGCAGGTCTTCAAAAGAGAGTCCAAATGAAAAGACACCCAACTGAACTAAGGTGAGGTTGCTTATGGCAGCACGAGCAGTTGATGGGCATTCTGCTGCTAATTATAATGTTTCTTTTAATGCCATTTATGTGTATATCTTTTGGTGTATTATACAGCTTGCAAATTCTTAGCAGCCTTTTGGAAACGGTTATACATTATTGCTTCCTTAAAATCATAACACTTAAATCAGGTCACCCAGCTGTTCAGCATCTGATAACAAGATTAGAGGGATTGACTGTGCTCTCTGTAAGACTGCAAATACCTATTAATCTGGGGGCCTTTGGAAGTTAATCAAAATGATATTTTTCTTCTGAGAATGTTCTAAACAGTTGAAAACACATTCATAATTTGCAACGGGTATTTTAGGCTCTAAGGTACATTATTCTTTTTGAATACTGATCTCTTCAGCTCTTGCTGTAATTATTCTAACTTCACACAGTAGATAGTTAATACTCCAAGTTTCTGCTATTTAGTATGTTGGAGTTGTCCCCGTTTTCATTAATTCCATCAATCAAACTTAACTCTCCTCCACCTCTAAGAAGTAATTATAATTATTTTTATGACCATATATATGCTAATGAAAGAACTATTTCATGACATTTTAATTAATTCTCAAAATGCTTATGGACTCAACACTGACATTGTCTTGGAATGAGCAGTGCAAGGAAAAAAGGCAAATTATAAAGTTATGGCTAATTGGAATAAAGCAGGAAATATTGGCAAACACAATTGGGGCCCTCTTAGTTTGGTAACTCATTTAGCTTCTAATTCTCCCTTGTGTAATTAGAAATGTAAATGTTTTGATGTCGAGGCAGTGGAAATCCACATTTGGTGCAAACTTTGACACGTGGATACTTTTCCAAATGTTGACTTTTCTCCATCTTCTCTCTCCTTGCTCTTTTGTTTGTTTGATGAATTTGTTGGTACACTCTGTCTCCCATCCTCTGCCTTCGTGGAAAAATAAACAAGGCAGGAAACTCTGAATATGACAAAACACTTTTACGTAAACATGTAAAAAAATGCAATAAATAGAAACATCTCTGACTTCCAAAGGTTGGAAAAATAGATGTCACTGCCTGTGGTGGGGCTGTTGGAAAGAGATGGTCTCTGAGGTCCATCCCAACCCAACCCATGCTGTGATTCTATGAAATGAGAGAAAAGGCTGCTCTTTTATCCCTTCCCAAGGGGACTGACTCTGAGCCAGCCTGGGAGGTGTCTTCCATCCCACCCTGCTGACTCAAGCCCGTCTTTTGACTCACATTTAAACTGTACAAACCTTTTTCCTTTCCTATTTAGGCCTGACCTCCCATTTTCTGCTCCCAAATCCTGCAGTCTCCTGTGACACATCCGTGTCTGAGGCAGCTGAGCCGTCTGTGCCGTGAGCCCCAGGGAGCTTCAGAGCGTGGGGATTTGACAAATATTTGCTTTGTAACAGCAAGCAAGGGCGAACATTAAAGATGTGAAATGTGTGCCGGCACTGGCACAAGGAGTTTGCAAGTGAAGACTCTGGCAGAACTAACAATGTCATTTCTTTTTCTACTCATCGTTAGCAATTCCTTTGTCAGCACAGGTTGTGCTCGCTGGCTCTTTCCTGTCAAAACGGTGGTAGGGAGAAGAGCTTGGAGTTCAGGCATTTGTGGGACGCTGTAGTTCTTGTTCTTAGGCAGGGAAAAAACCTAAAAAATGATGCAAATGTCATGGTTTGGAGAAGGGAAGGGAAAATCCAGAGGTTTGTTCCTGCAGGGCAGTTGTAGGGGTTGGATTCTGACCTTGATGTGGTGGCACATCTGGCAGAGCCTGTTCTGGATCCCTCTCTGAGGTATTCAGTATATGTTGCTTCAGCCAAATCAGGAAAAAAAGCAAAATAAAATAAATGAAAATATACTGCTGGAAGTTTACAGATTCCAGGCACAAGAATTTATGCTTTGGGGTTGTTTTGTTTGTTTGTTTGGGTTTTTTTTGCATTAAATTATTGTGACAATAATGAGATATTTAATTTCTGTGCTTTTGATACCCTTCCTAAATTTTCTCAAATCCCCTCTATAAAAGTGTTGGAGAAACTCGGGTGGAAATCAACTGGTTTTGAAGCAGATATGGTTGGTACAGTGGCTGGTTTTTACTTCCTACAACTAAAACCTTTTTCTTTTTGTTTTCTAAGGACAATTAATTCTGGGAAGTTCAATATGTTTCTTTTTGCATCACTGTGGGGATAAACACTGGTTTTGCTCTAGTTCTCAGCAGCTGCTGCTTTTATTAAAAGAACCTGGAAAAAAGAATCCTGCTGTTTTTATTGACTGATACTTGGGGTGTTTTTTATGAAGGCAGTAGAGAACAAATCAGCAGCAGGTTTTCAGGTGAATGTTTTTTGGGTACTACCTTTCATCATGTGGGTCATGTTTAAGCAGAAGGCAAATTTCCAGTGCTTCGACCCAAAGCTGTGTCAAACCAAATCAGAGTTTTGTGGTTCTGGCAATGCAGACCCTGGAAATTCAAATCAGAGAAGAAATGACTGCTCAGATACAAAAATTATGTGTAAAGAACCCACAAACAACCCTTTTTCCTTTTTTACTAACACTGATCTAAACCAGGTTATATTTTAGATACACTAATTTCTGCAAAATCTGTGATATTAAAAACGTAAATGAAAGTTTTAATGCGAGGAAACAAATTACTTCTAATGTGTTATAGGAACTTCTGCTTCCTGAGAATCAAACTACACATAGATTGAGACTTTGGGAAAAAAGTGGCAGTCATATCCAGACAGATGATTTTTAATGGCTGTGAATGGCAGGGCAGTTTGCACCTTGAAGAATTATGCAAATTTCTGTCTAAATTTGCTACTGCTGTGTATGAAATGCACAGTATACAAAGTACACCATCAGTGTATGTAAAACCACTTTGGAAACCTATTAGAAGATACAAAGGTTAAGCAGGTACAATAAATAACATCCCAGTGATAGCAGAGTAATTGGTGCCAAAACTGCAGGGATATGTGCACAGGATTATAATGAAATTTCCCCCAATTGCAATGCAGGTGGCAAATGCTGCAGGAACTGCTCAGACTCGTAAACACACAACTGTTTGCAGCTAGAAAAATCTGCCCCTATAAAGCTAATTGTGTGTTCAAAACTTTGGGCACTAAGCATGTGAATAAATTGGTATTTTTCTGGCATGTTTTGATCCCTCAGTCTGTTAAACACTGAGAGTGCTCTGGAAGGTGTCTCAGAGCTTAATTGCCTTGTGCTGTGCTTTATTTGAGATGGGTTTATGTTTGAGTTTCAGGGTCCTGTGTCGTGGTGGAAGAACCTCCAGGTGTATATTTAAACATCCCTTCCCCACCCACCCCAGCCTGTGGTTTTACAAGAGCAATCCCATGCCAAGAGTTGAAGTCAAAAGAATTGTTTCCAGAGGTGAGTTGTAGGGTGGAATGGGGCTACTCTTAATGCCATCCCTGTGACCTGGTCCTGCAGTCCCAATGCATGAAGCAACATTTATGCTTGAATTTTCACCAGCTCTCATTGCTAAAATATTTTTCTTTCTGCTTGCCTTCTCCATTTCTTTATAATGTTATGGGGAAAAAAACCCTACCTTATTTTTCTTTGTGATATTTTCTAGATAACTTCTTTTGTATTGTTTTCTTCTTTTTAATAAAGGAAAAAGTGTCACTGAAACTATTTCCAGAGGAAGGAACTGTTTATATTCAGAAGAAAAGCCTTTTTAAAATTAGCCTTTCTTGGTTGCTTATAAATCTTTATCATTGCTAAACTCCAACAGTCAAATAAGAACAGTTAAAACAGTTCAAGAGAGGAAAAAAAATGGCTCTCCAGCAACCTCAGTAGCTTTAATGATCTGGTAAAAGACCAAACAAATAAGCATAATTATCATAAAAAAGCTATTACATAGCTGGTCTCATTTCAATTGTTTATGGGATAAAAATTAAAGTACTTGAACCCATGCGAGGTTTCCTTTGCTTTCAGAGACTGTCCTTTCCCACTGAGCTCATTGGAGCCATTAAGGCTCTTCCCCTCGGATAATGAGATCCAGAGTGGGTTTTATTTCAGGGAAATGTCTCGCTTTGCTGATTTCCTGTCTCTGCCCAGCCCAGCTGACAATCCCCAGTGCTCCTGGCTGAGTTTTGGGGGGACCTGTGTCCACCTCCACATCTTCCTCATCCCCAAATCTCTGAAAGTCTCTGCTAAGAAGGTAGTTGGGACTTTGGATGGGAATAACGTGGGCTCAATTCCCTATTTGCCATGTAAACGATAATCCTGGCTGAAAGAAGAACTAAAATCTGGAATTAATTTGTTTCAGTTTAATGCTCTGCTCAGAGTAAGGCTTTGCTGTTTAACCTGTGGATGTCCTTAAGGCTTTTCCCTAAACTTACCCCTGTAAGTGTTTCTATGCTATGCATAAAGAGCAAAATACCTCTTAAATTCTCTCTTTGTACTCTAATACATACAGGGATTAACCAATTTCCCTTCTCCCAGGACTTCCATGCTAAGCATGCAACAAACAGCTCACAGAGCAGACGGAACCTATAATGAGATATTTAAGGTTTAGGTGTTTTCAGTGTGGAAAACATTTTAAAGTTGGTTTCTCCTATTTGTGTTTTGATGTTGCTTTCTTTTTTTTTTAGTTTTCTTAAAAAGTATAAACCTTTGGGAAGCCTCTAAAGCAAAGAAGTTGTCCCAGGCTTTATTCCTGCTGCACATTTGCTGCCACAGACAGACACTCACACACAGCTTTAAGGACAGGTTTCTTTCTGCCAGAGTGATTGATTTGCCCTATAAATCAGTTCCCACATAAAATTCACAAGGAACTAGTGACAGGTCATGAAGCAATGAACTGATGGTGAGAATTTGCTTCCTTTATTGTATTTCTCCCTCTTTTATTCTAGTTTTAACCATTCTCATGCCTCCCTTGAAAGACTGCACTTCATTTTAATCTCCAAGTGTATTTGAATTTGGGCTGAAGGAGCCAAAGGGAAGCAAAGGGGGACCAAAAGCCAGGCAATGCTTGTAGGCTGGTGCTTTTTATTGCCTCTGGTATAAAGAAAAACACTTGCTGTGGGTTTCCTGGCCGCAGCTTTTATGCAGAATTTATTGTGGACAAAGCCCTAGATGGATGCACTAACGAAGTAACATTTGCTGCTCCTCAATTTAGGGAGGAAAATCAATAATTGCTGCATTGTATCCGTGAATTAAAGAGGACTCAAGGAAAAACACCAACTGCTGCTGTAAGTAAGAATATATGGCATGTATATTGAGTTATTATATGGTTAAAGGGATGAGGAATGTTATTATCACTTACGTTGTCACTTTTTAACAGAACTAGATGGACTCAGTAACCAGGAGCTCAACACACCTGCCCAAACCTTCTTGTTCAAAGACCTTGCAGGACACTAAGCTGTGAGGAACTTCTAACTTCCTCCACACAGGTTTTGTAGGAAACACAAAACTTTGAAGAGTTGGTGGCCAGAAAAGCTAATTTTGAAAGTGGTGTCAGCTAATGATTGTAAAACAGAGGAAATTGTTTCACAGAACAAAACGGAATGGTTTTGATATTCTGGCAAAAACACATTATCACCTTGGTGGGGTTAAATGTTCTGTTTTCTTAATGAATATTTGTCATCAATGGCTTTGAAAGTTGCCATAATTTGGTAGGCTGAGGTGTGGGTACCTAAAATCTAGTAAAACCTGGGATTGGGCTGTTGTACCATGCAAGAGAGATGCATTCCTAGAGTTCCACCTTCCAGTCCTGATGATGATGATGGTGGGGTTTGAGGGTCTGTCTGCTCTTTCTCTGTGACTGTTCCTTTGTATCTCTCCCATCCTGAGAATGATTTCATCCTTTTCTTCCTAATGAATTCCAAGAAGTGCAGCAGAATGAGGGAAGCATCTGGGGGAGGAGGCAGCTCCGTGGAGGAAAGAGGGTGCTGGATTATTATTAGCAAAAGACCTGCAGAGACAACTCCTGTTCGAGGACGGTCGGGGACATTATGAACAGACCCTGCGTGACAAATGACTTGAAGGCTGAGAAAAATGAATCCAAAAAAAATCTCTGACATCCTGCAAGGATGTCACCCACTGTCAGGGGCACACAAGTGGGTTTTTCTTTTCTTCACTCTTGCCAAAAGGCCATTTGGGAACCGGGTTCCATTTGCACCAGGCTCTGTAGGAAAGATAATCCCTCTGCTTGAAGGATTTACAATATAAATAGACAAGATAAAATCTAGTGGCTTCCAGATCCCACGTGGCAGAAGATGTTGAGGGATTGTGGTTTGTCAGATTCTCTGGGTGAAGTGAGCAGGGTTTCAAGTGGAGAGAAGCCAAAAAGGTGAGAAAGGGCCCGAGGAATGTGACAGGGTGAGAGGAGAGGGGGAAAGGCGTGAGACAAGGCGAGGATGTTGCTTTCTCACTTGGGGTGGGAGGGATTTGGGAAGAAGCATGAGCAGAAATAGGGAGCTGAGAGAGGTTTCATGAGCAGAAATAGGGAGCTGAGAGAGGTTTCTGTGTAGTCTGTTACCATCACAGTGATGGCAAGGTGGGTTGGCAGCAGCAGCCAGAGCTGCCTGCAAGAAGAGGAGAAGATAGATTTTATTGAACCTCAGAGAAAGCAGAGGAGAAAGGAGCAGTAACAGTGGGAAATTAACATTTTGCTTTCTTTGGTCTTTGTGTCTCTACCCACAGCAACACATCTTATAGTTATATCCTTGTCTCCCCTGCAGAGTTCACTGCCTTGACAGACAAATTAGATTTTTTTCCTTGTTAGTTTGTTTTAAAGAGTTTCATCTGTAAGACCAAAAATTACTTTGAGTTCAAACTTTAGGTGAGTGTTGCTATTTTAGCTCTCAGGGCGGGGAGCTACAAGGCCACTGAAGATCTTTATTAAATGCAGGCACCCTAAACATATCTAAAAATTATTTAATTTTGTTTCCTTCCCCTTCTTTAAAAGAAGAAACCAAAAGACCTGATTTTGGTAAAGATGCTTTATCTTATGGCCTGAAATAATTTGCTCTGTTAGTCCTCAAGGTTGCTCACAATGCAAAATAATGTATTTGAGCTCAAGCTGGAATTTAGTGGTGCACTTTGTGTCTGAGATGAGAATTCTGTGCAGTTGGATTTATCTTTGAGGTTGTTTTTTAAACTTGTGCCAGATACATCTGAAGTGCCAGCTCAGCAAACTTCTGATTGCCTCACTAAACCAAAGAACTGGGTCATAACAAGCATCATCCTTTGCATAGCAATGAATAAATATGGGAAAAAATATAAAAAAAATGGACTTGGGAGGTTTGAACTGGTGAAAATATGAAATCCAAACAAAGTCAAGAAGTCTCCAAAAATGTGAACTGTGCTCCTGGATTTGGGGCAAACATCCTGGAAGCTAAAAGTGCCTAGTGAGTTATGTTCTTGTTCTTAGCTGAGCTTCTGGCTGATAACTTTTCTTTTTTAGTGAAAACACCCTTTTCTGGAAGTTAAGGGAGCTTTGCAATCATTTGCCAGGGATTGATATTCCAGCTCTTCACACCAGAGATGTTCAGAGTTGCATAATATCTGACAGCAACTTCAAGACATGGAGAGATGAGGGTTAGTGATTATGGGAGATAAATATAGGCAGTAATGATTAGTGTAAGTGATTGATAAATGGGGTGGGGAATGGGAACAAATCTGAGACACAGAAAGGCAGAAACAAATGCTTAAATTTAGAGTTCTGTCCTCAAAAAGTCCCTGCCTGTCAAATATGAAGAAATAAATGATGAAAATCTTGGCATTGGATGTTTCCCACAGAGGTGGTTTGAGGGCCAGTGCTGTCACTTGGGTGCAGCCAGACAAAACTGTTTGAGGGAGTTGAACATTTATTTCAGATCAAGTAACAGTTTAAAGTCAGTAATTTACATGGGGCACTCAATAATTTGGTCTCCTTTCTTGACATGAGTGACAGAAGTCCTGTGGATTTCCATGGAGCTTCATTTTATCCATGTGTCCTGGTCCCTTTTCCTCCTATTCTTGGGCTGATTTTTTGGGAAATGCTTAAATATTCCTCTTTTTTGCCTTAAAACTTTCCTTTTCATAAGTATTATAAAACCAATATGAAGGTAATTTGGCCTCTCTCATCAAGCAGCTCATTTTCATTCCTAATTTCTCATATTTATTTGTCTACACCCACCTGTCATTTTTTGTGTATGTGTAGACTAAAAGCTTTGTTTATTTGGATCATAAAATCACTCAGGTTGGAGAAGATCTCTAAGACCAACAAGTCTTAACCCAGCCCTGCCAGGTCCACCACTAAACCAGGTCCCAAAGCACCACATCTACAGGGGTTTTGGGTGACTCCAGGGATGGTGATTCCACCACTGCCCTGGGCCCCACCTGGCACAGTTGATTCCTTTTCCTAGAAAAAATCTAGTTTGAAAAAAAATAATAATAAAAAAAAATGGATGGATGGATGAATTTTTCATTAAGGCTTTTGAATTTGGAAATAACTAATGAGCTAAAATAGTACACTCCTTTATTATAGTTGTTCTTTTTCTGTCATTATTTTAGAGAAGAAAAGCAACTGAAAGGTCAGAAAAATTTCACATGTCCTAAGATGGTACTGGATGGATCCTGTGTTTATTTTTTGAGGTACAATATTTAAATGTCCAGCATTCCCAGGAGAAATAAATTATTCATTGTAATTAGAAAACGTAATTTTTAAAAAATCATTTACTGGTGCCTAAGCAGCATATTTGGTGAGAATGTTTCTTCTTTTGTACAATAGCTGTGTACTTTGAGATAATGTTCTAATTAACCTAATTGCAGCTATTGTATTGAACTGTAGGTTGAGATCCAAAGTGTCATGGCAACTGGCAGAGAAGCTCTGCGAGCCTCTGCTTTCTCAGGATAGTCTCAAAAATAGCTCTTTATTAGAGGAAATAAGGAGGTAAATCTTCTTAACAAGATAAAGCTTGAACCAAGAAAGAATTTCCCCCTTTGCACTTGATGGTAAAGCATAAATTAAGCATTTCTGCTTCAGTCTAATTAGCATAAGCCATCATAATAATGCAGCCCATAAGTGTTTGCTTTTCCTGTCTAGAGCAAGGCTCGTGTGCTCAAGAGATTTACTGTAAATCATTGAATATTAATTTCTGGGATTTTATTGAAGAACATTTTACCCAGTCAGCTTAGGAGGGAGAACAATCATTTTCTTTCCTTTGCAGAAAAGATCTTATTTAATACTGTGATATTAACTAAAAGAAACTCCATGAAATGCTGCTCCACTTTTATGATCTTGTTAAACTCCGGAGGCTTCTGGGAGTGGGAATTTCAGAAAATAGGAAGAGCATCTTTGAAATATGCCTGACTCAAATGCCTGATGGTATTATGTGTCTCCGTTCACTGCAGCTCGTGTGATCTCTCGTTAACAGTTGTGATGCTAATTAGAAAGCTACTTCTCGCTTTAATTCATAGAAATAGATGATTCCATTCAGGCTGAGTAATGATGGCAAAACTGCCATAAATTCAGAAGAGAGCTTGGCATGACTAAAAATCCCAGTTCAAGTCTAATAAATGTTATAAGTTTAAAATATAATGGGTTGGAGTTGATTTGCACATTGGTGCTCTGGCATACACATATAATAAAATCAAAGCAAAGGTTTCTGTATGTGCTATTTCCCTTTCTATTAGACAAGGTTTCTAATTTCACAGCTCATCCTCCACAGCTGTGTTGTGCTGTTTGCTTTTGATTTGGTTTGCTGGTTTTTTGTTTGTTTGTCCCTTTATTTTCTTCCTGAGAAATAAAGTTCATCTGTGCTGGACTCCATTTCAACTGACTCCTTACAGCTCATCATAATGTCCCATCCAATTAAAATATGGCACGAGCTTTCTTATCCTCTGTCATTAACTGCTTTGGGCAACAAATATTTGTGAGGTCCATTTGGTTTCCACATGTTTTTCTGGGAAATGGGGCAGCTGGGAAAAACTTCCTGCCAGGACCCCTCGTGATGTCCAGGAAAGATTCCCTTCTGCTCCCCATCACAGCCCTGATGGGACACAGGGCTTGACCTTAACTGCTGACTGGAATTTTCTGCTTCCAAACATCCCCTTCCCACGTATTCCGCTTTCCAATGTATCCAAAAATCCTTCTTTTCACAGAAAAAAGCCTTCACACCGACTTGTCCGTAACCCATGAGCTTGTATTGAGCAACTGTAAAATACAGACCTGAAAAAGAAATGCCAAAATCTGGAATCTTTTCTTCCCTCCCCTAAAATCCAGCCAAAATGGCAACTTCTGGGAGAAGTTAACGCTGATTTTTGGATTCCTGGGAAACACAAGATGATAAAACTCTAAGTGGAATTCTGGAAACATCATTCCACAAGCAGGAGGAGGCAGTGGCTGTTTTTGTGGTAGATTTTGGTAAAGTAAGGGCCAAATATTTATGTTGCATTTTCACGAGGCAGTTGGTCATGGCATTTCATATCCAACCATTTGATGTGCTGAAACAACACTTGCATCAACGAGTTGGAGACTTGAATTTCCACCTCTGCCATCGGAACACACAAATGTAACTGGTCTGTGGAGTTTTGTAGTTGTAAACTTTTATATTTGCAAAGGCAAAGCCGGCCAGGAGGCAAATCCACTGGCAGTGGGAGTGCAGAAGTGTTGACCAGAGCCCCACACTGCCTGGTTGACTGCACTTAATTTCCTTGGTGAGACTTTCGGCAGTTAAAGCAAATCCCAGCCCGAAAAGTCGCTGCTGGAATTCTGGAACGCTGGTTCTGGCTTTTATGAGCTCTCGTATAAATCCGAACGAATCTACCATGAATGAAATGAATTGCAGTCTCCAAAGTTCTCCCATTTTGCTTCAAATTGAACTGGTACCTATTTCTGAACTTTTTCTTTTCTCTCGTACCTAAGTGAAAATGTTTTCTCGAAACTGTTTTAAGTACTTGAAAGAATATGTAATTTTATATCTCTAAAACCCCTTTCTATCAGGAGAAGAATATAAGAGGTCCACAGAGATTAAGGATTCAATTTAAAAGTAATCAAATACTCATTTTTCTTATGAATATTTAGGCTGGTGACTTACACACCTGAAGCTGATTCTGGGCTTATTTAGCTGGAGTCAAGGACCATCATTTTCTCTGTCTGTTCCTACACAGGATTTTTATTCCTGCTCTGCCTGCCCATAATCCAGAAACGTCTTCATGAGCAGAACCAAAGGCCTCTGGTCCAAGAGGCAAACCACATTTTCTGACCAGCAAAAGATGCAAAACTCAGCACCATCCTCGAGGCTGATGTTGCAGTTTGGCACATACGAGGCCCCTCTGAGCTTGTTCCAGTTTGCAGCTGGAGATTTTCCTTCCTTTCACCCTGAGATGTGTTTTCTAAGGAACATCAAATGGCACGATGTGACCGGGTGAAATTCCAGATTTATTTCTTTAATGCAATGGAAACCTTGTTTAAAATCCCCAATTCTTTGCCAGTGGGGGTCACTGGCTCTCCAGTTGTGGGGAAGGATTGCACCATCTCCAGCTGCTGGGAGCTCTTTTCTTCCTACCAAATGTCAAGAGCTGTTTTGCTGATTCTCCTCTGACGTGTCATCCCTCCTCATTAATTCCCCCAATGACAATGACATCTTTTCCAGACACATTTCCCTCGAGCTTATTTATTTCTTCCTCTGCCTTACCTCAAGGAATGTGATAAACTTCAAGAGAGTGCAGGAGGTTCCTCTTGTTTGTTGAGGTTTCTTGATACGGTTGTGTAGGTCTGGCCAAAGCACAACAGAGCAGGGATAAATCTCTCTGTTATTATTATTATTAAATAAAGCCATTTTTCTTAAACATATATTTGCTATTATAATAAATGAATACAATTATTTTGCTAGAATGAAATTATTTTATTCTTTCAGTCTGCTCTCTAAAGAGCACATCCAACAGCTTTGACTCAACGCTGTGGAGCTCCCTCTGATCCTTCATGAAAGTGCCTGATGATGACTTAGAGTTCAAGTGACAAAAAAACCTTTAATACTCCCAAATTCCCCTGCCCCAAAATTGGTTTCAGCTTCTTGGAGAGTTTTGTAGAAATATTTTCATGAGATTTTTCCACAGAATTTATGTTAGGGTGAACGTTTCTTGTCTTTCTCGATCTCCTCCTGTGATTATTTCTACTGTTATGAGAGTTTCTGCTGCTGCTGGTTTTAATCTTTTCTATTGTTCTGTTCCCTCTCCCAGGAAACGTGCTTATTCTCTGGCCTGTTGCTCCCTCACTTACTCACCTTTCTTTGAATAAACATTTCCTTTTCACTTCTTCTTTCATGAGATTGTTATTGTGAGAGTAATACACACTACAAAGCAAGAAAATAAAAATTAATGCATGCTCAATTCTTCCTCAAAGGTCAGGAAGGATCCAATGCAATGTAATTTACCTGTCTGGAAAATCCTGGCCAAAGGCAAGATTATTATCTGTTAAGAAGCAGAAGGATGAGTCAGATCCTTTCCACCACACAGGAAGATTCCTTTTGCTAACCCAAAGACCACAGGAAGAAAAGCATCCAGGAAAAGGAAAAAACACCCAGGAGTATCTCAAATCTTATCTTGGAGTACGTGAGTCAGAGACAACAAAAGCTCTGAAGAGAGAGAATGATTTGTACTAGATGGGAAATAATTTGGGGTAATGAAACATCAGAAAATGAAGGAGATACGGCCTTTGGAATATTTGAATAGACACTTTTAAAAGAAATAAAGCTTATGTAGTACAAGGAAAGGTTATTAATATAATTAGGAGGAAGCAGTTGGAAGAACAAGGAGAGACTGGTTAAAGGAAAATATGAGAAAACATGGAAATAAATACCTAGAGGTGATCTATGCAGGTATGCAAAGGTTTATCCCATGTTCTTACCCCCTCTGTCAGCACTAGAAATCCTGCCAAGTCTTCAGAAATCTATTTAAATAATTATTCACTTAAAATGTATACTCCTAAGAAAGATGTTGGTTTGCACATGTGTTTAAATCAGAGGAGATGGTTTAATAGAGATGGTTGGACCTGATCTTAAAGGTCTTTTCCAGCCTTAAAGATCCTCCAGTTTGAGGGTATGGAGAGGCTCAGCTGCCATGGACTCTCCAGAGATCCTCTGGGAAGCTTTTGTTTGGCTCCCTCTTAATTGACATCTCAACCTCAGGCCTTGAAGCTGCACATTATCCAAATTTATCTAATGCTTCCTCCAAAGCATTAATTCATATTTCTCACACAGGTGTTTTTGTCTCCCTTAAAATAAATTGTGTGACTTGTATTTGTATTTTCAGCCTGCATGTTGTAAAGTGCTGCTACAAAGACTGGGAAGGCTCCACAAAGTCTCTCTTGCTTGTGAAAGAGGAAGGGAAATCAAAGTTCTGAGAAGAACAGATCAGCTTTAAAAGGGAATTCGTGATGCTTCTGCTTTCAGATGAAGTTGTCCTAACCAGAGACCCAAGATTCAAACCCTCTTCCCAATCCTGCTCTTCAGTATGGAATTAAGTGCTGCTTTATGGAAAAAAACAACCAAACAAATAAATAGAATTTTTCCATTCGTTTTTCCCAAGGTGGCTGAGAAAAATACACATTTATGATTATAAGGGTACTACATTACTTGGACAGAGCTAGTTTTATTTCTCTTATTCAAGGAAGCACAACCTGCTTCAGATCTTGCATTCATCTTGCAAAAAATTAGAAGATCAGCATTTTCATCATTCTGCCCAAAACACAGCCTGAGTCCTGTCTGACCAGTCTACAGAAAAGGTTTTAAAGTCAAAGAGCCTTCAAGGACATCCAGAAATTCCCTTCATGTCATTAGAAGTGTTTACCTGGTTTCCAGCTCATTCACAGTCACTGCAACTCAAAGCCAGCCATTCCATGAAGGGTCAGCAGGAAAAGATTTCCTTCTCTAGGACCTTGAAATGTTTTATTCTGGTCCATTCGAGGAGACATTCCCTGGAAATCTGAGATTTTTCTTAAAGAATTGAAAAAATCCAACTGCGAGACCACAAATACACATAAAAACACATCACATTTTCAGCAAAAAACCCCCAACAAACAAAACCCCAAATTCCTTTGCATTATGTTGTCAAAGGTCAACCACCTCTGTTCAGGAAGATAATTCAATCACATTTTGTATTCTGCATCTATTTTCCATTTACCAATATTTACAAATTAGTACCTATTTGTGGGAAAAACTAAAAAGAGCCTTGAAATTGGGCTGGTCTGTGAGTACTTCAGCAGAGGGCATCCTCATGACACTCTGAAATGTGCTTTTATCCAGAGAAGTTTGCCCCAAACAGCATTCTGGGGGGAAATTTCCAGAAACTTCTGCAATTTTCTGGGTGCAATCCCTCAGATTCACGAGGAAGCTTTTCATCCACCTGCAGCTCTTGTGGGTGCAGTCCTAATGTCACATTTACTAAGTAAATTTAATAAAATCTTCACATTTGGAGGAAAAGAGGGAGATTTTCTTGCCTTTTAAACACCAGGGGAAGGCGAGGAACAGCAAACCCTTAGGACTATGAAGTGCTGAGACACACAATTAGAAGAGGTGTCTAAAAACTTAATTGAGCCATGACGTGCTGTCACCAGGAGCTTAAATGCAATCCCCTAATGACATTTGCTATAAACCATGTCAAAGAGAAAAAGAGGTGTGAGCTGACACGTGGAGGGGCTGAGAATTCCCTGCTGCTGCTGGATTTTCCTGCAGAGGCAAAACAAGGGACAGGACCGTGAACTGCATCATGATTGCCCTGTAATCACATGGAAGGAGTAAAGGATCAGGGTACCAGCAGGTGGAACTGGGAATTCTGCTGAAGGACACCCAGATTTAGGCACAGCAGCACAAGGGGTTGGTTGTCTCTGGTGGCTGATTTGTGAGGTTTCTGTGAGACAAAGCAGCCAGTTCTTATTTCCCCCCCGTTTTCCCCCTCTCTGTGCTGCATCTCACACAGGTTTTTACTCCTGGGGAATTGGGAAGCGCTTTGGTGGTGCTTTTCCTAACACAGCATAAGTCACTGCAGGGAGGACTTTGTGTCATTGTCCCCAGGAGTAGATTCGTGCTTTTCCCCTGGCTGTCACCCTCCAGCCTAATTTTCAGTTTAATAGACCACACATTATTTTAGGAGAGCTCTGTCTGGTTTATTTTAGTGCCATCAACACAGTCAAACAAGTGCTGACTCCTCAGCTCAGGATTCCAGGATAAAAAGTGTTTCTTCTCTCCCACAGCCTTCATCTTGCACGAGTTTCATTTCAAACAAATCTGAACAGAGATATAAAAAAAAAGTGATGAAACCCAAAATATCATCCATCTGCTTCAAATGCTTCAAGGTTTGGACATGAGGCATTGAATAACTCCTACTGTTTATTAATAGATAATAGCAAATGGAATTTGTTAAATAACTTCAAATAACAGTCTTAGGGAAAAATTAGCATTTCTTTCATCAAATGCATTTTCCATTATTTACCAGCTCATAGAGTTGATTTTAATAAGCTGAAAGGAAGTAAATCTAACAGCAAATAGTTCACCCTAAATTCTGTATTGAATGCAGCAGACCCTTACTAATTCACATTTTGCTAATCCTCACACTTGCTAACACACAAGAGCCTCTCCCTTCACCTCCTGTCTCTTTGCAAAGATTTAATATCATAATGTTTCGGTGACTTCTCAGACTGGTGGAATCTCATTTATACAGCATAAATAATTAAACTGGACCCTCTTTTTTAAAATTAAATGAGCCATGTATTTCTGAACTGGTTACCTTAGTTATAAATGGTGCCAGGAACTGATAATCTCTCACACACAATTAGAGTGTTCACTGACCTCTTGCACTGAGGCTTCAGAGTTAGGAAAGTCACCCAAGCAAGGACAGCTGGATGGGATCCAACATGGGCACTGTGGACAGGAGGGTGCTTATGTATTTTCCCCTTCCCTGTTTTTTTGGAAGCCAAAAGTCACCCTGTTTTGGTGAATGTGTGTCCAGGTGGTTGTGGAAATTCAGTGTCACACTCTGGGTCTGCTCTCACAGGTCTGCACCCAAAGGCACTGGTGGAAACCTCAGATTTGTCAGGAAGAAGACACTTTTCCCTTACTCTTACTTCCCAATTGTTAGTCCATCATTTAACAGAGAGGCTGAGATGGAGGACAGTTCCAATAGGTCCCTGAGATTATTGGTGGTTTAGGTAATTTGCTAAAATAATGGTTTTAATTTATCATTAATGCCATTTCCATGCTTGTTTTGAAATATTAAAGAACATCTATCCATTATAAAAAAGCCCTTTGGCCAAAGGGCAGTGCCCTCCTACACAGGGAGGGTTTTTATTTATGCAAGGCAAGTTTGAAAATTGAGATGCATGGCTTGTTCTAAACCTCACAGAGTAATATTTGTTCCGAGTTACCTGAATAAATCTCTGCCTAATCCCTCGGTGATGACAGAATTTCTCAGCTCTAAGCTCCGTGGGTTAACACCCAGCATTTGGAAATCCTCATCAGCCACACACACACTTGGAGGGGCAGAACCAAAAAATAAGCCAGGCTTGGGGAGGCTGCTGAAGAAATAAAACACATTTGGGCTGGCTCTTTGGTCCCCAAAAAGCCTCTAATGCAAAAATGTCTCTCTCCAAGGTGCTGAATGTCTCACAGCCAGCACGCTGAGCATTATTGAAGGTAGGAATGTGCTTCATTGGGCAGCCAAAGCTCCAGGTGAGTGCAGGTGGGATTACACACGTGTAATGACAGTGCCTTGGCCTCTTCAGACCTGTGTCAGCTGAAAACAAGCAAGGTTTGCTTGATGGTTTACACTGCCCCACAGAGAAAAGATCCACAGCAAACAGCACACCCAATGCTTGGATCGTGTGCTGAGACCCAGGGATGTAGATTAAGGTCCAAAACCAATTTTCAGGCACAAAAAGAAACTTTTCTGCTCGTAGCACTGGCTGGAGGAAGGCTGCATACCTTGCTTTTTTAATTAATTAAAAAAAAAGACTGAGAAGAACCCATTTTTTCTTGTGTTAAGTAATTACCTTCTTGCATGGTGGTCAGCAGGACACGTTCTGCTGACAAGAAAGCAACAATAAAAACAAGCTCACAAAACTGAAAACCACAGTGGCTGCTGCATTTAGAGGTCAAGCAAAAAAAAAAAATCAACCTTCTCCTGTTCTCTCTTGCAGAGGGTTCATTGCACTCAGTCAGGCAGGCACTGGCACATTGAAAATTCCAGGGAAGAAAAACCCAGATTGAGGTTTGATTAACCAATTCTTGGTCTTCACAGCAATAGCTGCACACCTGAGGAAGCAGAGAAAGAAAAATCAGTTTATCAGAAGTGTAGAAACTGTAGCAAATTGAAAGAGCATAAGGAAAAAAACTGAAACCAAACAACCCCCCAAATCCTATTACTTTTAATTTTTTTTAATAAAAAAAGAGATTAAGCTTGAAAATGTATAAATTTACACTTATTGAGAAGTGGGAAAACATGCTAAAAAGCAAACAGGGTATGAGAAAAAGATTGCCAGGTTACTTTTTAGTTTTAGAAATAATATCTACATTAAATGTATAAAACAATTTAAGAATGAATGGGTTTGTTACCTTTGATTCATTTCAGTAGCCTTGGAGGATTCTAAAAGACACCCAAAATAGAGCAACACAATTATTCTGGGACATCAGGTTGTTCTGGCCACCTTTGCCTCCTGGATAGTCAACCTAAACCCAAGAAATATATCAGCAAAATGGGCACTTTGGAATTTAAAGGTCCCCAGTGAAAGAGAGCAAGTTTTAACAGCAGGTTTTGTATCAATCTTTAGGTTTTAAGGAGATTGTCAGTTATAAGGGCTGGAAAGCTCTTTGGTTTTCTCCAGGTATCCTTTACAACAGCAAAGGATCGACTTCTTCTTTACAACAGCTTTCCATCACTCATTTATAGCCACTTTTTATTCAATTGTTTGGTCACTGAAAGCAAAAGTATTTTCTCTTTGCAGTTCCGTGGCAGCTCTTGTTTATTCCTTCTGGTCTTTTATTTTAAAATAAACCTGCAAATCTCTAATTAAAAAAAAAGAAGTCCAAATGCGTGATTAATTACAAATCAAGAGTATTTGGAAAGCAGGGAAGAAAATAAACAGCTGTGGTAAAGCGAACAGATGGGATTACAAACTCAATTGGCATCATTAGCATTATGGGCCTGATAATTAGTTATTAGAATAACAATACTTATTTAATATTAATATGAGATAAGACAAGTGTTATTATAGGGGCAGGAGAAGAAAATGAACTTGGAAGGTTTTAGTTAAAGACAATTGGAGTTGGACTTCCTGCTAATATGTGGGATTGACTTGCAAGGCTCCTGTGGAGAGAATTCTGATTTTGAGTCCTGCCCCTGTACCCTCTCAGATATCTTTTGTTTTCTCTGTAGCAACACATGATTTTCTGGTTTATTTGGTGAGCCTAAAGCTGGGGTTATGGTGGGATTTGGGCTTTAAAAACTCACTGCATGTATGAAGCAGTAGATATTTAGAATTCAGTGTTTATTGAAGGCTGGCACAACTGGCTCTGAAAAAAAATGTAAGCAAGTGGAATGGACTTTTATTATTGGAAAGGGCATTGATCTCCTTAATTCCCAATAAATGCAGTGGAGATGAAGGTCTTTAAATGATAAATAAAACCAGAATACAGGGTACAACAGTGTTTTCCCCCAGTTCTTCTAATAAATTATAGTTTTTAGGGGTGTAAGATCTGGTACACAGCTATGATGCCTAGGACTGAGCAAATTGAAGTCAATTAGGGAATTATGAGGAGCTGTCAGGTTACATGAGGCAAAAACTGAGCCTAAGCATCGATATAATTAATAGAAAACTAAAGCCAGTAACAAGACTTGTTATTTTTTTCTCTTAACTTTGAGTGGTTTTGCTTGGATTAGAGAACTTGAGAATCTAATTGAAACAATTGTATAGTTAGTTCCATTTAATGGCTCTTATACAGTCAAATATACATTAAGAAGAAAAATGCTAATTGCTGATGTGCTGAATATACTGTACAGGCAACATTTAATTGCCAAAGGATATCATTTTGAATGGCTGCAATTTCCCTGCCTTCCCCAAATGAACCTACCAACAAAATAACACCCCGTGTAAGCAAAACTGAAGTTCAAAGATCTAATTTCTAATTCAGGGAGGCATTAAACATATGCTTAACTTTGACCAAATGTGTAAAGCTATTAACTTCCAGGACCATAAAGAAGTGCTTAAAGTTAAATGGGTACTTAGGTTATTATTCACACAGGGTTGCCTTCTTGAATCTTCCTCCCCTACCACTATTAGCTCTTTCTTTAGCAGCTGGTCCCACGATTACCAAAAAAACACCCCCAAAACCTCCTGTTACTGACCATTAAAAGGTGGCAGAACCTGATTCTCATCTGCACACACGGTTTTAATGTTATATTTATACTTTTTTCCCCCCAACTGTGTTAAACATGAGCAGAGAAAACCAGGGGTGAGTTATTTGCTCTGCCTGATCATGACAGGTAGGCAGATATCTGAATATTTGTGCCTGTAGTGAAGTGTGAGTGGAAATGAGAAGCTCCCTTTAAAAATCAGGACTTGTGTTTTTGGACATGTAGGAAGGCTGGGCAGGAATCTGACAGAGCACAGGACAGAGTAAAATTGCTTTATTTTTTTCTTCAGGAGAGTAAACAAGGGAAATCCAGCCTTAAAAGGATAATTTTCAGTCCTAAAATTTTCTCTGTACACATGGATTGAGGAGAGCAACAGTAAACTTACATTTCATACAGAAAGACCTAGAACAGCTCCTAATGGTTAATAAATGGCCTGCTGACCTAAATCAGCCCCAAAAGAATAGAGCAGAAAATGAACTTGCTATTTTCACTTATTCTTTACTAATTGAGGTGAACGTTTATTTGAGTTAATTATTTATTCTCTAAATGCCTCAAACTTGAATTTTGATTTCCCCCACCCCACAGACTAAAGTCTTCCCCTTGACTGTCACTTGTTTCACAGAAGCCCGGAATCAATTCCAGCTTATCAGTATCAGCCAAACCATGTCTTATCAGGGGAACTGAAAAATCCAGATAAAGTAGCAATTTGAGCAAGTTTTGAGACATGTAGCTATTTTAGGCAAGTACACTCTATTGCCATTAAATTATTCTTGAGCACTTGGGATTTTTAGTTAAAAATTCCCCCTGCAGGTATTAGTTATGTTGGGCTGCCCTTCTTCTCAAAAGCAAACCATGCCCCAGCCATACGACCTCCTAACACCCAAACCTCCTCTGTGAAAATATGTGCCCTCCCTCCCTTAAAAATAAAGATATTGTCTGGATTTCATGGAGTTTTCTGTAATTGTTTCAGTGATTGCTTCAATGTGTTCCTGGAGAAGAGGTAAACAAAGATGGAAAGGAGAATAAGAGGTTCAAAAGATGGAAATAGAGGGTTTAAATGTAAAATGTTGTGTTGAATTTTGCATTCCATACATTTCCCTGTCGGGATTTATTGCTAATTACTGAAGTATCACCACGAACTCTCCAAGCCCATAGAAAAAGTCAGTAGAGATGTGATTTCCTTGATTCTTTCCTCTCTCTCTCTCACTCAGCTTTAGTTGCCAGCTGGCCCTTCCTCCTTGTTTTTTTGCAATGAACAAAGTGTTTAAAAATCCCAAACCAAACAAAACAAAGAGGCAGTGCCATAAAAATCAGCATCAAAGCGAGAGGGTTGGGAAGAACATCTGTCCTGCTCAGCCTGGTGCTCCCACCTCCATCTGCAACCTCAACCATCTGCCCAGGGGAAAGAACTGCAGGGAAAAAACCCTGCAGGGACAAGGGGACACTGCTGGGTTGGCAAAGGAGAAACACCCCAAATTCCCAGCACAGACAACAGATTTGGAATGTCATCACATCCCAGAGGGGGAGGATTTCCCTTCCAGACCAGCCCAGGGAAATTTCTATCCATTACAGGGGGAGCAAACTTCCCTCATCCTCAGTCACATGCCATACACTGATGTAAGCTGAGATTATCAGGAGCAGTTAGAAGGTTCTACAGGATGAAAATCCTTTCAAAGAAGCTTCTTTGAAGAGGAAAAAACAAACCTGTCCACCTGAAACTCGGAGAAAATTGGGCAAGTCCTGCAATCAAATTATAATGGCACTCCAATAATTGTCCCTGTCCTTTGCCTTTGTAAACTCCAGTGAAACCTGTAGCCAAGGCTGAAACCTGACAGAATATACAACTTTTTTTTATATAAGAATAAATATCTTTTTGGATCCCAGGAAAATCTGCATATTAAGCTCAGGATAATCCACTTGGATGTCTGGCAAACCAGCCTAAATTCAAGTCTTTTACCCATTTTGGAAAAGTCTTCTGGAAACATTAGAAAAAAAGCACATTTTGCCTCAAACAAATCCTGGTATGGATTGTCTAGTTATCTGGAAATATGCCTTGCACTTGAACCCTCCTGTGAAGTATTTGGGACTATTTATTTTCCCTGAAGTCTTTATTAGAGCTAACCTTTAAGGTTTTAACAGAATTGACTTTAGCTGGAATTTATTGGCCATTCTCCCCCTACACAAACACTTTTTAATTTTAAAGAACTTGTTTTTTTGCAGTCAGGTTTTAGCCCAACTGCTTTTTTTCCTTGGTGAAAACGCCTTGCAATGCAGTTGTACTTCTCACTTAAGGAGAAGTTATTCACGTGAAGAATGGCAGTAGGACTGAGTCCATAATCCTGAATAAAAGGTTAACTCTTGCAACAAATTATAGACTGGCTGTTTGGTTAGTTTTGCTTTGCTAAAAGCCATTTCCAGAGATGTATTTACTTGGAGCAAGAATTACCCCCCAGGAGATAACTTTTCTTTTATTGGAAGTTTGCTTTAAATAAGAGCGAGACGTGAATATTTGGAAGGCAGCACATGTTTTGGAGACATTTCTCTCGCAGGTTGGAGATGATTCACAGGAAAGAAATCTTTTGATGCCTCTCCAGAATACAAAATGCCAGGTCCTTCCGTGGTGCAAATGAAAGGAGCTGCATTTCCTTCAGCTCACATTCCGAGCAGCAGGCTGGCTTATGTTTGCTTTTGTAGATATCTTTCACCCAACTGGCTCCGTTTGGAACAATCTTTGCCCAAAGAACAAGAATACCTGACACTGGGCAGAGAAAACTTTGGAATTAAAGAGATGTGGGTAGGAAAAGAGTCTGATGATGTTTGAGTTGAGTGCATGAGTGGGGTCTTTATATAAATGTGGATGGTCTTAGAGAGACGGTCTCAGATCATAAACTGCTTTCCTTAAGTGAAGTTCACTTTTAAATGCTTTTGTTGGGACAGACACTATTTTGCTGGCATGCATTGTAACACTTTTGTAATACAGACTTTATGTGATCCAGGTGCTAAAACCATGATTTGAATATTGTGACATTTATTATTAATATATGCTGTCATTTGCTACCTGACAAAGTAATGCTAACTCATGAATAAAGTATCCTGGCAAGATACCACAAAAATAATAGCTAATTGCTGGGTGAAAAGAGCTTAAAAATGAGTACCAAGTAACAACATGTCATTAAGCACATATTCTGGTCCTTACAGACAGCAGTAAATGAAATATTAAATAAATAAAAGCATAAGAAAAAGAAGTATTCCAATTCCAGATGGAAGGGAAGCCACAAACCCCTTGGAATCTCTACAGCAAGGGGCTTGCCAAAGCTTACAACAAACAAATGGGTTTACCTGAAGGAATTGAAGATTAAATCTGATATATAAGTGTGCAATAAATAACACAAGCATCTTGTGACTGCTTACAGCATAAGGTCTGAGCTGTTATCTGGGTAGGATTAATAGCAAGGACTTATTTCCCTGACCAGAACTGCACATTATATATTCAAACTGGAAAAGTATAATTTAGCATCCTATTTTTTTTCCTCAGCCTTGCATTTGTCACAAAACTTCAGCCAGTACAGGAGAACATATCTGCACTCTCACTTTAACCTGAGGGGAAGATGTTCAGGTTTATTTGGGTGCTGAGTGTCCTCCACCCACCTCTGTAATGGATCTCCTCAGTGGGCAGAAGGATGTGCAATATTCAGCCTTAACAGCTCGGATTCATTCAGAGATGATTCTGTTGAGATCAAGTTCCTCCAGCTTCGTGTTTATCTACATATTTTCTTATTGAGCTGCTTTATTTTTTGTCCCTCTGTGACTTTCAGTCTAAAAGTAATTGCTTAATTTTCTCCCGTGTCCCTCTAAAAGGAAACAGTTCCCCGATGTCATTGCCAGGCTTATCTGGAGCCTGGAATGCTTTAATTTACTCCTTTGTCCCTGGATATCTGGGTTTGCAGCCTGAATTTTTCCTTTTGAATCAATTCTCAGATACAGAAGACAAAATCCTCCTGTTGTGGATGGAGACAAACGCCTTGAATTTTTTTTCCATTGTGAGAACAAATAATCAAATTAGAATTTTCCTAAGGTATTAATTCAGTCTGGGAAGCAGGACATATTCATTCCACTACTGACAAAAAGCCCTATTTATTTATGTGACTTTGTTAGAGGTGGATACAGAGCTGCAGGTTAATGCTCAAAGAATAGAACAATGCTTATTTCGCCAGCTTTGCTTTTTAAAATTAAGCTGTTACAGTGAGTGATGTGGAGTGAGAACTCAATTGTCAGCAAAGCACCAGAGAATAACTTTTAGTCATTCTCAGTTATTTTTATACCTCTTGATTTCTTTAAATAAAGGATAAAAATTTGGCACCTCATGCATTCCTGTTTCCATACTTAGTGCTGGAAAGGGTAAAAAGGAAAGAAAGAAAAAAATATCATGGTGGTGAGCTGTGGGCAGTTTCCATCCAAATTAAATTGCTTTTGTCATAGAGAGGTTAATTTATGAGATATTTCTTAATTTTCGCTCTTGGCCTTGGCCAAGTTCTTCCAGCTTCTTCAGAGAAACTCAAAGACCCAGAATTCTTTAAACCAAAAACCAACACGAGTTTCTTTGTATCTTTTGAGCTGCTTTTCCAGCCTATTTCCTAAACCCAGAATTAGCACCATGACAGGCTACTTATGCTCACAGTCATCTCAGCTTAGATAACATGTACCTGGAGACAAATTTGGCAGGGAGTTTCATAACGCTGCAAGAACTGCAGCTTGGAAGCTGAGGGATAATTTGGGATAAAACCCTCCGTGGTGAAACACCTGATGATTCTGCAGCTGCAATAACAAGGTCTGGAGAGGAATTTACAGTGTGGGGAATCAGGTGCCACCCGAATTTTGTCTGGAATATTTGGGGGTGTTTTATGACTATCCAAGCATTCGGGATGCAGGAAGGGTGTGTGTCAGTGCAAGAAGGGCTTGTTCAGAGACAGCCCATGAATATGCAGCAGCTGAACTTTTCTCCTTTCCTCCAGGGTGGGGTTCAGTATTTTTACATCTATTTTTACTCTTGCCATGGTGAAAATGCAGCTGGCTCCAGGACCAGCAGTTACCTTCAGAGCCTCTTGCCCTGGATTTCCCAGCAGGGGACACACAAGGCTGGGTGTTTTCCCTCCTGCTGCACCAGTGCTGGGAGCTTTCGGTGTATGACAATGCTGCATGTGGTGCATCCTACTCCTGGTTTGGTGCCTGCAGCTCTTCCCTGTGCCAGAACTTCCTGCGTGGGAAGCATTTTATGGTCCCTTCTTTGGCTGTCCCTGCTGGCACAGCCACCTGGGCTCATCTTCCCTGCACCACACACCAAAACAGGAGCCACCTGAAAGACCTGAGGGGTCGAACGAGGTCATTAAACTGAGGCAGTTGGACGAGTCATTGCATTTGAAACTCGGAAATTTAAGCGTGTGGATCTTTGTTTAGTCACTGAAGTCAAATGTTCCCATTTCCAAACCTGTTTCAAGGGAAATTAAACACTTGGCATTGCTAACAATGTTGTCAGTCTGCAGACAGATATGGATTACTTCATATTCTTGCATTGTAAAAACCTTCCATTTTAATATAAATCTAGCACAGATTTCATTCCAGGCATTGATAAAATCAGCATGAATTTAAATAAAGAAACAAACAAATTATTGTGTTTAATGAATAATAGCTACTACAAGTATAAGATATAAAACAGTCCTATGCTTTACATTGTTTTGTGTGACATTATGGCTTAAACTTACCTAAAATAATCAAGACTTAGGAGATGTTGATCTTGTTTTGATTTAGCTTTTGTATTTGCTTGTTTTTCAGCAATATTTCCTCACTTTAACCAGTGCCTCAACACAGGAAAAATCTCTGTTAGTCATCACACAGCAAAAAATACTGAGGACCTTGATCTCCTGGAATAAACTGGGGCATGTGTGACATTTTTATAGGCATTTTTGTAATTGAAATTACCTCCAAAAACACCTATTGCAGATAGTGATTATGATTATGTGGTTTAAACCTCACCATTTCTTTCCCTCTTTTTCTTTTTCCTCCCTCAATCCTCATTCCCCAAATTAGTAGTCCATTGCCGTTGCTGGGATTTCTTTATGCAAGGTACTTCAGGTAACGACTCAGAATTATCTGTTCAAATGAATTCCATAAGAATACATCCACTGGTTCGTTTCAAAGCAGCAATTTATCCCATCTGAATACAATACACCGATAAACCTCCAGCAGTGACCAAACACCTTCCCCAGATCCATTCCCGCGTGTTCCAACACATGGATTTGTATTTCCCACACATCGTGGGGTTCAGAGCCACGTGCTGTGGCTGATGTGGAAGTGAAGTGTGGAAAACTCCCTGGATAACTGAGTGCTAAGAGTCTCATCTCACTGGTTTATGAGGCAGTAACAGAGTCCCTGAGCGAAGAAACTCCAGAGCTGAAATCCTGCGCCGCTCGTTCATCCCGACGGCGGCGCTGGGTCCTTGCCAGGAGCGTCACCACAACATTAGTGTGCCATAAATGTTGAATTAAATCAGATCTGGGGGAGATTCCTACACGTGGGCTGGAAAACAGTGCCACAGGTTGAGACTAAGGAGGATGTGCTGATGGAGGAGAGGTTTGTGGGGTCGCTGCTTGTGAGGCATTGGCGGTGGAACAGGATCCCATTCCATGTACCTGCCTGTGGAATCAGAGGGGATTTTTGAGATGCAGAAGGTACTGAAATGAGAAAAAACACAGATAGTGTCAGTGCAGGGAGAGACTGACGTTATCCATCCTCAGTGCTGCTATCACTGCTCAATTTTAGAGCTGGGGGATTAAGGCAGGGAAAAAAAGCTAAATGAGCTGTAAAGCAAGAAGTTGATGTTTCGGTCCCTGGTCCAGCATCATGTGTGATCACTGTCACACTTTGCTCTGTAAAAGACATATGGAATGAACCTGCAGCTCAGAAATCCTTGGGAGGTTTTCCATGAAGCCCAGTAGCACCAGGGGTGGTGCCTGAGGCAAATCCTCCTGACATCCAGTCCTAGATAAAGGAACTAATTTAATCTAAATATTTGGAGGCAGAGGCCCACTTGCATTAGCAACAGGATGGAGGCCATGAATTTTGATTGTGTAAATGACCAAACAGGTGTCAAAATGCCATGAATTGAGGCAAAATCCAGCTTTTGGATGATCTAAAGAGGAAAGGCTGCATGTGGGTGGTGATGGATCCCCTCAGACCTCCTGTTGTACCTCACCTTGTTGGAAAATGCTCAGGGAATGCAGGAGGTGGGATGGCAGGAAACACAGCTCTTGCTTCTTTGGCAGGTTCAATAAACTCATAAAAATAACTAAATAAGCTAAAAAAGATGCTGCTCCTGCCACAGAAACCACTTCAGACTTTCACTCCCAATGCAAGTGACAGTAAATACTTGCAAGCTCAATATATCAAACATCTTGCACCACATCAGCCAGAAATGCTGCAGAAATGAAGATTATGGTATCAAACAAAAGTAGTGACACACAATAAAAAAAGTGTAGAATACACAAATTAAATAAAATAGAAAAAAAGCAGAAATAAACCTTCAGTTCTGTGTTTCTGCAACTTCAGAAGACCAGGCTACACATTCTGCTTTGAAGCTCCAAACATTGAAGCTGGGAAACATTTGCAAGGGGAACACAAAATTAGCAATCAACACAACTGATTGAGACAATCAGTTGAAATGTTTCAGAATAGAACCCAGCATTTTTAAACTGAAAAGTTAATGTGAGGCTACCCTTTTGAAATGTTAATTGAAAATTGAACAAGCCACTTCCTAACTAGTCCTATTAAATACTTTTCTCATTGGAATGTAGTAAATTTAATAAAGAAATGGTATCAACAGCACTTGAACTTATATACACAGTAAACACTGGTCCTATTTTGGTACTCAGGAAGGTCTGATTTTATACAAGAGTATAAAATTAAGATCAAGATTCGTTCAAGGCCTGGCAATAAAACTGAAAATAATGCCAGGTTTCTCCATAAAGAACACTTTGTTCAGTGGGTAACCAGTGCCAGGAAGGAGCCAGATATTGCTGTTATGGCAATTTATGCAACTGCTCATAACTCTGATTTTACGCCTGGATTTTATTCATGGCACACTCTGGGGCACAACACGCTGGCTGAGCACTAACAAGGATTCCCAAAACACCAGTAAAGACACAAAGATCAACACAAAAGCACGTGGCAAAAAGCAGTTTTGGCAAGGGATCAGCAGTGACAATTCCTCAGACCTATTTTCAAGCAGAATATTTGCATTAAATGCCGTTTCCATAGTAGGTAATAGGAATGTGATATTAATGGCAGCTGAGCAAGGAACATCTTGAAATGCCACTAGCTAATTCCTAACAAAATGTGGAATTTTTTAGGAGGTGCTACAGGTAGATTGATGGATGTTGAAGGCCACTGTTTTTGTTATTTTGTTTGTTTATTTGTTTTTTGTTTGGGTTTTTTTTCCTTATAAAGGAACTAAATAATTGACAAATTAAATGGAACCTCTTGCTAGCAATCTTTCATAGCCTTTGCCCTCAAAACATTTAAAGTTGAGATAAAGCAGAGAAAAAACAAAGTAAATATAACCACCCTCTTATTCCATACTTCTTGTCCTTTCCAAATATAGGTCCAACTTTCTCTTCTGCCCTTGTGCAGTTGAGCCTTTTCATCCTGGCCTTTTCAGTTGAGCTAATCAGCACTTTATGTCAATGTTTTTTTGTCCAATTTTCTGCATTTTCTCTTCGGCTTAATTGGAACCAAAATAATTTGGATGGCTGAAGTGAATGGAAGTAATTTTTGTCAATTCAGCATTCCTCTGCTGCCATGCTTCCACACTGAATGGGAGGTGTTAGAGTTCAAGGATCTCATCCCTCCAGTTTTCTCTCTTGGCCAAGTAAATCTTTTTCATTCTGTAGCTTCCCAAAAGATTTTTGCTTAGCTGCTGTTTTGAGACGTATTTGCAATCGAGAAGCTGATAGAACAAGCAAAGATGTAAATATTGTCCTGCTGGCAACCACTGACTCATTGAAATGGAAATGATTTATGCAAGAGCATCGTGTTTTGGCCATTATGTGTGTCAGGAATGAGAAGCAAAAGTAATTTAAAAGCAGGTGCTCTACATTTGTTTGTTTTACAATGTCTTTTTGTCATTAAACTTATTTAGATTCTGTATAACCTTTCTGAGGCGCAGAATGTAAAAGTGCAATACAACAGACAACACACACACATCTTTAAACACCTCAGCTTCTCAGAACTAAAACAATCCCCCCCACAAAAGAGCATGGGGGTTGATATTTGCTCTGTTTAGCCTGTTTAGGAAGAAAACAGAATTAAAGTCTCTCTGATATTTCAGATCTGAAACTTTACATGCCTAGCAAGCTCTAAAAGTAATGTCCCAAACCTGGGCTCCTCCCAGACTGAGCTTTCTTGCTTGAGCAGCCACAGGATGCAAATCATTCCTCAATTATTTCTCTCATCGAATCAATTTGGAACTGATCATTCCTCAGTGATTTGCAGCATCGAATCAATTTTATATCATTGGCATAAATAATTGGGTTCCTCCAATCGTTCCTCAGGGAGGGCAGCAGGATGCAGATGCTGCATCCCCACTGCACCAGTGCCCCCTCACCCACAGTGTGCCCACAGTTTGGAGTGTGCCAACCCCTTTGTGTGAGCCTGGCATTTCCCTATGAGCAAACTGTACAAAACCCAGTGCAGAATGGAGGAGCAAGATTAATTTTTTTGCCTGCATTAGATTTAGCAACAAAAATACATAATGCTGTGTTGAAATGACAATGATGGACAGCAGTTCAGAGAGGGTGAGAATAATCTTAACTTTTAGCTATTGAGATTCAGAGCAGAAATCTCAAGTGGCGATTGAAAAAGAAACCTTAATAACGAGTCCCCTTGTGCTGATGCTGAGCTGTGGCAGCGAGAAGAGCTTTGTGCTCTCGAGTGGTCCTTCTGCAGAAGAGTCATCCAGTGCTGCAGCATTTCCCTTTGCTGAGAGCCCTGATTCCTCCTTGGCAGAGAGGCACTCGGCTGAACTCCTTACAAACCACTGGAGTGGCTTTTCCAGCACAAACACGGGGATGCAGCAGAGAGAGCGAGTGCTGCACGAGGCAGTGCTGGATATCAACCAAAGCTTCACTTCAGGGGGAGTTCAGCCAAGGTCCTGCTGGAGCTGGGCATATTTCAGGTGCTTGTGGGCTGTGTCAAGTGGAATTTGGACCTAAAATAATATTGGAAGAAGATTGGGAAAAGGACTTCAGGTTGTTGTCACGGTGCTGTTGTTAGTAGTTATACAATATTGTAATTTGGAACTTTGAGAAGCTTCCAGGACCTAAAGGTGCTACAAGGGAGCTGGGGAGGGACAGTCAGCAGGGGCAGAGAGTGATAAGAAAAGGGGGAATGGCTTCAAATTGAAAGAGAGCAGAATTAGATGGGATACTGGGAAGGAATTCCTGGCTGGGAGGGTGGGCAGGCCCTGGCACAGGGTGCCCAGAGAAGCCGTGGCTGCCCCTGGATCCCTGGGAGTGTCCAAGGCCAGGTTGGACGGGGCTTGGAGCAACCTGGGCTGGTGGAAGGTGTCCCTGCCCATGGCAGGGGTGGCACTGGAGGGTCTTTAAGGTCCCTCCAACCTAAGCCATTCTGGGATTCTCTAAGTTCTATAATGAGAACTCCAGGCTGGAATGAGCAATTTCAGCTCAAAGGGGTCAACTCTTAGTTCAGTCACTTTTTGGTGACACAAACACATTTTTGCTCAATAGTAACATATATTAGAATGACAATGTTGTAGAAGAAGTTATAATGTTTTTTACAATTTCAGAGCTTCAGTACCTTTATGCTACATGTGTCAAAAGCAGCTGCATTATTTCTTTTATTTTAGAGAAAATATGCTTCAAAATGTACTTATTCATCCAGACTTTTTGGTTTTAATAAGAAAAAACATACATATATCCTTAAAATACACCAGTAAAATAAATTGAAGGCACTTCTTGTCTTGCAGATTTCAAAGTGAAGTTCTGAAGAAACAGGAGTTATGCTCCTTCCCAAAAATATTCATAGAGCCTGAATTTTTAATTCCCAGAGCATCTCTCTGATGTTACTGGAGCTATATAGGGATGGAGGCACAGGAATATCTAACTAGGAGAGATGTGTGAGGAGGATTGAGGTGGATGGCAAAGATTAAAGCCTGACTCTCTCTGGCATTACCATATGAGACGCTCAAAATTCTGTGCAGGGCAGGTGTCAGTTCCGAAATGGCAGATGGCGTTTTTGGTGCGTCAGCATCATTAGTTAGAGCTTCAAAAGTCAAAAACTGGGGATGGGAGTTGCCCTGCAGAATCAGCTCTCCTTCAAAATCACCGTGTTGGGAACACATCCTGCGACTGAGGGATCCAGAGCACAGAAGTGATGGGAGAGGCTGTGGTTGTTTCCTCCTGCAGAGAGTCTGAACTGCTCTGCCAGGTCACCTTGGCCAGAGTGTCTCCTGAGGCTCTTTGGGATGGAGCTGGCACAGCCACATTCCCACCTCTCTGCTCCTCTCTGCCCCATCCCCACTGGCACGACAGACAGGAATGCTCAGCCACTTCACTGGAATGAAGGAGTTAAAAAGGCTCTGAAAATTAATATTATTCACAATTATTGTTGCAGCAAAGCAGACGCTTGAGCAGGTTCAGAGAAACCCGTGAAGAGCAGGAGGGTTAATCTTGTTTCGTATTCCTGTCCTATCAGTGGTGTTTGGGAAAAGCTGCACTCCAGGTGCTTATTTGGACTCAGTCTCTGAGGTGTCTGTGTTGGAAATGTGATCTCCTTAGAGCATGGAGGGGAAGATTCAGCTGGAGATGAGAACACATGTACCAGCTTGCAGCAGCTTAGCCTTTGGCCATTCTGCTCCTCTGCCCTTCGCCCCACGTGACAAAGGAAAGAAAGATCTTAAAAACAGGGGGAAAAAAAGCTGATTTTGTTTACATTAAAATTCATGAACACATGGTTTGGCTTTTTATCTGAAAAAGTCACAGTACTTGAAAGGACAGTTCCTCACCCACAGACCAGGCCAGTTTAAAAAATTCAGCAATTACAAAGACCAGAATGACCTTTTTGTGGAGCAAGTGAGGAGGACCAGGGAGGCCTGATTGTCCAGCTCTCCCCTTTTTTGGTCTCTTCTCATCTCCTCAGCCTCTTTTTATTGCTTTCCCCAACAGTATAAACCAGTTCTCTGGAAAGAAAAGATTTACAAGAACATGTGTGGCAATGATGCTGATGACATTTTCATGTTCATCTCTGTGCATTGCTGCTATCATACAGCATGTTCTCAGCTTTGTCTGCATTCATTTCCTCATTTGTCTTTGAGCACAGGAAACCTACAAATATTAAAGCTAAAATTAAAAAAAATAGAAAACTGGCTTAAAGATGTTATATTTGACTTGAGGGTGCTGGTAGAGAGACAAGATGAAATGTCAGATGAATAATTCCATACTTCAAAGGACAACAAATTATTTGCAGGGGTTAGGAAAGAAAGTCAGGTTCTTTTCTCATATTTTGTGGGAAAAATATCAGATTTACTGGGAGTGTGGGAAGTGTTTTCCTGTGTTCCCTTTGGATCAAGGAACACCAGCACAGGGGGAAGATGGGGCGTTGCTTCCCATGGCCGTGGGTCCAGGACATGGTTTTAAAAGGAGACAAAACACCATGATTTTCACCTCCATCATTTGGTAACCCCACATTTGGGGTGTTACGAAACGAAGGGCTCCGTTGCATCCAGGAGCAGGTGGTCAACACCTCTCAAAATAGCAGCACTCCAGGGTTGGATTTCACATCCCAAACAACTGGCTTACTGTGGTAGTAAAGGGATAAAGAGATGTGATTACAGTCTGCATCCTCAGGATGCATTTAGTACGAGGCCAAGGCCTTTTCTTTCCATCACAGCACCGTGGCATTTTGGATCCTGCACCTGATGGGGAATGACTGGCAGCCTTAATGATAAAACAATATTCCAAGCTGAGCTCACACCTCGCAATAACTGAGCACTGCTCGTGGGACAGCTCTGGGAACCTTCCGTGTGAACAAAGAGAGTCCTGCAGTTTTCTCATTTAATTAAATTGAAACCTACGGGGACTGACAGTGCATGGCTCGGGCTTATGCTTTTTATTTTTTTTTTGACTACTTCTTTGCAGCTTAATGTCATTGTAAAGTAGTTATTAATCAACAGACAGTCTCAACTGGAAGCGCAGCTGACACCTAGTTACCTTTCTATAAGGATTTTTATTAATTGCAACACTAAGTGCAGGGAAAAATATCTAAGATGACATGGGGTAATAAGATGTGGGATGGTGGCACAGAGCTCAAAAGCACTTTATCATTGTCTCTTATGGGTGACTTGCACTTGTGGCTGTCTGGAATTTTTTACTGGAAGGGCTCACTTTCATCTGGTTTTATTGTTGCAAATCAAATTATTAAAGGGCTATATTCTACACCAGAAAATTGGGGTATTATAGCAACATCTGGTTTCTAAAATACCTCCAACATTTGGTAGTTAAAGGGAAACTGCTTTCAGTGCTGTTTTATGGAGAAACACTGGTTCTGTCCACTGGAATGAGCTGTAAACATAGATATAGATCTAAATATACAGATAAAAAAAATACCTGCAGTTCATGAGTCAGTATTTCTTAGAGTCAATTCCTGCCAAACTATTCCTGAACTGCTCCCAACCAGAAGCCAAGCAGCACCACAGCACAGGGAATGGAATTAGTCGTGTTGTGTTAACACAGCATTAATCAGGAACGATGCTAATTGCAAAATCCAGGACCTTTTAAGTTTAGCATTTCCAGGCACAGGAAGCCAGCGTGGGATTGTTTAATTTAACAGAATTCTTTTTAATGTAGGGAAACCCTCTGAAAATGCCTCCCAACTACAAATTTGGTTCTATAACAAGGTTCTAAAACCCCAGTGTGCTCAGAGATGCTCATTAGAAACACAGACAAGATGCTGACAAGCACCTGACAGCCTATTTGCACTCTCTGTGCTGTCCCCTCTCACAGCTCCTATTTGTTGATTACATTGCTCATGGTTTGGGTCAGAAGGGACCTTAAAGATCATCTTCCCACCCCCCTGCCATGGGCAGGGACACCTTCAGCTATTCCAGGTTGCTCCAAGCCCCGTCCAGCCTGGCCTTGGACACTTCCAGGGATGGAGCAGCCACAGCTTCTCTGGGATTCACCCTGTGCCAGGGCCTGCCCACTCTCACAGGGAACAATTTCTCCCTAATATCCCATTTAACTTTGTCCTCTTTCAGTCTGAAGCCATTCCCCCTTGTCCTGTCACTCCATGCCCTGGTCAAAAGTCTTTAAACTGATTTTTCCAGCCATACCCACTGTGGTAAGAGACAAAAATCAAAATAAATGGCTATTCCTGGTCCTCCTGTTCCTTTGAAAATCATGGAAAATTTCTAATGGTAATCAAAGGGAGACACAGGACTGGTGAACCTGAGGGGCACCAAGACCAACAACTGGAACAGAGTGACAATAAGCTGGACAGAGCAGGAGTAAATGAAGGGAAGGGGAAATTTGTGGCTGATGGAAGGAGAGTGGTGAGAGGGAGAAGGGAGGGAGCCACACCGTGCTCTGCAGGGGTATAATTGCTAAACTTCAAAGACATTTCCAAAAAAGAAAAAACATAAGGAAAATGTCTGGGTATATACAAGGGGAAACAACCCTTCACAAAATTACAGCAAGGGCTAATTAGAGGCAAGTGGAGTAAAGAAGGAAGAGACATTTACCCCCTGCAAGACACAGCTCTACAAAAAGCAGGCAACTTCTTCCTGGGTTTTAGTGTTTATTTGTTCAGCAAACAGCTGTGATGTGGCTGCCACTGTGGGGACACCCGAGTGCCCCAGGTTAGGGGATCCTTCTCTCTGTGTTGGAAAGAACATGGATTTTATATTAATAAAAAACCCTCTCAAAATGTTTCTTTTTTTTTGCTGCAGGGACAAACCTAAACTTGTGCTGTGGATGCTTAAACAGGCATTGTACAAGCAGCAAAACTCTCCTCTGGCCAAAGGATGGACCGTGACACCTCAAGGGCAACATTCTCTTCAAACCCAGCCTTTTTAATGCATTGTGGGTATAGTTCATGCAAAGTGTTTCCCCTCTCTCTTTTCTAAAAGAGACCCTAAGAAATAATCTAATTATTAGCAGTATATCATGGCTGTAAACTTCCATCTGAAGACTTTCAGGTTTCTTTGGAAATAATTTTTAACAGTATTAACATCAGGGACAAGAAAGATTCCTATGAAGAACAAAATATGATTTTAGAAACCCAAGTTAAAAATAAAAATCAGGTCTTGCTTAGGAGACAGTTGATTGTGTTTAATATCAGCCTTGACTGCCTTCTTATTCCCAGCTTATGGCAAATGTTGGAGCTGACCAAACCAAAGGGGAATGACCAGAAAGAATGGATGGAGGTGGTTTGGAATGCACAATTCTATGGAAAATGTTCACACCCAGTTCCACCCACGGGGCTGAAATGGACTTCAAAGGACTCAACAAGTGCAGTTGCTGAAAACCCACTCAGCAATCAGAGTATTTTGCTGTAAATTTAACATTTGTTCTTAAACCAGGCACTAATCTGGACATATGGAAGCTGTGTTTGCTACCTCAAAAATAGAAGTTTCCACCACAGCCAGATGATATTTCTGGGTCTACTGAAGTGAACTGCTTGATAGACACAAAAGAGCAATAAAGAAAACTGCTATTTTTCCTATTATAGCAAATTCAAGGTTTCGTAACATCAGTTTGAAAGAAATAATAAAAAAAGAGAGAAATCCAGTACCCAAGCACTCAAACCAAATAAGAACATGCTGTTATTTCCAAAATGATTCTCCTTATAAATCGATGCCAATTAAACCTCAATATGTGAGTTAATTCCAGAAACAAGAAAAAGTTGTTTCACATTGCTTGCTGGTGCATGTACACATTTCTTCCCTCAGAAGTTAATTTGTAATTACTGGGAGGTTGGGAGAGGTTTGAAGGTAAGATGCAGAAGCAGCTTTGTATATCTTTGTAAATACCTTTTTCCAGGTGCAGCATCTGTTGCTAAGCCCTAAATATGCACCTCTTTGCAGGCAATGTTTCCTCAGCCATGGCAAGGATTTATTTGTTTTCATGTTTCAGATGTCTCCTATTATTTCAAATCTCAGATGATTGCATTGCTAATCTTGCAATTAACTGGCCTCCCTGCGCCTTTGTGAATGCAAAAGTTATGTGTTCCTTCTTGCAAAGGGCCAAATCTCACCCAAACCTCTCAAAGGGAGAAGCTGTGCTGCTTACATAACTAAGGAAATAAAGCAATAGGACCTTACAATGTGATCATTAGCACTTAATAGCCTTAAAATGTATTTCCCTTCCTACAGCGAATGTAAAAGTCTCTTCTGTAATGAATAACAAAGGGAGTGTAATGAAAGCACAAGCAAGGCAGGAGTTTGCAGAGACAGTTGGTATCTACATCCGAGATCTACTCGATTCAGTAGCTAATTGCTAATTCAATGTCTAATTGCTCAGTATCACATTATGCCCTTGTCTGAGTTGCAGCAGCAGTTCGAATGGCTTTCGGAGGGCTCCTTAATGGCACGGCTCCCTTGCTCCCGTTGCACTCCCTGTAATTATTCCAGATGCCATCTGGGATGCTGAGCAGATATGAGCAGCCTCCCACCACCTGCAGAACCTTCAGCTGCTTCCCCAGCAGTCCCAGGACCTTTTCCCAAGGAAGGTGCTGCTTCTGCAGGGCCATCACGTCCCAAATACGTCACCCTGTTGTCACCTGTCTGAGAAGGCACAGGGCAAGGCCACACTTTAGTCCCTCCTTGGTGGCATCTGGAGAGTGCAGCACCTCCCTGACACTGCCCATGACCCAGTGCTGCTCTCCAATGAAACTTTAATAAGGACTATTTTCTCTCCATTATTGTGTGGAGAACATCACGTCCTCCTAAAAAACTGCAGTGCAGGATCCAGGTTCACACTGCTCAGCCAATTTATATCATAAATTAGCTATGCTAAAATGTTTCCAAAAAAACTTTGGGACAGCTCAGATTGTTTTGGGGCTGATTCAAGGAGAATTGTGCAACTTCCTAAGAGCAGGAAACATTTCTAAGGTTTGGGTTCAACTTTCCCAACATTTAAAAGGAGCACAAACTACAAGCATTGCAGGTAAAGTAAGGCAAGGAATGTTCCCAACTTGCTGAGCATCAGGGTGTTTAGATATATCTGGTAGTCTCTGTATAGCAATTTATGCTACAGCAGCCCCTGCATAGAAACAGCATTTTATATCCAATTTAAAAACATGAATGTTCCGTCCTTACCCCAGAGCTTAAAGACAATTTGCAGAAGTAGGGCACTATGAAGTATTGCCACAATAAACTGTTGTTTTACTTCCCTTTTACAGCAAAAATTAGGGGAACACTGCAACTGTTGTCAAGCCTTAAAATATGGTTGTAATAAAATAGAAGCCATTGGCTTTCTTTAATTTCAATGGCTTTCTTCATTATTCAAAAGCCTCTTTAAATCTTTCATAGATTCGGATGTGATTTCTTTTAAAAAAAGAAATACATAATCCTTCAGCAATTAATCTGAGTCTCTGGGTACTGAAAAAAATTGGGCATTGAGGGTCTCTCATGGAAAGAAAAAGCATTTTAGTTCTTCAAAACTGGCTTATCAGTTCCTATAGGTTCGCAGGAGTCTGAATATATTATAAAATGCTCTTCTGGTAGTGTTCTTCTAGAATAAATGAAGAAACACCTTTTAATTTGTCACCGGGAATCAATTTGGAATCTATCCTAGTGGCTGGAGATTCACTTTTACTTACACAGGAATGATACATTCATTTTCATAGAAATTTACTGTCTGTTTAATCACATGAAACTTCCTGAGTAAAGAGTGAGGATCCAGGACACAGGGAGTTAATAGAGACAAAAACAATTATTTTCATGGCTGTTTGCAGTGACTGAAAATAATAAGTAAATGCAACAGGTTACCATCTCTTCCCCTCAACAAGAGGAACACAGAGGAGTTCTAAAAAGTCCAGGCTAGACTATTTTAATTAACATTAAGCAGCGCTTCACTGCATGATTAGTCCCTCAGAAAGCAATAGAAATACCAGAGGATTAATGCGAAGGGATGAGATTGTCAAAATTCAAATCCTTAGACCCTTTGAGGAAGAGCACCCCGGAATTAGGAAGGAGCTTTGGGCACACCAGATGATGGCTGGACATGGAGAGAAATTTCTCTAATTGGCATAAAAATCAGTGAATGCAGCGACAGATTCTTCTGCTGCTTTTTGTACCATGACAAGGAATGGACAGAAAGCATTTTCAAGCTGTGTAAACTAAAATAATGGAGAGACTTATGAGTGTGGGAGTGGATTTAGTCAGAACAAGCCTGTAAGTCATTCAGCTTACACCAGTCACCCTGCAGAGTGGAGGGCAGAGATGTCTCTCCCATGGTCTGCAAACCCTGAGCTAAAAGAGCTTTGGACAAACAGGCAATTCGAGTCCACCTATGGACAAACACAGTTTTAAAGTGATCCAGACGTGGGATGGTTGTTGATGTCTTTATGTGAAGCACTTGGAAGAATAAACTTTAAACAGATGGAGCAGGGGGGAAAAATAAAGGAAAATAATAAAAGATCAGTATAGGAGTTGACAGATATTTGGATTTTAGCGCAGCGTTTGACGCTGTCTCATGAAATCTTAATTGAAAAATTAATTCAAGTCTGCTTGGCTGGAGACAATGGTGTGTGGATTGAATATTGGCTAAAAGACAAATGAAAAAAATGACAATGTACAGCTGTGCAACAACATGGTTGGAAATGTCCAGTGGGGTAACCCACGCTGATTGTTAGTCTGGCTCTACTTTATATCTTCATTAATGATTTAGAAAAAGGACATAATTAAGGTCTTAATTAAACACACAGATTATGCTCATTCGAGAAGATTTGAAATGTCAATAAGTAGAGTGAAATAAAAAGGGACTGGTCAGAGGAGTTCCAGCAAGGGAGTAAAATTACCTTACTGCAAACACAAAGGCAGCATAAAACATAGAAACAATCAGAAGGTGAGCCATTTGGACAAACAATTTAGGAAATGGAACAATAGTAATGGATAAGAGCTGGAAGATGTTACAGGAGGTATAAAAAGGAAATTGCAGGTTTAGGATGCAGTGCCCTTTGCACACCCTGGAAGGTCAGCCGTGGACTCCAAAGGATTTTGGCCACTGACAGCAGGCACAGAGCAGGGATTATCTGCAACCTTCTCCTGGCCATTGCATGCAACTGTGAGAAATGCTCTCCCAGAAAGATGTTCAATTGGAAGGAAATCAGAGAAGAGACAGAATAAAAAATTAAGAGGTTTTGTGAGAAGTGAAGTGGGAAGAAAAATGGTGAGAATTAAGCAGTCATAATTTGGCCAAATAGGGAATAAGCAGGAACACAATAACAGCTTTCAAATGTCTGAGGACAGAAGCTTGTAGAAAGGATAATAACTATTCACTCTGCTACATGGCAGAAGAATTTTAACAGGTGAAGGGAATATATTATAAGGGATGAAAGACATTTGATGTAAATACCAGGAAATGCAGCATATTAAACTGTTGAATAATAGAAGAGATGGAAGTCCTATGGTCTGGGATTTCTAAAAATCAGATTGAGTGCCAGCTATTGAAATGCAGAGAGTAATCTTGCCTATTCCCCAGGATGCCATGAAATACATCTGCCTTAAAAAGATTCCTATCTTCTCCTAGCCCCTTCCTGTGCAAGTTCCATAGGTTTGAAAGCCTGCACCAGGAGAGGCAGAAATAGCAGAGGATAAATTGCTCTTAATAATGAATAAACACTCTTCATATCTTTGGATTGTGTAATATTCTCTCTGCTTTCTCCCCTCTCTGATTGAGATTACAGTCTTTTTTCAAATGTGGTATTCAAGTCAATATCTTCAAACTGTTTTGCTCTACTCAGAGTCAAAAAAAGGTTTTGCTGGGCTGGGAAATGGGCATATTTGCAGCAGGAAGCCAAAGATTTGTTAGCAGAGGGCATTTTTTACCATGATTTGTCTTAGGCTGTCTTTTTTTCTGCTAGAAATGCTGCCTACAGGTGGTGTAAGACTTCCTTTCAGGAATTTTTCCTCTCTGGCCGCAGAATTTTCTTAGGTCTCTACATTCTAAAATTACTGACAACACTAAAGACCATTAATTTACATGTGCCCACTCATTTGCATGGCAAAGAGCTTGATTAAAAAATATTAAGCCCAGAGACCAATGTGAAAAGCTGCCTTTTGTTCCATAACACAGCTCATGACAGGGGAGGGACCTATTTCTATGTAGCAATTTCTGCCTTTTCCCACCCTCTATTTTTTAGTTCCCAGCTCTTTGCCAAACATACAAAGCAAAGACTAATTTCAGTTGATAAATAAGGAAGGTTTGGTGGGTTTTTTTCCTTTCAGTGTGAAAAAGGCAAGTTAAAATACAGCTAAATATTTACAAACTTCGGAAATGTCAGTTCCTATTTGGTATAAAAGATCACAAGTTTATTCATTTCGATTTCAGCATGACTGTTTACACTGCTGGAGGATCTATACCACTTACATTTCAGTATGTGCTAAAGAACAGGACTTCACTCACACTAGAACCAGTTTTAATGATCAATAATACACTCAGGCACCATTAAACCACTGCTTTTACACTTCTCACACTACTACAGTCTATGGTAAAACTCATTGAAAAGTAGTTTCTGGCCATTTCTGTCTTGATTTGATACTAATCCACAAGGAATTGTGTATTAAAGAAATACCAGGGAAGGTTTGCCACGTCTGAGTGTAAATCACATGTATGTTACCATAAACAAACACGTTTTGTACATTTGCCATGTCATATATTTATGCTTAGAAAACCAACACATCCTGCATTGCAGAAACAGGGAGGAGGGATAACAAGCTGAATATAAAGTGTTGGCACAAAGCTGCAAGAAGGAGCAAGGACACAACATCTGGAGGGAAAACAGGACAGGAAGAAGCAAAAGCAGGGAAGGGGTGGCATCTGTCCATGGAGCACTGGTGAGACCATTATGGACCAATCTGTTTAATTTGGCAGCCTGATTTCCAAACGGATCATGAAAACAGCAAATATTCAGAAACTGGAAGGCAGGACATCTGGAAATTATATTTTATAGAGGGTAAGTTATAAAACTGAATGTGTTTGGTTTTTCTGAGGCTGATTCTTGAAGTCACAGAAGCACTGATGTGAAAACTCATGTAATACCAAGTTATTAAAGCCAGTAACTCTTCTGATCCTTACCCAAACTATGACAGCATCACTGCCAGCACTGGAGCCGTGCTATTATGTGAGTCAGGCTCAGCTCATAGTGGGGGGTTCCTGTCTGGTAGTTTATCCCCAGGTAAATTCAATCTGTGCTCTGGTTTGCACTTGCCTGAAAAGGCATTCAAAATCAGCCCCAACTCAGGCTCCAAGAAAATCCAGTCTTAGATACATGTACAAATTATAAATACCTGGAATGGAATAGATTAAGGCTCTTTAAAGCAAAGAATTTACTCAAAATTAAAGGGGAAACAATACATAAACCAGACTGTAAAATGTCCTGACATCCTTGAAAACTAAGATTCTGCATTTCTACACACTTGTATTATGAACTTAAAAGCATGAATATGTTTTATTCCTTGCCAGGTTTCTTCTTCTACTTGGAAAACATTTATTCAGCTTCTTGTTTACACTGAATTTAGAATTAATGTGACTGTTCTGGTTGAGCAAAAACAACCTTGACTTGTATTAGGCATCATTTTATCATGCCAAGACATCTTGTGTAAAAACATAGCGTGAACACAGTTCTCAGAATTAGGCTAGTTAATAATTACTATATAAACAGGTCAAGGATCAAAAGAGACAGTAAATTCTTGTGAAGTGTGTGTAGATTATATTTCCACATTCCAATACTGAAAGCCAGAGCTGTCTTAATGCGTACAGAAGAAGTTTAACATCCTGAGGTGAAATAACATGGCCTCAGCCAGCATTTTTCACAGAATAATAATCAAAATAATAATTCAAGCAGTTTATTTGTGTAACGTAATACACTGTTGGCATTAGTGAAAGATTTCTTAGGTATAACAACATTTGCTGAAAAGTTACATAAGCCAAGCCACATTTTCTTCAATCCTGGAGAAATCAACAGATCAGAGTGAGATACTCCAGTCCAGTTTCCTAATGAGTTTCTCAACCTAAAAACCATTTCCTCAGTCCAGCTTTCCTTCAAGAACCTGCACTCAGCAGCTTCCCCCAATCCTCTTTTAGGGTCCCCCGGCTCGTTTCAGTGAGGCAACACCAAAAACTGAATGTACATCTGTAATTTTACATCTTAAATGCACATTCCTTGAAATAGAACATGCTGAGTGGGTTTGCTGGCCCCGAGCAGGATCCTTCTTGGGCAGAGAAGGTGATGGGTGGGCACGGGCAGGGGCTGAGCAGACAAACTGGTTTGGGTTCAATGAGGAAAAGACCTGCCTGCAGTAATCAGGGGGTGTGAGGGCTCTCAGGTATCAACAATGACCTGGTGGCACAAATTTAAAACTGGAAAAGCTGCTGGTGGCACCTGGAAGACCCACCCGGGTCTCAGAACCCACCTCCTTCAAAAGGCTCACGGTCTGTGCCACTCACACCACCCCTTATGACCCTCATTTGTGGTGGGACCATTGCCAGCTGTCACCAGTGAATCATCAGCATTGACCCAGTGAGATAATCATGGTGCTGGCCTGGCAGTGCCACCCATTTGTGTTTTACCACTGGAGGAATCACAAAATCATAGATGGTTTGGGTCAGAAGGGACCTTAAAGGCCATTTCATTCCACCCCGTGCCATGGGCAGGGACACCTTCCACCAGCCCAGGTTGCTCCAAGCCCCATCCAACCTGGCCTGGGACACTCCCTGAGAAGCTTCACTCTCTCTCTGCAGCTTAGGACATGGTCACCTTTGAACCTTTTAAAATGTTTATTGTTTCATTACATGGAATCAAGAGCCAGACTTAGGGTGGGAATGATCGTGGAAGCAGCTGGAGTGAGGCAAGTGTTATTTCCAGCTGAACTTCCTCACGTTGTTTTGGTTGGCCAAAACTCAGGACACGAATGGCTCAGACTCAAGATTTTGTAATGCAGATGGTAAATACCTGTAGGACTAAGAATACAGTCAAGTGACAACATGAGAGTGACAACGTTGCAGATTTGCTGAGGAGTTTCTTCAGCTTGAATTATTTTTTCAGAGGTTTTCTTTCTGCAGCAAAATTTGGGGGGGGTTATACTCAATTAAGATGTTCACAGAAAATACTACTATAAAGCCACAAATCCAACTAACCAACCAAAAAATGACAACAAACCCAACAGTTTTCTTTTACTTCAAAAAATTGGAATTGCAAAGTAGTTCAATGCCCCAGTGGGTACCTGAGCAAACAGAGCCCCTTCTCACTGAACTGATGTCCCACCCTCAGCCATCAATTCCATGGAAACGAACAACTGAGTTGGATGTCTCCCTCAATATTATTTTATATTTTAATGCTTATTTATTTCTAATAAAAGCAATGTGGAATCAAAATTCCGCTCAAATGACAAATCCACCCTGTGAATTAAAACTTCAGTTACAGAAAACAAATGTACATGTTCTTCTTTTGCAGCCTGGAAAGGATTTCAGAACAACTAAAAACTCCAGCCCTATCAGTGACTATAAAAACGTGCAATAACAGGGAAAGGTCTCAGCAAAGTGGGAAAAACACAGATGAGTGTAAACACAGCTGAGCAGAAATGTGTGTGGTTCCCTGAGTTGTTTGCCAAAGCACCATTTCTCCAGGACAGGATTTACAGATAAATATGCCCTATCTTTGGGGTCATGTGGTGCTGCTGGCGCCTTAACCTCTGCTTATCTGCCACATTAACCAGCAATTGTGGGTATAAGTAGTTTGGCTACTTTGGTAGATGGTCCTTGGCCCAGGAAAGCTCTTTTATTCCAAGGCAGAAGCAGCCAGACGGCAAAATCAGCTTTCAAGGTTGGTCTTTTCTGCTTCTTTTTCAGCTACATGAGTGTTAAAAGCGGGTGAGGAGGAAGTGCTGATGGGATCAGACAGGCAGGTTGGAGTAAATAAACAAAGACCTGCTGGTTTCCCCCTCATCTCTGTGTTAATTTGCTGCCACCTCCACGGCTGTGACATTTCAGTGGGCGAAGGATGAGAGCAGCAGCAGCAGCTGGAGGTGACAGCTCCTCATCCAGGGGCTCTGGCTCTGCCATGTCCTTGAGTCCTGAACTCTGGACCGGCCCCTCGGAGGCTGCTGCTCCTGCAGAGTTTGCCTCTGGCACTGGACCAGAACAGCTGGAGGGTGTTCAAAGCTCCAGCGAGCCATGAGGATGTGGGAAAATGAACTGAGTTGCACCCAGAGCCTGGGGCAGGCTGCTAGACATGCCTTGCCCCGGGCTCTGAGCTGCTCACAGAGCATGGGCTAAAGGTGTTGAGCAGGAAACGGGAAGTTCTCCTCTGTGGGAACTCCAAAATAGAATGAACTAATTACTGATGGCTAAAATATCACGGTGGTTGGTCCTTTCTATGCTATTTGTTGTTGAAAATGCAAAATATGGAAAGGAATCCTAAATCATAGAAAGGAATGGAAGGCTGGAGGGGACCTTAATGATGATCTAGTTCCAGTTGCCTGCCATGGGCAGGGGTGGCACCCACCAGCTCAGGTTGCTCAGGGCCCCACGTGCTCTAGAGAATGGATAAGCATTTAAATGTATTGCAGTACGTTACTATTATATTTTACTACTCAAAAACCTCCTCTCAGAAAACACAGAAAGGACACACAGATACCTCCGTGTCACCCTGGGGGACACTGAGAGGATCTACAGTGTGTGCAGATGGATGGAAAGGGAAGTGGGTAGTTTGCACCCAGCTTATGTGGGGTCCCCCCTGAGCAAAGGGGAGTGGTGTAGGAATGAGCAGGGCTGCAGAGGAGGCAAAGAAATCATCTAAATCTGCCATGGTAAAAAAAAAAAATCAGTGTCAGCCTTAAACCTGCACAGGAATATTGGAGAAAGAATTAGCATTAGGTGGTGTAAACAGGATGAGGTAAATATAAGCATCAGTGTGGAAAGGAACTGCATGTCTTCTGTTCTCTTTAAAATGTTAGTGGGACATCAAGGTGGAATTCAAATGTTTTAAATGCCAGCTGCTTGCATCTCCTGGATCCCACCGGGAGCTTTCCAATCCTCAGAAATCCAGCCCCAATAAATGCACTCACACTTGTGTTGCAGTTTGCAGCTCTTCCTCTCTAGCTGGTCCTGCTGGCAGGTGTCTGCAAAGCCTGTTGCAAATACGGCCAAGGGAGCACACACCTCTGGGCTGATTTTCTATTCCTCCACTGGCACAGAAGGGGTGGCAAAAAGGTCCTTCAGATGTGTCTTTATTTGGGCTGCAGTCGTGCCATGAGAGCAGCAAAGCTCAGATTCTCAGATCTCCCATCACTTCATGGTGCCTTTCCAACGTGCTCTTTGCTTCTTCTGGGAAGGTTATGAGATTTTGGGGCTGGGGAAGACCCTCAGAGGTTTGCAGCTGATCCTTGGTCACATCTCAACAAGGCACTGCTGATATCCCAGAGCATTCAGAGTTAAAGATTCCAGTTGTTATTATAACATGCCTTAGTGCTTGCTGCTCACAGCCCAGCTCTGAGTGGCTCTTCCTTCTTCTCCAGCTTCCTCAGGACACCTGAGCTGTGCTCAGTTTTCCCTTCTCCCTCCCCATTTTCTCTCCCAGATAACCCCAAGGGCTCCTGTAGCAGCCAGGGCTGGGCTGTGGCACAGGGAAGTTAATCATTAGCTGATAGAGGAGTGAGGTGGAAGCTGCAGGTAACCTGACTGATCAGCACGTGTGATCCCACAGGGGTGGCTGGTTAAATCTTCGCAGTCCCCCATTGCATTAATCCCATTTTAGAGATTTGCTGCTGGACAGGCAGAATTTGTGCTCAGGTCTCTGGATCCTGGAGAAGACAGGCTGGTCTGTCAGGATCCCAGAGCTCCTCATCCTTTTGCATAAACATCTCTGCACTTTTCCATAAGCAGCACACTTGTTTCAGTGAGCAATGGCAGTAAATCACTGCATTTCTAAGAATCCTTAAAAATAAAGTTCCCAGGCTTTCTCAGCTGTAAAACCCTTAGAAAGGCTTTTTTTTCCCTTTCCACACCTGGTTTTCTCTGGCAGAAGTGTGAGTGCTATACAGCAATTTTCTTTCCATGTTTTTAAAGTGGCTGATTTTAATTTGGATGTATTTTCCCCTGAAAATCCTTTCAGTCAATATGGAATTACAGAAAGCAGCTTTCTGAAGAGAAAATACATCTGGAGAAGTTTCCACTGAGAGGTGTGTGTGTGTACTGGGGTGTGTGGGTGTGTGGTCTGGACAGGGAAAACAGTTTCTTCCTGCCTGGAATCAAATCAGTTCGTTCTTGTCGGGGAATATTGGTGCAAAGCTGCAGGGAAAAGAAGGAAATCAGACAGAATGGTGGAAAAAGACTCAAGATACCCAATTCCTCCCATCTCAGAGCCATGCAAAGAGCCTGCATTAGGCCATCTAGTGATGGGACAAATGAGGTCTTGATATTCCCTCCAGGACATCCCAGTCCCACTTTGCACCACTTGCCCTGCAAGTGGTTTATTTCCTTTGCTTCTTTACTCCTGTTCCCAGGGTTTCTCTGATTCAAGGAATGGGTTTCCCTCATTTCTGTCCCCCAAAACAAAGCTGCAGAGTAGGGTTTGCTTCTTCTGAATGTTTGCCACGTGTTCTGTGACTGAACCAGATTCAAAATCCAGAGGATGAGTAAGAAAAGCAAACTTTTTAATTGGGCTTTATCTTTTTTGCTGGCAGTCACTTGAAACACATTAACCATTTTTGGCTGTTTTTGGGGAATAACCAGATATTNTCCTCAGGACACCTGAGCTGTGCTCAGTTTTCCCTTCTCCCTCCCCATTTTCTCTCCCAGATAACCCCAAGGGCTCCTGTAGCAGCCAGGGCTGGGCTGTGGCACAGGGAAGTTAATCATTAGCTGATAGAGGAGTGAGGTGGAAGCTGCAGGTAACCTGACTGATCAGCACGTGTGATCCCACAGGGGTGGCTGGTTAAATCTTCGCAGTCCCCCATTGCATTAATCCCATTTTAGAGATTTGCTGCTGGACAGGCAGAATTTGTGCTCAGGTCTCTGGATCCTGGAGAAGACAGGCTGGTCTGTCAGGATCCCAGAGCTCCTCATCCTTTTGCATAAACATCTCTGCACTTTTCCATAAGCAGCACACTTGTTTCAGTGAGCAATGGCAGTAAATCACTGCATTTCTAAGAATCCTTAAAAATAAAGTTCCCAGGCTTTCTCAGCTGTAAAACCCTTAGAAAGGTTTTTTTTTCCCTTTCCACACCTGGTTTTCTCTGGCAGAAGTGTGAGTGCTATACAGCAATTTTCTTTCCATGTTTTTAAAGTGGCTGATTTTAATTTGGATGTATTTTCCCCTGAAAATCCTTTCAGTCAACATGGAATTACACAAAGCAGCTTTCTGAAGAGAAAATACATCTGGAGAAGTTTCCACTGAGAGGTGTGTGTGTACTGGGGTGTGTGGGTGTGTGGTCTGGACAGGGAAAACAGTTTCTTCCTGCCTGGAATCAAATCAGTTCATTCTTGTCGGGGAATACTGGTGCAAAGCTGCAGGGAAAAGAAGGAAATCAGACAGAATGGTGGAAAAAGACTCAAGATACCCAATTCCTCCCATCTCAGAGCCATGCAAAGAGCCTGCATTAGGCCATCTAGTGATGGGACAAATGAGGTCTTGATATTCCCTCCAGGACATCCCAGTCCCACTTTGCACCACTTGCCCTGCAAGTGGTTTATTTCCTTTGCTTCTTTACTCCTGTTCCCAGGGTTTCTCTGATTCAAGGAATGGGTTTCCCTCATTTCTGTCCCCCAAAACAAAGCTGCAGAGTAGGGTTTGCTTCTTCTGAATGTTTGCCACGTGTTCTGTGACTGAACCAGATTCAAAATCCAGAGGATGAGTAAGAAAAGCAAACTTTTTAATTGGGCTTTATCTTTTTTGCTGGCAGTCACTTGAAACACATTAACCAGTTTTGGCTGTTTTTGGGGAATAACCAGATATTATTACTGGTTTGCTAAGATTTCTTTCTTTATTTTTAATAGTTAAACAACCATCTCTGAATCCATTAGTCTGTATCAGTAGACTCATGAATCTTCATCTGGGTGAAACTTCCTTTACTATTTTTGCAAGTGGCTGCATTTACTGGAAAATGAGCTGTGTGTATATATTTATTTATTTATTTATATAAATATATATATTTACTTCTATGCATACATACATGGTATCACTTAAATATATATATATAAATATATATATATGTTTACTTCTCTGCATACATGCATGGTATCACTTAAACATATATATTTATATATATAAATATATATATTTACTTCTCTGCATATATGCACAGTATCACTTAAACCTTTAAGGCTTTCCTTTGTACTTAAAGAATCTTTTTGATACTTCATGCCATTCATCCAGATATAATAACAATGTTTCCCACAGCAGCAGCACAGTTCCCACATATAATTTTTTTTTCCTGTATACAAAGAAAAAAATGTTTTATCTGCCTTGCAGAGCTTCAGATTCGTGGAATGTTTAAAAGAAAAAATTGTCTTTGTTCTGATTTATGAGCAATCACAAGCAATGCAGATTCCCCCCTTGGGACATTTCCACTGAAGTGGAACCACAGGGAGATTGAGCTTCCTCCCCAAGTGCCAGCAGGGTCTGGTGGGTGCCCTTCCCACCCAAGGCACAGCAGCCTGAACCAAAGCAAGCCCAAATATTTATTGCAGGAGGGAGGAATATCTGCTGAGTAAGCCAGGGCTTTTTGCATTCTGCCAGGGATTTAAAGGGACACAAAATCAGTCCCAGCAGCAAGTCTTGGGGCATTCCATATTAACCTCTCTCCATGTCAGGAATTAGATCTTTTTTTTTAATTCTTTGTTTTCTCCATCTCATGAATAGTCTTTAATCCATGGCAGAAATTTACCTTTTAGCCTGTAGTTTTCAGATTTCTGTAATAAGCTTTGGTGATGGATTGAGTCATAAGCCTTCTAAAAGCACCACTGAATGAGCTCCTTAGGTTGGTTTCTATTCTGTGAACTTTTCTGCTGGCATTCAACAGATCTGTGGGGCAAGTCTTTTAACCAAACGAGGAGGGGGAAGGATTTCCCCCTCTCTCACACCTTTCTAAATGTTCTGGAGTTTAATATTCACATTTATCAGTGGTTGTAACATTGGACTTGACACAGCAGGAGTCACTTGTAGACAATTTAGACAGGAGGAAATCTGGAAATGTCCAACAAATAATTATCCTCTTTCTGAAAGGCCAGATTCACATCTCAGCTGAAGAGATGGACAGAAAGAGGCTGCAAAGTGAAATTGTGCTTTTCAGCAGCTAAAAATCTGGTGGTATCCTCTGGGAGATTATTTTAGGCCAGACAACAACTGTGCAGCTTGTAACCTGCCACTGAGGTGTGAGCCACAAGCCAGGATGGTCCCAGCTCCCCACCGGGAGCTGAATAACCTGAGTGCTGTTTCTTGTGTTACAACAATTCCTGATCCAGTGTATTCCCATCGAGGGGCATGAAAGAAAAGGAGCCTTTCCCTTCCTTCTTTTTAAGCTGAGCTAAAAGCTTTTTTCCTTGGAGTACTTTGAGGGAAAATAGAGGAAAGTATGTGTTGCATCCATTGAGGAGGAAAACACATAGCCTGGAAAAGCTCCCCAGAGCCAAGGGAAAAGCTGAAGGGTAGGTGGGGAAGAATCCTAAAATGTTTGGGAATATTAAAAAGAGGATAAAAAGTCAATGTTTAGTGATGTGGGCACTAAAATTCAACTAAATCCTCTCCAAATGTGACTCTGAGTTATTTCATCTCGATTGAAAGATTCGGGCTTTAGTTTTGTGTTGTGGGATGGTCTCGTCTCTTGTGTCACAAACCCATAAAACTGGTTTTATGTAACTGTGTAGTTTTATGAGGGAAAATATCAGGATCCAGCCTTCAGTCTTAGCCAGGTTTGCTTTTTCCTTTATCTCCTGTACAGCTACCAGGGGGTGGGTTCCAAAGTAAACTGAAGGGACAATTGTTCACGGCTCATGTCCCAGTGCAATGGATCTTGTCGCCAGATGTTCTGGCTGCTGAATGTTTACGAGCTTGCAAAAAGTGCTTGGATGAATTCAAGGAAGAAAAACCTCTGGATGGCAAGAGGAGACAAAAGCATCAGCTCTTACTGAAACTCCGGTTTTTTTTCTGGCTGGGAAGTTTTACTTGTGTCATTTTATGTTTTGCCTGCTTTTCTACTTTACTTTTGCAAACTTCCCTGGTATTTGGAGCAAGTCTAGAGGAGGCCACGGGGATATCTGAGGGATGGCGCACCTCTGCCATGAGGAAAGGTTGAGAGAGTTGGAGTTGTTAAGCCTGGAGAAGAAAAAGCCCTGGAGAAACCTTAGTGTGGCCTTTCAGTACCTGAAGGGAGGCAACAAGGATGCTGGAGAGGCCCTTTTTACAAGGGCAGGGAGTGACAGGACAAGGGGGAATGGCCTTAAGCCAGAAAAGGGGAGGTTTAGATTAAATATTGGGATGAAATTCTTCCCTGTGTGGGTGGGCAGGCCCTGGCACAGGGTGCCCAGAGAAGCTGTGGCTGCCCCTGGATCCCTGGAAGTGCCCAAGGCCGGGTTGGATGGGGCTTGGAGCACCCTGGGCTGGTGGGAGGTGTCCCTGCCCATGGCACGGGGTGGGATGAGATGGTCTTTACGGTCCCTCCAACCCAAACCATTCTATGATTCCCTGATTCTATGGCAGAGTTTTTAGAATTTGCTGAGATTCTGCATGGCCATTCTTGCACATTCTGCATTTAATGAAAAATGTTATTACTTCTCAGGAGTCACGACATCTCTGCAGTCAACAGATCTCTTTAGTCATACATAGTGGAAAAGTGATTTTGAGTCACACCAATGTCTGAGATCAGTCCCGTAGAAAAAAATTCTTCTCAGGTTAGTTGTGATTTGCTTAGAAACTGTGTAATTTGGACCCCAAAAAGATTAAATCTGTTTAGAAGCTAGCAAGAAAAATAAATATACCAGGTATAAACTATCAAAAATGTTAATTTGAAGGATATTCTGAATAAATGATGGGTTAGGCAGCAGCAATCACAAGATTCAAAGGGTTGGTGTAGTGAGAGCAGCATTGAGGCTCCAACTGCAAAGGTATCCAAGATCTTCAGTCATCTTTGCTTATCCAAGGCATCCTCAGAGCTCTCTCCTCAGCACACTCTTGATTTTTGAAATAATGCAGAGTTTTTAGAAAACTGAAATGTTTAACACAAGGAGTAGAAATGCAGTAGTGAAAATAAGGTACAGCTGTGAAATTCGTGGAAGCTTCGCTGGAAATTGCACTGAGTATTCTTGGGTCAGCTGTGCAGTGTTTGTATCCTAAGCCTGTACTGATGGGTGATCTATTTTTGATTATTTTATCATTTTATTTTCATTATTTTCATAATTTTACTTTTACTGTTCATTTTATTTTATTTTCTTGTACCTGAATCCATGGCCAGCAAACGCTGCTGGTGGTTTTCCAAGTGAGCCCAAGTCCTGTGAAAGACACTGAGCTGTATAATCAAAAGGAAAATCAGTCTGAGGGGCTCATTTTCCTTCTGGTTTTCTAGGATTTCGGAGTCTTCCCAGACAAACAGCAGCCATGAGATGAGCACAGCAGCACAGCTCTGTGCTGATGAATATTGCTTAAGGGCAACAGCACAACCTGGTGGTTTATGGTTATTCTAATGCCTCAGATCAGGAATCTGCTGGAGAAAACACAGGAATTTCCCTTCCCCAGCTCATTGCCTGTTCAGAACTGCAGCTGCTTTTCATTAATTCTCGTGTAAGATACCATTTTACCTGAGGTTTTCAGAATAAATAGGAAAGACCAGGCTGCCAGGGCATAAGCAAAAAGATAAAGTGACAGGTCCTTTCCAGCATCTCTGATTTGGAAACCTCGAGGTGCAGTTTGTGCTGGATCTTGTGTCTGAATTTCTGTTCCAAGAAAATAGCTAGAGGTGTATAACTAAAAAGAAAAGTTTTCAATATGCATTATGCAAAATTTTGGAAACATAGACAAAAAGAAAGTGCATACAGGAAAAAAAATGCAAGTTTGTTTTGCTTTTTCTATTCTGATGAAGCCAAGCAAAGTGTATAACGCACTTACACAGACTGAATTGTCAGGCACCAATAATAATAATATTTATTCCCTTTCTTCTGTGTCTTCAGGGTAAGTGATGTTGGTGAGAGTGCATCTTCTGATGTGGCAGGGAAATGAAATGGGTGGTAAATGTGCTCAGACAGAATTTTCAAATAAGATTAATTACATTTTCTATTTTGCTTGCTTCTGAAGAACAGGCTGTTGTTACCAGCAATGCAGCTGGCACTGCTGTGGGTGCTGAACACAATATCTTGCAAACTATATATTCATTTACTGATCATATAGAATGGGACAAAGGCCACTAATTGTGACTAGAGAGGGGCTGCCAGCCCAGGGCTGGGGCTGCTCCTGAGACTGGGAAAGCCTTTTGCAAAGAATAATAGAATTATAGAATGGTTTGGGTTGGAAGGGACCTTAAAGATCATCTCATTCCAGACTCCTGCTATGGACAGGGACACCTCCTGATACCCCAGGTTGCTCCAAACCCCATCCAACATGTCCTTGACACACTCCAAGGACTGAGAGTCCACAGCCCTTCAGAGTGATTCATCTTCAAGCTGTGTCCAAAACATAGACTGCTCAGTCCTGCTTAACTTGAGAGAAAGAACCTTTGATTTCACCTGTGTGGGTTTGGACCTGAGAGCAAAAGGACTTGAAAAGACACCTACTGAAGCACTGAAGGAGTAAAGTGCTTTGGGGCAAATATAGCGTTATATTTATGCAGTGAATATTCCTATAGGATTTTCTCAACAAAGAAATGCTGAGGAGTTTCCTTCCTTCATCTTTGTCCTTCAGTCCAGTTCCTGGCTGAAGAATGACTCACAGTCCTGGTCCAAGAGAACACCTGAGTCCATGTTGAAGTGTGATTAATGCATTTAAACTTACTTAAGTTTGATTTACATTATTGTGGTCTAATATAAAAAGTGTGCTGGCTGGAATTCATGAAGATGATTATTATTCTGCTTTGGTTTATTATAGGAGGAAATACATTGTTACATAAACAGGACAAAATACTCTGAAGACCAGTGATGATATTTCTGAAAAAGAGCTTTGTAGGAGTGTAGAATGGGAAAAAAATAAGAGAAAGGATTGTTTTCTTTTCCTTGAATGCTGAATTAGAGGACAAAATGGTCAAAAACCAAATGCTGTTGTCCACAACTTTTCTCCATAGCCCACTAAAACCCAGGGAGGTTCCTGAATCCCACTGGAGCAGATATGGGAAGCGTGTTGAGTTCTGCCACAGCTATCCACAACTGCGGACAAAAAAGAAACATCAGAGTTGAAATGCCTTTGTGCCAGCTTCCCACACATCCTGCTCCACAGGGGAGAAGCTCCAGACTCTTTTCCAGCTTGTTAAAAAGGATTGGTGAGCACGGTGGTGTCAGGTCTATCTGCTTGACGTGCTTTGATCACTCTCTAATTATAACCCATCAGTTCAGGCATTGATTTGTGGTTTGCTCATGAAGCAGGAGATGGTATTGATGACTGGATGGAGCATCTTAGGTCAGCTGGGCTGAGCTGACACTTCCCCATCATCTGCTCCAGCCAGAAGTGCTGGGTGATGTCTGGGGCAGCACAGAAACTGCTGCTGGCAGGGTCAGTCCTCACCTCTGCTTGCCCTGATCTTTGCCAGAGTAAACCCATATTTTCATCTTAGCAGAAAGAATTTGTCAGCAACAATTTAATATACTACCTGGGGACATCCTTCTATCATAGAATCACTAAGGTTGGAGAAGCCCTCCAAGATCATCGAGTCAACCCATTAACCCAGCACTGCCCAGCCCACCCATGTCCTCAAGTGCCACCTGCACACATTTTTTGAACAGTTCCAGGGATGGTGATTCCACTGTCCCAGCCTGTTCCTGTGCCAGACAACCTTTCCAGTGAAGAAATCTTTCCTACCATCCAATCTAACCTCCCCTGGGGCAACTTGAGGATGTTTCTTCTGGTCCTGTCACTTGTTACCTGAGAGCCCGAGCCCACCTGGGTGTTGGAGAGAGGAAACTCTTGACAACTGAGTATCAAACACTACTCAGAGAACAATCACGTGTCCAGTTTTCATGCTCTCCTTACTCTGTGCTAAATGGAGAGGGTTTGCATTGTTTTTGCAGTGCCATTTGTGCCCCCCAAAGAAAATGTTCCATCAGCACTTACAGTACATGCAGGAGGAGGAGTAACAATTCTGCAGAACAAATTCAATGTGTTCCCATATTTTTCTACTGAATTGTGTTCCCATTGCTGTAAATTTCATATTAAATTATTTAGGTCAGCTTAAATTTGGAAAGCAACAGAATAAACACCATTTTTTGCCTTATTTACATGTCTGTGATTATTGTGAAATGGTTTGCTTCCTAAATTAAAGTGATGCAAGCAGTCTGCCAGGAAAATGAGCAGGAAAAAATTTTGGGTTATAATTTGGAAAAGCTGGTTGTAACACTCAATCATTAACCCAAGAGTAGGTGGACACCTGGAAAATGAAAACTCAGATTACTTTCAGCATTCACTGGATGCTCAGGTTTGAACTGTCATAATTTCCCTGTGAACTAAACAGCAATTTGAGCCTTTTCCTAATGGTTTAAGTGCCCACTGCTGCAGGAGGGGGTGGTCCAGTGGCACTGCACCCCTTCAGAGCTGCTGGGGTTGGTGTATCGATATCCCTGATCCAGTGCTAATGGCATGGGATGGATGCATTGTCAGGATACAGGGGATCACATTAAAAGCCATTGATAGCTCCCCCCTGGGCCCTGACATGATGCAATAGAGCAGCTGTCCCCTGGAGAAACTCCCCAGGCATCCTGTCCAAGGGGGAAAAGCTGATAACTGTGACAGGACTGGCTCATTGCATCAGGATGGTGCCTGAGTCCTTCCTGCTTCCCTCTCAATGACCTGGCCTCAGTGCCTGTCCTCATCCTGCCCCTTGTTTTCACTGCTGGTGACATGCCAGCTCCTGCCAAGCACTCCACGCTCCATTTCTGGCCGATCCTGTCTCAGGCAAACACTTCTCTGTGCCTCAGTGTATGGGAAGGAGCTCCCCAGAAACAATTCCACATGACTTTGTCACCTCCCATTGCCTTCCATTCCTTTGGTTATACACTGCATGTGCTGACAAGGGCTGCTCTGTGGTTTTCAGTGTGTGTGAGTCTTTCTGCTCCCACCAGATGCCACAACATTAAATGGAAAGCTTTTTTTCACCAACGCTGCTCATAGCTGATCTTCTTTGCATTACATGAAGATCATGACTGAAAATCCAGTCACAGAGTGACCCAATGCAGCTTTCCAAGTGAAAGGGTTGCTCTGTATAGTCTTTGGATGTTTGCTAAGTCAAATGCTGGTTGTCACCACTGATCAGTTCACTGTGGTGTTACTGTCATCCAGCAGATACTTTGGGTTTGCTATGCTTGGAGAATCTCACCCCCCTTATTCAAGGGAGGCTGTTGGCTCTAGCAGATTGTTTTCCCACCTCAGGATCTTTGGGTGAGGAGAAGGAGGCTGCAATGTGTCTTTCTTTCTGACACTTTATTGAATAAATATCCACTGAGGCTCAGGAAGCACCTCTGTAGGCTCTGCTGTTGAATCTGCTTATGCATGAAAATGGCTAAGCTGGAAAATCTCCATATCCAAAAAACCTTGGGCTCCTGGCTCACACTGTGGCTCAAGTGGAGCATCCTAGACAGACAGCAACATGCCTGTTGAACAGCTCTTTGACAGCAGCAACGATTCCACATCTAGAATTCCAGAAACCAAAGGAAGGGCTGGAAAAGCCCTGTAGCTGCTTAAGCAGGAACCCCCCATTGCTCAGGGTAAATGCTCATAGCCCACAGGCAGACACCAAAGCCCACACAGCCAGAGCTTGGAGTGTGGGGAAGGTTTAGACTGGATGTTGGGAAGAAATTCTGCCTTGTCTTGGCCCAGAGAAGCTGTGGCTGCCCCATTCCTGGAAGTGTCCAAGGCCAGGCTGGACAGGGCTTTGAGCAACCTGGGCTGGTGGAAGGTGTCCCTGCCCATGGCAGGGGATGGAACAGGATGATCTTTAAGGTCCCTTTAACCCAAACCATTCTGTGACTCTGTGTTTTTCTGCTTGCAGACCATGTGGTCTTTGAGTTTGTTTGCAAGGATGAGTTGGACATGTCTGGAGCACTGGAATAGAGAGGTACCCACAGTCACAGCAGGGCTGCAATCACAGGTTGGGCAGCTTGGTGGGAACAACAAGAGCCTGTTCTGAGGATCTGATGGTGTACATACTTCATTTTATTTTCTATTTCTTCTTCTTTTTATTATTATTATTATTTCTTTCAGTTTGGAGCAGCCTCTCTTCTGATCCCAAAGACTGAATCCCCACTGCCATGCAGCAGGTGCTTAGCCCAACCTAAATTCCTCCTGCTCAGGCACCCATTGTGGAAACACCTGTCTCAGCATTAGCTTAAAACCATCTGCATGGTGACACACTGGGAGCACGTAAGCCCAAAAGGACGATGATTTGGGAAGCACAGAAAGAGCTGGATCCACTCACTTACATTCCCTTTGGTCAAACATCTTGTTTCCTGTCTGTTCTGGTATAATTACCTCAGCAACAACTGATAAATTTTAGTCCTTGCCCATCTTCTCTGGAAATAGCTTCAAGGTTTCTCTATAAAACACTTGGATTCAGCCCCTTTTCCTATTTCATGCACCAATACTTAATTTTTGTACAGATTTTTATTGATTGCTTTTGTTAGTGTTATTTTATTTCACTGCTTTATGGCTGCTGTTAACATTTACTAGAGAAACTATTTTTTATACTCTGCATGTGAGGACATCACTGCAGAATTTTTTGGCATCATGAATAGCCAGATAAAATTTAGGGATTGTGGAACAAAAGGAGGAGGAGAGAAAAGGCAGAACAGGAGTGTTAGCAAATTGCTTTTCACTTTTCACATGGTTAGATCCTAAACACTGGTAAATGCCCTTTCACTGGGGAGGACAGCTCATATTTGATATAGGTACAAGTGTGCTTAATCAGAACAGCAACCCCACAGGCTCTTCCATTTCTTTGTGCAACATTTAAAACCTTCCATGTTTTCAGCAGCTGTGGATGGGATTTGTTGGGGTTTTTTTGGTGTGAACACAAAAATGAAACTCACTTGAATGCTTTCAGTGAGCAAGCCTTAGCCATGGTTCTGTATTCCTCCAGGGGCACTGGCAAAGAGACTCATGGTCTTCTCCAAACTTCCTGATTCCATGATTCTGTTTTATAGAAGATGTGCTCCTATTCCAGTGGGATGGGCACTGGAAATTCACCCATGTGAGACTCACTCAGCAGCACCCACCCACCTACCTGTGGGTTTTCTTCAGCTCGAGGGAGTTGCTGCTTTGGCATAAAGGAAGGTGCAGAGATTTGTGCCACGATGTTCCATCTGTGCCTTCTGCATCCATTTCCAGGCTGAATCCTCTCTGCAACATTTTCTTGTGACTGATTATTGGGCACACAAGGCTCTCAGCTGTGGTGGTGGCTCCCACAAGTAGCACTGGTGGTCCCAGGGCAGGTTCTCCTGAGTGCCATTCCTTCCCCAGGCTGTGGATTCCAGCTCAGAGCCCAGGGATATTCCACATTATCTTCCTTTGGTTGCTGCCTCTGGTGACCTCTAGAAAATGCAGCCTCTGAATCCTGCGTGCTTGGCTTCTGTTTACTGTGGAAAATAGATGGAAATGCTGCTTTTATTCAAGATTATCATCAAAAAGCCTTTAAGTTTAGTGACATATTGAGAGAAAATCTACCACACTGCAGCTGTAAAAGCGGGGTGTTAAAAACAAACCAGAAAGGATGGTATCTTAAAGCCCTGGGTGTCTGAATGCAGTTCAGTCTCTCTTATGATCTTGGGCACATCTTTCAATTTCCCAGTATCCTTGGACTGATAACTTAAATGGAAAGTTTTTCAGGTTGTAGACTGTCTTTGTGCATTTTGTACTGAACCTGCCTTCAGGCAAAAGGGAGAGGATGAGCAGAGAATCGTAACATTCCTGCAACCACTGAAAGTGCCTCTTCTCCCCAGCTGAGCTCAGCCAGCTCTGCCCACAGTGCCGGGTTCTCCAGCCCTGCACTGAAGTTTTCCATTCCTTTTTTGACCTGCTGCAACTCCAGCTAGGGCAAAATACACTTATGGATTGGTTTTGGTGTTAAAATGACAGAGGAAAAGGGATTGGGGTAAGTTGGTGTTGTTGCAGACTTGCACTATTTCCCTTGTGCAAATAAAGGTGAGAGGAAGGAAGGACAAGGTTATGGGGTTGGTGAATCCATCAGGGATCTGCAAAGGGTGGGACAATCATGAGCAGAATGTGCTGTTATTAAACTAATGTGGAATAATCCTATCTCCTTTACAATATAATGTTCCCTAATAGTTATACTTAATTAATGTTTTAAGGACACTGTTGGAATCAATATGACCTTAATACTTTGACTTGTATCCTCAACATTCATATGGATCACCCCATTTTGAACATCATCTTGCCTTTCACTTAATATTATGTACTTAATATATAAACATATAGCAAGACCACAGGGGGTCTCCTGTACTTGAGCACGAAGCCACCCGTTCTGACAAAGCTCAGGCAGATGGCCCTGTGATGGATTACCTGGGACTCACCTACCCTGGCACCTTCCCAGAGCTTTCTAAGGAGATTTTCATGGTTCCACGACACTTGCACATCCCCAGAACGAAGTGGCCTCCTGTTGAAAAGTCACTTAGCCTGAGCAGTTTGCTGCTCTGGTTGATTCTTCAGCATAGCCTGAGCTTTCCTGAGCCTCAGGGGCTCTGGCCATGACCCTGAGGCAGAGGGCAGACTGTGCTGCCCCAGTGGCAGCAAAATAAGCACAACCTCTTCCATGGTCATCTGTTTTTTTCCCAAAGTTACATTTCTTTCATGAAACACAAAGGCAAAGAGATCAAATCTGCTGGAGGTTATAGAAAATAAAGGAAAAATGGCTCTGGAATATTTTTTAGTTTTGCCTTGATGCAGCAATAGTGAGAAAAAATAAAATGTGTTCAGATATTGACCAACACAGGATCATTATGGTTGGAAAAGATGTCTAATTCATCAAGTCCAAGTCCAACCAAGTACTCCCAAGCCCACCACTAAATCATGTCCACAAGTGCCACACCTAGTGACCCCTCAGACCTCCTCTCCCATGGCCTTCAGACCTACAGCAGGGCACCACAGAATCTGAAATGTTAACTCCTGCCAAAGACTTAGTAATTTCTGCTAAAATCCATATCTGTGACATATTCAGATGCTGTGACCTGTTCGTGGGACTGTGGACTGGGGCACACTGAGCTTGTTTCCTCGGTAACTTCCCACCTGAATGTCCCAGCAGGTCCTCGTGTCAGGCTCAATCTTTTCCTTCTCATTTTCATCATGCTGGATGAAATTCAAATCTGAAAACAGTAGAGTTTAAGCTAAACCTTTGAACATCCTCATTGCATTTTTCCTTAGAGATGTTTCTTCTCTTGTGGATGTAGAAACTGAAAGCTGGAGGATCATATTAGTGACAAAACCTAAAATAAAGAGTGAGAATTGGGAGGATTGGGAAGAATTCCCACTTTTCAGATAGAAATTCTACTGAAGAGATCCAAATGAGCTCATTGATCCACGAAACTTCTTAGTTATTGGCAGAGTTTGGGGATGAGAGAATATGATATCTTGAACTTCAAACTGCTGCTGGTAGGTAATCATGGGAATTCAGGTATAATCACTGGAAACAATTAGAGTTTTACTGCTCATAGGAAAGGAACAGGAAATAGAAATGGAAAAAAGTTATATAGTCCATTAATTAATCGTCTGCAGAAATCTGTGAAACCAAACTTGTAATTTAATTAGCTCTGAAAAGCTCACACACCATGAGCTCTTTGCTGACACTCCTGTTTTGCCTATTTCTTCCAGGCTGAACACCAGGCTCTAATAATGTCATGCAAGACATCCTGTGTACTCATTAGTCATTTTTTATTTACTTTATTGAACCTGATCCCTATATGAGACAAAATACTGAGTTATGTAATACCGCAAGGAATTAAGAATATGTGAACATTCAAAAGAAATAATAATACCTTTATCTTTTAACTGGCTATATCTTCTCATTGGCTCTGATTTCTCCAAGACATTTATAAAAGTACAGATGGTAATTGTGCTAATAAAGAGAAAATTATACTGATCTATAATTAGATAATAAGGAAAAAGTTACAGCGGATCATAATTGAACCAATAAGGGGAAAATATAATCATGTTTAATGGCTTATATGAGTGTTAGTGTCTTCTGTATACTTAAAAAATTGGTATCCATTTTCACAGTATGTATCTAAGGTACCTTTCTCAATATCATCAAATTAGCTTTCAGATCTGTTGTTGGGAACTTCTGCTCATCCTGGAAGCCACTCAGTGGGGAGGTTTCTTATAATCAGCAGAACAGCAGCAGAACTTCAGGCAGGTCTGACCACCAGCTACAATCACCTGTAGCAATGCTTGAGCTCTGCCCAGGTTTATTTTGGGTGTCCCTGGTTTCCATCCATGGATATACAGAGCTGTGTGGGCTAAATATTCAGTCTCAGACCAAGTATGAGATTTGCAAAAGGAATCCAGAAAGAGCTGAGTGGTGTAACCCTTGGGGATCGCTGTATTTGGGCACAAAGAGATGCTCTGCAAACAGGGTTTCCTCAAAAGAAAAAGCAATAATTTATTTCCTAATATGCCCAGTAGAATCCCACAGCTGCAAACCCCAAAGCTGAGCATCAGGAGCTCTTTGCTGCTGCTGAGCTCCCTCCTCTGTGGTTTATTTTTTACCTGGAAATTTCACAGCTTGCAGCTTTGATGTTTTTCCCTGCAAGTCCTTGAGCTGTTAAGTGTCCCCTTCTCAGCAATCCTGCCCCTGTCTGCAGTTTCACCTCTTGCATCTTGTACAGCTCGAGTTTACTTGTTTTCCTCGCAGCTTTTTCTCACAACACGGTGGTTTTCTCAGAGGTCCCAGCCAAGGTCACACAGATGTTCAGTGGGAAAAATTCAGCTGGGGATCAGGGAGAGCTGAGCCCTCCCAAGGGGTTTTACCAGGGCTGGAGTTTAAAACATCCTCCCCACATCTTCACACAAATAGCATCACTTATAGTTTAGCTATAATTGCCTTTTGATTTCCCTCTCAGCAAGTAGAAAAATAAGAATATTTCCTACTTTTATGTACTATGAGTATGCAAATATTGCCCACGCCTCATATCTGATATCCTTTACTGTGAGGTGATATTTGCAAAGCTGTTCAGCCCAGTTGTCCTCACAGAGCCCCAGATGCTCTTCCTGAGACGTGCATGGCTTGGGAGGGCAGGACCAAAGCTGGTGAATGCGTCTCTTCATGTGCAAGTAGACCTGGAAAGCTCAGAGGACACCTTGAGAGAGTGGCATGTGTTTACCACTAGAAACACCTGAAATATATATTTTAACAAACAGTTTTGTCTCTCCAAGATTTCTCAGCTCTATTAAGTCCTGAAGGTAAATGGAGAGAGCCCATTTACAAAGGGAGAACAAAGGGGAATGGCTTCAAAGTGAAAGAGAGCAGGATTAGATTGGATATTGGGAAGGAATTGTTCCCTGGGAGGGTGGGCAGGCCCTGGCACGGGGTGCCCAGAGAAGCTGTGGCTGCCCCTGGATCCCTGGACGTGCCCAAGGCCAGGTTGGACGGGGCTTGAGGCCACCTGAGCTGGTGGAAGGTGTCCCTGCCCATGGCAGGGGTGGGGTGAGATGGGCTTTAAGGTCCTTTCCAACCCAAACCATTCTGTGATTCCCTGATCCTGTGATAACACAGAATGTGCATGACTTAGGATATCCATGATTACCAACATCTGCATAAGCTCAGATAATAGCATGAAAGGCAGCTTAGTAATGAGTTAAATAATAACAAAAATTTCTATTTTATAATACATATTGTTTATGTATTTCCGTGCATATTCATATATTTCTATATCATACCTATTGTTCTCTAAGCTTCTTAGCCTTCTAAACATCAATCTCCTTAGAGTTGATCTTGGCTTTCATTTCTTAAGACACCTGGACATCTCTTTTATCAAAATTCCGGTGACAATGTGACATTGATTTCACATATGCACATTAAATAATGAAAAGAGACTTTTGTGGTGATCTTTAAGAACCTTGACGTAAATGAAAAAAATCACATAACCTCATAAAACCTCATTAGAGAGGTGGATGGAGAGATTTAAAAGTAACAGTATGAATATATATATATTCATGTATACAGCCCTTATAAATACATATATATAGATAGATATACACATATATAGTATTCCATCCACTGGTTTGTGCCTCCTTTCTTTTCAAGCTCCCAAAGGGTAACTGGGAAAAGGACGACTCTCCACAGAATTACAAAAGGCATTAAATGTATTTAATCTCTAATTTTTTCACGGATATTCTTAGTAAGCCAGGTAATAACTAAAAGAAGTGTTTCCTCTCATGGCACACAGTTGTGAAACTTTAATTTATATGTTAATTTTTTAATTAAAGGGAAAAAATATAGAAGAGTGTTTAGTTTTCTTTAAAAGCACAGCATAATAGTCTAAGGATAATGACCCCCAAGGACATGCAGGTAACCCCAAGGCTGAGCTCAGCATTTCCTGCTGCTCAGAACCAGCCTGAGACACCTGAGTCACTTATCCCAGGGACACCTTGTCAGAAAGGCTCCACATTTTGCATTTACTGGGGGCATCTTCCTGAGAGCAGGAGGTTCTGTGGGTGCCTTGGGCACTGGGAAGGGGAGCAGGCAGGGCTGGGGAGAGGGGAAAGCACAGCCCTGAGAGCAGATGTGGGAAAACACAGGCAGTGCTGGGAAATAGATAAAGCCAGAAACAGCATCTTTCATGTTGGAGCGTCCTGCTGTTCCTCTATTGCTCAAGGCCAAGAGGAGGTTTGAGGATGCAGTGGTTAGTCATAAGCATCTGAAATACCTTAGTTAAAAGTGGCCTCTAACAAGATTTGGGGCTTATGATTCATTCCTCTGCTGTCACGGAAGTGGAGGAAATGTGTGTCACCTGGCCACGTCTCCAAAAAGGGTGAAGAGGCTTCAGAGAGGCAGTGAATGCACTTCAGAGAACACTGAAACTTTACTTGAAGAGCATGACTTGGTGTTTCCTGCAGCTTGGAAAATTTTCATTAGCAAGAATTGTCACTGGAATCAACTCTGAATTAATCTTATTTTATTATTAAATGTTTCTATTTACATTGCTGGTATAACAATCTGAGCTAAGAAGTTCAAATTCCCAACTAGCAACTGTAATGGACATTTCCATACTGAAAGCTTGGGGATTTATCACATAATCATAGAATCCTTGAAAGGCTTGTATTAAAGACTGGGACATATTCTCTCCAGTGAACTTGTCCATGTAATACAAGTGATGTCTGATCCCAAAGGTGACTAAAATTACCAGGAGAAATGAAATGACCATGCTTCCCTCAGCTTTTCTCACTTAGAACACCTTTCCCCATGCTACATTTAAAAAACCCACTTCTTGTCTCCATATTAAGCTCTATAGACTTCATGCTTAACTTTTTATTTCTGCTTTATTCTCATTCTCTGCGTTGCCAAATATTGCTTTTGTGTAATTGAAACAGAACTGTAGTTTGATTACTAAACAGGGAAAGTAATTGTATTTGGTTCTAAAGGGGGAAGTGAAAGTGCTCTGTAGGAAAAAAAGCTTAAATTGTGGAAAAGTTGCTTTTTTCTCAGGGCAGAGCTTGCGAGCAGATACTCCTGGGGGGCAGCAGTCCCACCACCAAGGGGTGACCTTCTGGTTTCATGGGGTGGCTCAGGGATGTGGGTTTGACAAGACAGTTTGTAAGGAGGGTATATGTAATTTATTTCTCTTCTCCACCCCTCTTGTCTCTTCTGCCTTCATTTGTCCCTTGCAATGTTTGCATTTGGAATATGTCCCGTGTGTTGCAGGACACGTGCCCAGCTGTGCTGCAGCCCTGACCTGTGGTTTGGCCTGGCTTTGCCCCTGCAGTGTGGAACCCTGCTGGGACCTGCGGTCAGGGGGCTCAGGCTAAAGGAGGAGGTGCTGAACAGCAGGGGTGATTTCATGTTTGGAGCCTAAGGAGAGACAGAAACCAGCATGTGACACCAAACAGGTCCCATGTTGAACCCCACCGTGAGCAGAGAACCACGCAGCTCTCTCTGCCACAGCCCTGCTGGCAGGGAGACAAGTGATGCAGCTGATGCTTTGCCAGTTGTTGACATGTCTGGGCAGAGGACATTCCTGTTTTATCTGCCACAGTTGCTTAAACCCCAAAATAACTACTTATCTTACAATGAAGAGTTCCAGGTAGCTGCAGACGGTGCTGGTCTTGAGCTGTTCAACAAACACAGGTGGGAGAGCGCTCTAAGCAAGACCAAGGAAAGACAAGGCAGGATTTATTATATTTACAATTCTATTTGTCTTTTTGGCTTATCAAATAGTTGCCCCGTGCAAAGAACACCCCTTTGTGTTCCTGGGAGTTCCTGGCTGGTTTTACCCATGGCGAGGGTTCCTCCGTGGCATTCCCACAGCACTCCCATTATCCTGGGAGCAGATGCTGGGTGGGAAGCAGCAGCTCCCTGCAGCTCGAGTTGCTGCTGCTGCCAACTCTCGCGAGCTCGATGTCAGAAACACTTGATTATAATGTCAGCACTGGCCAATTTACGGGCTTAAAGCAGCAGCTGCACGCTGCGTTTCCCCGGGGTACCCAAAGATCCTGAACCTCCAAAAACTTTGTAGTTCTTGGAATAGGAGTGGGGTAAGTGATTCTCTCTTTGCAGGTCTCTGTCTGCCAGGATAATTTACGGTTCAGCTTGATTTGCGCGGGGATTGGGATCTTTTAAAACCTTACGCTCTGCCCATTTGTTGCTCTCTTGGGAAAACTCCCTCTTGCTCTGCAAATGGAACGAGAAAGCAGCGTGTGTATCCGACCCTGGGATTATTCAAGGGATCCTGGGCTGAGGAAATCAAGCTGAGCTAGAAATCACTTATTAATCCAACCATCTTTCCTATTTAAATAGTGATTGTATAGCCCTGTGTATCGATTTTTTTTGGCTGGGTAAAGGTTTGCAAGGGGAGGAAATAGTGACTGAAATAAATAGTGTTCCCTTGGTGAATGAGAATGCAAAAGTAGAGTCTGTTTAACTTTTACTGGAGGAAACTACTACAGCAGCAGCTTTTTAAAATATGCAAATGCATTAAGGATATCACTCTGCTGGGTTCATGTTGATGAGCTAAAGCAATCTTCTGACCCTTTTACTCTCATAGTAATAATCAAGTAATGTTTGTTTTGCTCAGTGTCCTTTACTTCGCTGACTTTGGTTTAAAGCAGCATTAAAAACCTTATTAAAGGTAATATTTGCCATGCAGTCGAAGTGTAATAATAATGCTCTGTCACTTGCTACTTCTGTTAATATTGGCAGAGCAGCCTGGGACAAGTCCTCTCATTCAGCAGTACAAAACTTCTGTGCTTTTCAAGCTTGATCTATTTCTAACTTTTTCTTTGAAATTTGCAGAGCTAATTTAAAAGGTACACAACTGAATTTTTTGTTATTCTTTTTTCTTTCTAATATTATTATTTGAAACTTTTTAAGTTTCAGGTCTTGCAATGCTACAGTGTTTTCCTCCCATCCCATTCCTTTTTAATTAAGAGGAAAGTGCAGAATGGAATTAATTTTGATTATTATTTAGTCTTAAGGAACCTTAAAGTCTTTTGCTTTTCTTAATGTTATTTTCTTTTCATAATGACAATATTTGCAATATCTTACTATTTCCAGCTTGTTGTTGTGGTTTGGTTCTGATATTTCTTCAGATATTCAGTGAAGTGAAAGTGCCAGTGAAAGGACAGACCTAGAAGTAACTTCTCCCATCTCACAGTGGTATTGGGTGCTCAAACACCCAACCTGAACCCCGATATTAACATTTCTCCCAGTCACCCCAGTTTCCTTGGCTGCCTCCATCCCTCCCCCTCCATCCCTTCTCCATCATCATCCTTTTCCCAACTCTGGCAGACTTTAAGGGTCTTGGGGAAAAAGCTTGGGTCTGGTTTTGCAAAGGGGCTGGGATGAGCCCAGGAATGCTCAAACCCAGAGAGGTTTTAAGAGCAGATTTACAGAGCAAACCAAGTTATTTTTCTCTCCTCTCCTTCTGCATTGTCTCTTAAATCTTTTTGAGAAGTTTTAAAATGAAGCATGCCATGTTAAAAAAAATAATCCCAAGTGAGAGGAGAGTCTGTGTGGGTTTAGGAGGCTGGAAATATTCAGCAAACTGCTTAATTTATGCCAAGTTGTCTCAAAGACACTGGGATTTAGGCTTGGGTGTTTCAGCAAATTAGGGTAACTCTAAATACAAGTTCGTGGCATGGTCTTTGTGGAGGGTTAGGTTGGATCTCAGGGAAAGGTTCTTCCCCTAGGGCAGTGGGCACAGCCCCAACCCTGCCAGAGCTCCAGGAGGGTTTGGACAGGTGGGGAGATTGTTGGGGTGTCTGTGCAGGGCCAGAAGTTGGACTGGATGATCCCTGTGGGTCCCTCCCAGCTCAGGATATCCTATGATTCCTTGATTCTGTGATGGGCACACAGGGAGGGGACCTAAATGCCACTAAATGATGTGAGTGAACCTCCTGTCCCTGCCAGAGCAAGTCTCGCTCACCCAAACTCCTTGGGAGTTGCTGGACCACGTGAGTTGACAATTCCTACCTCTAAAATGGAGCAAACAGGGTGGGACTTGCAGGTTTCTACAAGTCAAGCTGAAGGTCAGGTGGAGTGTGAGACCAGCTCTGAAGACTATTGTCACCATTCACCACCTTATCTATTTTTTTAACAAAATGACAAGAGTGGAAATGTTATGTTTTCTAACATTTTTCTATCTGTTTAGATAAACATGCTAAAAACATCATCCTTGAAGATTCCTCCCTGCTCCTTTGGTGCTGTCTCTAAGTCAGGAATCTCTTTGCACAAAATCTTTCCCCCCTCTCCCTTTCTTTCCAAGAACAGGCAAAAAAGCAGGAGGAGCTCAAATTAGGCCACAGCTGTATTTTCCATACAAATCAGCCTCATTCCTTTCAAGGACACCAGTTCTCCTCATTAACAAAGAGTGGCCTGTTTAAAGGGGCAGGACAGAGAACGGGATGTACAACAGGCAAAAAATAGAAGGGAGCTTTGTTGGGCATTTTCAGATATGTAAACCACAGAAATGGATTTATTCAAATAGTTCTTTTGTGCATTTTCACTTTCAAGGGGGCAGTACTGTTGGTTTAGGGCATTTGAGAGGTTGGGGTAAATCAGGCTATTAGGGTGCTTAAATATGATATATAATCCTATTAGCTTTTAGATAATACTAATTATCACTTGGAAAAGTTCTCAGGAAGCAAAGAGCAGACCATACTTTAATTAATAGGCACCATCTACATGTACTCAAAAATCCTTGATGTTTTAGCATTTTAATGTTCATTCATAGGACTCTGATGGTGGTAAACTTAAATTCCTCTGGAGAAACAAAATCTTAAAAGATATTGTCTTGACTAGTGGCTAAGCCACGGGTTAACTGGAGTAGTTAGAGCCTGCTTTTCTGACTTTACCTTCCCTGGTGTGGCTTCTTCAGTTCTCTGCTTTTTAACAACAGGTTTTTTCTGAAGGTCTGACCAAAGACTGAACACTAAATACAGTCTTTGCAACACAGCTGACTTACAAGAACTTACGGGTAGAGATGCTGAGCTTTGGGCAGCAGCACCATCCTATTTTCAAAGCTCGTGGGATGACTTACACCCTTATTTAAGAAACCACTGACTCTGGGACTAATATTTTGCAATGCTAATTCTGATTGAGTTTTTTCTCCTTGTGTTTCAGGCATCATGATTTGGACAAATGGCCCAAGCCTCTCTACCAGGTTTCTGATGTGGTTTTTCCTCCTGTACCTGTTCATCAGGAAGGCAGTGCCCGAAGATGACATCGTTCAAACCAAGCAAGGCAGAGTCAGAGGGATGAACCTTCAGGTCCTGGGTGGGACTGTGACGGCCTTCCTTGGAATACCTTATGGACAGCCACCCATTGGCAAACTGAGATTTCAAAAGCCACAGCCTCGTGAGAAGTGGTCGGATGTTTGGGATGCCACAAAACATGCAAACTCTTGTTACCAGCCCATAGATACGACTTACCCGGGATTTCCCGGGTCAGAGATGTGGAATCCAAAGACTAACCTAAGTGAAGACTGCTTGTACCTTAACGTATGGGTTCCTTCCCCCAAGCCCAAGAATGCAACAGTCATGGTGTGGATTTATGGTGGTGGCTTCGAGACTGGGTCGACCTCCCTGCCAGTCTACGATGGCAAGTTTCTGGCCAGGGTGGAAAGAGTTGTCGTAGTTTCCATGAACTACAGGGTCACTGCATTAGGATTTTTGGCTTTGCCAGGAAACCAGGAAGCTCCTGGAAATGCAGGTTTGTTTGATCAAAGATTGGCCCTTCGCTGGGTCCAGGAGAACATAGCAGCCTTTGGAGGCAATCCAAAAAGCGTGACTATATTTGGAGAGAGCGCTGGCTCGGCTTCTGTCAACTACCACATCCTTTCCCCTAAAAGCCATCCTTTATTCACAAGAGCCATCATGCAGAGTGGAGCTGCCACTGCCCCTTGGGCTGCAATAACAGCATCTGAAGCCAGAAACAGAACAGTGGCTTTAGCTACACAGCTCCAATGCCCCACCAGCAGTGAGAGAGAACTGATTCTCTGCCTCCAAGACAAGGACCCAAAGGAAATATTGGAGAATGAGATTTTTGCCGTTCCAGATGGCTCTCTTTTACAAGTGTATTTTTGTCCAACTGTGGATGGTGATTTTCTCTTAGACATGCCAGAAAAATTGATTGAGAACGGCCTCTTCAAACAAACGCAGATCTTAGTCGGTGTTAATAAAGATGAAGGGTCAGCATTTCTAGCATATGGAGTCCCTGGCTTCAGCAAGGACAGTGATGGCTTAGTCAATAAAACCCAGTTTGAAACAGCTTTAACTCTGGCCTTCCCAGGAGTGAGCAAACTTGCAATAGAATCCATCATCTTTCAGTACACAGACTGGGAAAATGAGCAAAAGCCAGAACACTACCGTGACGCCAGCGATGATGTCGTTGGAGACTACAACATAATATGTCCTGTCATGGAATTCACCACAAAATTCGCCCAGCTGGGAAACCACGTGTTCTTTTATTTCTTTGAACATCGATCCTCCAAGCTGGCTTGGCCAGAGTGGATGGGAGTGATGCACGGCTATGAGATCGAGTTCGTGTTCGGATTGCCCCTGGAAAGAAAAGTGAATTACACCAAGGCTGAGGAGATCCTGAGCCGGTCCATGATGAGACACTGGGCAACCTTTGCCAAAACTGGGTGAGTTTGGTTGGTTGGCTGGATGCTTTTTGTTTCATCAGTGGGAAAAGCTTTAGAGTTTTGGTGCTGCTTGGGATGATGAGAGCAGATTCATTGCTCAGTTATCCAGAATTCCTATTTTAGTTCTGCCATAAACACCGTCTTAACAAAATAAACTGTTGATGTGTTGCTCTCTGTATTGGACAAGCTTAAGAAAACAATGTTTATCCACCCATAAAAGCAAACACAAACCATTTCTTTTGCCGTAGCAGCAGTTGTTACAAAGGAAGGTAATGGCTTCAAGTGTTAGCAACAAAAGCTTTCAAACTCTGTGAAAGACTTCCAACTGCAGAAATAGGAGCATAAATAAAAAAACAAGTCACTTGAAGATGTGATTTGCTCAGAACATACAGGTGAATAATATAGAGGTATGTTATGTTCACCTGATGAAGAGATTGGGATTTCAGCAAGAAAAGCAATTGTTGCTGCAGTCAGGCGTGATTAGTCTTAAGCCTGCAAACCTGGTGGAATGGAGGGATCTTGTTCTCCAGAAGCTTGGTTTGAGAAAATTGTAGATGTAAAACTATGTGCCTTTGGAACACACAACCAAACACTGAATTCACACTTTAAGAACTTTTATTTTACTTAAAGTTTTAAATCCTGCATTAAATCTATTTCTAAGGTGGACCTTTTCTTTGATTTGTCAAGGATATGTAGGTTTGTAAAGGCTGAAAACAGCATTGGAACAGGATCTAATTAATTTTCTTAATAGAATAGAAACCAGGGGAGGCCACTGTGCTTGTTTAGTCCACACAACCTTGTACATAATACGAAACACAGGTAGGACTTAAACGTTTCCAGTGATTAAAAACCAGAATAAACATTGGCAACTTGTTCTAAAGTCTAATTACACTTAAAAGCGTTGCAGTTATAAAAAAAAAGGTGTGTGCCTAGTCTGAATTTACCTATTCTATTTTTTTCAGACTCTGTATTTTTTTTCAATTTGTAAGCTTTATATATATGAATTATCTTTATTAAGTATCTATTCAAATAATACTATAACCCCCCCTTTTTTCTTTCTTTTCTTTTTTTTTTTCTTTTCACCATTTTGTACTCTTAGGACTTTCACTGTAATGTGTTTTTTGTTTTTCCAAGTCCTTAAATAATAACTACCCACCTTCTTTAAACCTGTGATTCATCAACACCTTGCTGGAACTTTCCTTGTTGGAATTAAAACACTGTTGTCCCCAAGGAGTCCTAACTACAGGTGTCATCTGTCCCTTCAACTTCCACCTAATATTCCCTGTTTACTCATCCAAGGGTTGCCTTGGTTGTGTTGTTATCCGAGGTGTGATTGATTGATTGATTAATTGATTGATTGATTACCTTGGTTGGTAAGAAGATTTATTACCTTAATGACTTCTAGCCCCTTTATACGCTTGGAGCTTGTAATAATTCTTTTACAATAAGTGATGAGCATATTAAAACTCATCAATGCCTAGTGTTTTAACATAGGTTTTATTACTGTAAAATTCAACCTAAAATTTAATCTCTGAGCTCCTCCTGTCCCCTCTGAGCCTCATGACAGCCCTCCACATGAACCTGGCTGCAAAACTATGGTTACATTTCTGTGAACCATTGGTTTATGTTGGATTATATATTTAATTTTCATGGATATAATTTTTATATCTATATCTAAATTTCACTAACCTATTGTGCAAAACAGAGTGCACTGTCCCTGTCACTGTGGCTTGTTAAAAATAGATATCATAAGGTGCATTCAAGTTGATGTTCGTAGAAGACAGACCTGTCATCTAGTCTGATTATCATTCACACTATAATTAGATTTCCCTACAGATTGAATTTCAAGTGGTTTCCACAGCAAACAGCAAAATAATCCCTCCCTTTGCTTCCACCACAAGTATCAAAACCATCACTATTAGGACAAACAACACAATTGTGCAATTTATGTGACAGTAAATGATCAAATCAGGATTAACCCGCTGTGTGACACTTCACTCACTGACCAGAGCACAGACACTCAGGCTCTGTAACACATTATTCATAATGTACAGTGAGTGGGGAAGTGCTAAAAACTGCTAATAATTCCAAGATTAATGGGTGATCCTTGTTTTGCTGGCACACTGGAGCACAAGGTAAACATCTATCAAGAACTGGGGAAGCCCTCTTTTGATATAATGTTTATAGGAAACTCTGGCATGATCAAAGGGCAAACCTCAGAGGGGAAAATTATCATTGATGTCTCCAGCAGATGAGGAGAAAATCAAGCAAAAAAGATGAAAATGAGAAATATTGTACAGCACAAGTTTTAGTGAGGGCGTTTGACCTAATATTCTAATGTGCAGAAGTACAAAGGCACAAGGGAGGGAAGAGCAGTCTGCAGAGGAAAGATGAGGAAGAATCAACAAAACTAAAGGAAATTGTGTTTTTCCTGGTGCTTTCTGGCTGGGAGGAGCTGAGAGGTGGCAGAGCTGTTTCTCATGAGAGGTCTTCAAGCCCAAACTTTAACCTTAGTGGTCTCTGGTTTTTATTTGCACATGAGGAATAAAAATGGTGATGGGGAAAGGTAAAAATATGCACTTGAGGAGCATTTTGTGAGTTTGTCACTGTTTAACCCCAGGGAGCAGCTAAACCCCAGAAACTTCTCACCCACCCTCCTCACAGTAGGACAGGGGAGTGAATTGGAAGGGTAAGAGCAAAAAAACCCTAAAGTGATGTAAGAACAAAAGAAAAGTTGTTAGGGAGAAAAAGAGAAGGGACTCCTTCAAAGCATCCCAAGAGTGTATGTGAAATTCTTAATTTCTGCCTTTCTCAGTAAATAGGAGACTGTCAGCCAGCCCAAGGCTTTCCCAGTCCACCCCCACCAGCAGCAGATGCAATTTTCCAAATCTCCAGGCACTTCCTATTTCACATCCTTGCTAAAAATAAATATCAGTCATAAGTGGCCATTTTTCCTGGAAAATTGCAGCCATCAAGCATTTCTATTTCTGAATATGAATAGGGGATGGGAGATGGAGATGATTCAGTAGGGGACAAGAGCAGATAATCTGCCTGTGAGGCTTGAAGTTGGGTGCTGTTGTTGTACTCCAATATCCCTCTTCTATACCATTGGGAATAGTGTCATTTTTAGGAATCTGTCCTATATTTACATAGTCTGTAACACCTGTGAAAATCCTGCTAAAATTGTCTTTGAGAACAAATCTTTGGTTTTCAGCCATAAGATTCCCTGCAGATTCATTATCCAGAACAGGTTCCATTGCTCTTTCCATCCAAGCATCCCTTGGAGCTTTGGGTGCCATAACATTATTTTTTTATAATAGTCATAGAATGGCCTCGATTGGAAGGGACCTTAAAGCCCACCCAGTGCCACCCCTTCCATGGGCAGGGACACCTTCCACCAGCCCAGGTTGCTCCAAGCCCTGTCCAACCTGGCCTGGGACACTCCCAGGGATCCAGGGGCAGCCACAGCTTCTCTGTATTCTTTTGTTTAAGAACAGTGGCAGGAGAATAACAGTTGTTAACCTTTAAGTCATTTGATAAATTACCACATATCACCAAATTAGACAAAAAGGCGTGTTCAGGAAGCCGTAGTGCGATGTCACATGGAAGGTGCTGGATCAGCCTTGTATGTAAATAACATTCATTTTAACAACAATGGGAGTTTTCAGTGACCTTTGCCTGAGTTCTTTCCAGCAAACTTTATTCTAAGGAGTGAAATTTCTCTTTTGAAATGCTTTTAAGGTTCATTTCTCCACCGTAGTTTTGTTGTTCCTCCGCAAGCTTTCAAAAGTAAACAAGTGACACTAACAGGTACTATCAATCCTAAAAATTCTCTGCTCCCTCTAGTAAGGAGAAGTTTTATTTATCATGAAAAAATAGATGGCTCCCAAATCAGTGGGTGCCACGTTGTGCCTCTCCTGCTACTTTATTCATTAGGTGTGTTCTTTAGTCATGAGTGATGCAAAGTTACAAGGAGGCATCCAAACCAGAGGAGATGGAAACTCCAACAAGGATAGAGTGGAACACACAAAGATAACATTTTTTAAGGCTTTGTGAAAAATGTTTCGGATAAAAGGAAACGGGCAAAACTTGTCTCGCTGCCAGTTTTACAACTGCTCAAACAAATCTTTGCGGCTTTTTCTATAAAGTGAAGCCTTTGAAATATTTCCTCCTATGTTTTAGGGGAATTTGTGAGGCTTTGATTGTCCCACTAAAGCTCTGAAGCACTTTGTCTAGTTATTATTGCCTTTCCCTGATGTTCCACTGGTAGACATATAATAAATTTCAGTGCTTTTGTTACCAACTTATCCCAACCTGTTTATAGAGAGCAGTTTCAGACCAGTGAGAACAAAAGCAACAGCCTCATGTAGAGTTCAGACAGCAGTTGAACTGGGGACCTGTATACTCTATATGGGAAGGGCTGAATATACTGGGAGAAAAATAAAAATAAAAAACTCCAACCACTTTTAATTTTCTTAGACTCCAGGAAATAGGAAGATTTATGTACCACTAAGCCATTTCAAGGTAAGACATTTGTTGTGGGCTGTATTTCTTGCAGAGGGTCACAGGGACAGAGGGAGGTGGTTGGGTTGGAGCCCCTCTGATCCTCACAGGGTCTTCAAACACACCAGAGTCAGAGCTCAGGGCACCAAGAGGAGACTTTCCCTGAGGCTGCTGCTCCTCAAATCTCACATTCATCTAGAAAAAGTCATTTTTCATCTTAACTGGTGATGTTCCCTCATCAGGTCATGAATCCAGAACAAAAGATTTCTGGGTGTGAGACAAAAAGACAAGGAGTATAAACAAAGCATGAGTTTCTAAAAGTACAAAAAATTACATGGAAAGTCTTCCTTTCACACATTAGGGAAAACCAAAGATTTCATTTTGACCCAAAAGGGCACAGTTGTTTTCACATTCCTTCTCTTTAATGTGAGTAATTTCTGAGCCATGAAAAAAATTGTGGAAATCATAGTCATGGAAACAAAAAAAAAGAAGGAAAAAAAAGTCAAATTTTAAGAAACTTTTTATTCCTATTTCTCCACCTTCAGTTTTGAGTTCTCTTAGAAGTGACTCACCATCTTTGCAGGGTCCATATACGTTGTTATATTCAGAAGCAGTAATGGAAACACCTTTTTAGCAAACTATTTGGGAAAAGTGCATCATGGAAAAATTCAGTAACTAGAGCCTGGCTTTGGCAGGCATCTCTCTCTGGCTGCAAGCTGACAAGCTGTCAGTGAATTTCAGAGTATTTGGTTCAGTCCTCTTTTCAAAATAGGCCTGGGACACAAATTGTTTGGATTGGTTTAATACTATTACAAATATTGTAATTACAAGAGGATGTCTTGTTACTTTCCATGTGTGCAGCAAATGCAATTCCGTCCACACAGATTTCATTCCCTACAACAGATGAGTCAAACTATTATTTTCAAACAGGAGATGAGAACATCTATTAAGGAAATGTCCAAATATTGTAGGAGTAATTGAGTGAGACATAAAACTAAAAGCTAAAACCTTGACGAGAACACTGGCAGTGCTTTGGGGGGAAGGGTAAACTCTAATTCCATTGTCAAAGGCTGAGGGATCCAAACCATCAGTGATGATTCAGAGTCCTGGGATGGGACAAGGTGAACCCCCTGGCTCTGCTGTCAAGGCTGGAGAGTGCCTAGAGAAGGACAACAGAGCTGGGGGAGAGGCTGAGGGAGCTGGGGGAGGCTCAGCCTGGAGGAAAAGAGGCTCAAGGGGGACCTTTTCAGTCTTTCTGATTCCCTGACAGGAGGGAGCAAGGTGGGGTTGGGCTCTGCTCCCAGGGAACAGGGACAGGAGGGAAGGGAACAGCCTTGAGTTGCACCAAGGGAGGCTCTGGTTGGATATTTGGAAAAAATTCTCATGGAGAGGGCTGTCCAGCTCTGGCACAGCTGCCCAGGGCAGTGGTGGATCCCCATCCCTAAAAGGGTGTGTAGATGTGGCACTTGGCCCACGTGTCAGTGGTGGCCTTGGCAGTGCTGGATTAGCAGTTGGACTTGAAAATCTTAGAAGCCTTTTCCAATCTAAATAATTCAGTGATTCTATGGTTCTGTACCTTGGATGTGGGTCCACCTCTACAGAAAGAGATAGAACAGCCCTACTGGACATGGTTCCCTGCTGTCCCAAGGACATGGCAAAAACCTACATGGATGAGCTCCAGGGAAAGGAGAGGAACCAAGAGAAACAAATGCTTCAAGAGTTGGAACAAAACCATCCTGTGATTGCTACCTCAGGTTTGGGAGTTGGAGTAAGAAGCCTGAATGGAAATAATTTAATGTTTGATAAAAAGTAGATGAGTAAGGAAAATGGAAAAGAAGCAAGAGGGGGAAATGCTGACTGATACAAGAGGTCAGTGACCAAGAAACACACAGAGAAAAGAGCAAAAAGAGATCAAAATATGAAAGAAGAAAACGGCTGAAAGACTTCTAAGCATTTCGAGGGGTGAATAAATCTGTGAAGAGAGAGATGAAGGAAGGGCACACATGGACTTCTGAATTATGTGTAAGGCAGGCTCACATATAAAAGCAATGCCCTTCCAAGATGATCTAAGATTAAGGATTACTTTCCCTATATCATAACTTCTACATAACAAAAACACATGGCTGCAGAAGTCCCTGTGAAATTCTAGTTAATCCCATTTTTAGGGTCACTCTTCTTCCGTGCTGCTTTTCTGCAGCTTAGTCCTTGTTTCACCATCAGAAGGCAGAAATTGCAGTTTCAAAGGTCTGCAAAGCCCATTTTTCCAGGTGGTTCTGGAACACTAATCTGAAGTCCTACTGAGAAATTTCACAGGGAGAATGGAAACCTTTCAGTACACATTTTAATTTACTCTCCAAAGCAAGAGATTGGCTTATTTCGGGGAAGTGGCAAAGGGGAGAAGGGAGGAAATGAGGAGCAGCAGAGGTTACTCAACACCATATTTTTTGAAGGCAGCTCAATATGGTGTTTAATTCTTTTTTTCAATCAGCTGCAAGAGAAGGCAGTTGTGGGTAAATTAGTTGGAAATTTAGTCACAGGATTTGTGAGATTCTGTCCCCACAAATCTAGAAGTTGCTTTAGTAGAAATCAGGCATTTCATGCTTGCAGTGAGTGATGTCACGCAATTCCATGGGGAATTAAAAGCTGCCATCCTCTTCTTTTCCCAGACATCTCTGGTCCCCTCTGTGTTCTTCACCCTTCCTTGAGCAAACATAAGACAACTTCTTAATTTCATACAATACAAACTCTAAAGAGCCCTGGAATGACTGTTCGAATACTCTGATTTTTTAATTTTAACTAATGAAGTTTTAAATATCTGCCCCTCATGGCATTCTCAATGAGCAGCCTCCAAGTGAATTTTCTATACAGAGGGAAACGCTGAGAGGTTTAACAGATGGTTTTTTTCCTAATTATCAATTAGTCGCATATCACAATTTCTACAAAAGCCCCCTCAGTTTTCAAGAGAACTTTAAACAGGTTCAGATATCCCCCCTCTTCACATTCTATTTCTTCTTGAGAGCATATTTTTCATCACTCTCAGTCCAGATGTTGGTATCTCTCTCTTGCTGTAGTTCAAATCAGACTCAGAAGATGTTAAAACACTGGGACATCATTTGAAAATGTTTATCAAAGAGAATGAAATGTAACTTCCATTTGTAAAGGTCAAGCCTACAATTCATTTAGAACAGGTAAGAAAATAACTTAATCCTTTTAAATGATGACTATTTTTAAATATCTCGGGGGGGTTGTGATCACTTGTTTACATCTTCCAACCTGAAGATTCAGCAGTTCTGTGCTTGATGAAGCAATAACACAAATACACACACTCCTGAAAGCTATCCAATAGTTTCCTTTATAGGCTTGCTCAATTTGGCCTAGATTACATGGTAGTGAAAGTTTGTGACTCATGCATTTCCTCCCACTCAGAGAAATAAAACAGTGGCAGTAGTGGAAAATATAAAGGAAAACGCCACTACGATGAAATCCATCAGGACATGATGAATCCACATGATTTTGTTTGGTGCAGGGCTATGTGGAGCATCTGTCTTGAAAGGAAAGCGTAATTAGGGCAATTACAATTGAAAACAAATCTCAAACATCATACCCTAATGTAGTATCAACTGCACAGTGTGTACTGAAAATTTGGTCTCTCGAGATAAGGAAAGCAGTGAACCCATTTATCTAACAATTTCTGAGTGCCTGCCATGAACTTTCCTAATGGGAGAGGGAGGAAGGCATGGAACCAGCAATCAGACACACACTCACCAGTGCAGAATTCACTTTCTCTCTCAACCAACTGGGCTTAAAAACTTCACCAAAGAGCCTGGAATTTACAACACAGCACTAATCCTTCCACAGCAATGGAAACGTTTTTCTCTCCCTTCACACCCTCTCTTTAGGTTGGTCCCAGAGAGTAATTCTCGTTAAGACACTGAGCAAGTTTTTGTGTTTCCAGGTCATGAGAAGGATAAGAGGGTGGAGAGGAGATAAGACAGTCTCAGAGGATGACTACAAGGACAAGAGCCAAGTTCCTCCCTCTCTACTTATTATTTTACATTCCTTCTTTGCTAGGTACTTCCTCCTTCAAGGTCCCAATAGGGTTCAGGACCTTTTTCCATTTCCAAATAGTCCACCTCAACCTCTAGAAGCTATCACTAAAAACTGCAGTTCCATTTGATTTCTTGCTGCAGCCAAGAGTGTTAAGAAATAACAGCTTTGAAAAGTGGTCCTTTAAAGCTAAAATTGATCCCATACAAAAGGACACAAGGATCTCGCAAAGTACTTTACAGGAACATTAAAAAAAGGCAAAAGTGTTCCTTCAGAATAAAGAAGGACTAAGCTGTAGGGTTGCCTCTCTCATGTCTATTTGAAAATGATGTAAATATGAATATTCACACCAGAACCTGGAGTCCTGGAGAAGGTGTGAAATCATCCCTGTGGTGGTGACTCTCAGAACAGTGGGACAGGTCCAGACCTTGTATGATAAAGTCACATTTGGTCATATTCTCTGTGTAGAATTTGGGTTCCTGGAGAGCCCCAAACTTTGCTGGAACGCCCTCCCAGAGGATGATCCTTGTGTGCAGCAGTGCCAGGGTGGGAGCAGGAGGTCAGAAAGACACAGGCAGGGGTTGAAGGGCTCCTTAGTTCTGGCTAAACTGACCCAGCTCATTATCCCTCTGATAGCAGAGCAGGCTGTAGGAGAGGAGCCAGGGATTTGAGCTCCTAAATGCAGAGCAGGCACGCCCAGACAGCTAACCAGAACATCCTGGGCCTGAATTTCCCAAATACTGCCTTATTTATGGCCAATACCTTAAGGCCTCCCTTATATATAACAGAAATCAATTAGTAAGTACCAAGATATGCATAAGAAAGAATCATTCCAACTCGATGGGTTCTTCATGAGGCTCTTTTGAGTAAAACACAATAAGACCAAAAAAAGAAGCAGCAGCTTGTTGCTTCATTTCCTGAAACTGATATTGGCTGGAACAGCACATACCTGATGGTTTATAGTTTAAGACTTTTAAACACTCGACTGCTGTCACCCAGCTGGCATCTGGAAGGAACATCCTGAGCTTTATTTAGCCAGGGAAGGTGTAAGAAAGCCTGGCTGCGAAGGTCCTTCTCCAATTTCTGTCAGTTAAGGACTGTGCCAGCTGGATCCTACAGGTTTCCTCAAGGATCAGCACAAGAAATAATATTTACCTTCCACAGAACTTGCAAAGCAGTTTCCCTTTGCTGTGGCTCAGGGGCACTTTATAGTCTCTGGATTATGAACTGGTGTGGGTGAGCTGGGAGTGAGAAAGGAGCACAACAGCATTTAATGAACTTCCCAGAAGCAGCTGCTTAAAAAATGGAGGATTAAAATCTGCCCCTCTCTCAGACTTCAGGAGAGTTGGCAGAGAAATGTTCTTTGTGGACTATATCAAAATATAACTTAAAAGTACCAAACAGCAACCTCTTGGTACATGATGGAATTCACTCCTGGAGTTTTCACTCTGTTATTCAGAGCTCACTCATAAAAACAAAGTGAATATTTCCCATGAATGTTTACCAAAACAAGTCAGAGGATGAAGTAAATATTTTTGTGTATCTCTGTGATAAACCATCTGTAAAATAATGCCATGTGAATATTAATAAATATGCAGTGAGCTAGTATTGTATTTCAGGCTATACTGATCATATCAATGAGAATGGTAATGTATGTGTGTTTATTATGATTAACAGAACCGTGTTCATGTTGCATTTTCAATTTGAATGGAATTAACTTTCTAAAGTTGCTGAAGATGAACATTAAACACAGAGAAATGATCAGCGAATAAGCTCCTGTAAAACCCTCTTCACTCCTGTGTCAAAGCCAGTAAACTTACTGTAAATTAATCTTCAAAATTAAATGTTATTGACAGTTGTGGACACAAATACCCAAAGGGGGAAGAACCTGATCTTTGTGACAACAAGTACAACCAAACAACTTGCACTGAGCACAAGAGTAAATAAGGCTCATGAATTTCAATAACAGCACACGTGAGTATAAAGGTGGAGCACAAGAGCAGCCTTACTGGAGACTGAGCCCACCAAGATACTCTGCTTTGCCATTAAAGAGAAAATAAGTTTGGCTGCCCTAAAGACATATCTTAACAAAATAATTAACTGTAAATGAGCTGCTGTACCACTACCAGAGTGGAGATATTCCAGCCTGTAACTTCAGGGCATATGCAAAGAGAAAAAATGGCTGAAGTAGTAAGACAAATTCTATTTACATCAGAATTTAAACACAGGTTTGTTTTGGTCTTCTTTTTTTTTTCTTTTTTATTTTTATTTTTCCTCTAGCCTTTCTTCTCTGGGAGCAATTCAAATAATTGTATGTCTTAATTGCCTTAAGACTTGCTCCAGCAAACAGGAAAAATTGTGCAGAAAAGGAACCAGCTTCTTTCTAAAATATTGAGTGAAGATGTCCCTGCTTATTGCAAGGGCTTGGGCCACATGACCTTCAAAGGTCCTTTCCAACCCTAATAATTTCATGATTTTCTCCAAACAAAATGTAGGTTTTCCCCTACTAGAGCTTGTAGATCTGGAGAGAGGTCCAGGAGAGATGATTTGACAAGGCAGATGCACCAGACAGAAGTTTGTCCTGAAGATGTGTGACCCAAACACTTTCAGGACGCTCCTCCAGACCCCAATGACAGCACAGAGAGGGCAAAACTGGCGTGTAGTGAAGGAGAGGGGACTCAGGAGTACCAGAGGATGGGAGAGCAGAGGTTTGAGGAACTAATAAAGATGGTAAGATGGAGGTTTCCATGGAAATGGAACTTTTTTTGGCAGCAAAAACAAGTTCCTGTGATCTATCATCAAACACTGTCCATCCAAACATGGGTGGACAGAGGTCTGTGCAGTGTGTTGGACTCCTGTCTGCTCACTAAAGATATTCTCACCATACTTTGTACTTTTCTATGTGAATATTATTAAACTTTTAATTTGGTGCAAAGAACAGGGAATTTTATAGCCTATTCTGGGCACAGCAATTCTCATCATGAAGTTATTAGCAAGAAGGAATGAGCAGCAATTGTGAGGGAACAATGAGGTTATAATCATAACTTGTTCTTCCCCGTTCAAAATTATGCTCCTGTGAGCTCCATTTTGCTCTAACCAGGAGCTGCTTTTTAACCTGGGAAATTTTCAATAATGAAGCCAAGAAGGAAATCACTGGACATTTCTCTGAACCATAAACTTCCTAGAAATGCAGAGGGAATGTCATAATCAGCAGGTTCATGGGTTTCAAAGTGCTGTGTTCATCTGACAGTTCCTTCAATCATTTTTTAGTAAAATACATCTGTAGCCATTGAGCCATTGTGTAATCGCCCCACACACCTGTAAATGATAATGTGGGATGTCATGATTTATCTCATAGCATAAAAGCTGTTAAATGAATACTGACAGCACCATTAGTGTTCTGATCTTGAACTGAAGTGCAAGTCAGCTCTGCTTAAGTCATCATTCTCATGAGCCACAAATAAATGCGCAGTTGAAAAAGGTGCTGGAGGTTAATCAGAGCTGAATTAGTCACGAAAAATTCATAGAGAAGGGAGCAATTCAGGAAATGCCATGCTAAAGGTCTTACCCCAACATGGTTTGCCTGAGCAGCCAATGCCAAAGACCCCAGAATAACAAAACTTGGGCTGCAAACTTGATTTATTCTGAATTAACTGAGAGGTGCTGCTGTAACTTCAGCAGCTGCATCTTGGGCTCTCACTGCTCCCACCTCCTCCTGGGACCTTGTTGCCACTCTTGGCAAGCAGAACCCAACTGGGCTCCACAAGCCAGGACTTCTCTTTGCCTGCAGCCTCCTGGGGCAAAGTAAAGCAGAGATAACCAAGTTAGCTTAGCTAATAATGCTCTTAATTTATCCTGCCGAGAACCATCAATTACTGTTGTTCTGCCCTGAATCTCAGGTTCCTCAATAGCAGCTTCTAGAAAAGAAAATGAGTCTTTCTGCTTGTGCTGAAATAAGACGTTTAATTTCTCTTCTTAACCTGTTCTGAGCTAATGGTGATTTGTGACTGAAGTACTTGTCTACTTCTTTTTCTAAAAATTCATATTCTGTCTCATTTGCTCCTTAATGCAAAGCTCCTTATTTGGTTGTTCTACACATTTAAATTATATTTTTTTCCTCATATAGGTACTGTCTTTTTTTGGAGGTGAAAAACTGGATGCCTGCCTGCCTGACCCTGGAGCCTTATAAATTCTGTTGCTTTATAAATATTTATCACAACTATTTTCATGCCAACAACTGTGATCCTTTAGCATGTAGAGCTTGGTTTATGAAGGGTCAAGCACCCTGTGCCTCTTCCCAGTTTCCAGAAGGTTTCAGATTGTTCCTATTTGACACTCTGCTAACAGGGCTTAACATAATTCAAGGAGGAACAGTTTTTCTTGATGAGGAATGATGGTTTTCTTTCTCAATACAGCTCTCATTCAAATATAGTCATTATTTGTACCTTTATTTGCCTGTTTGTCCAAGGTATTTAGTCCAATCATTTAAAGGGATCAGAATCATTCCAACTAAAACCTAAACCACTCAACCTCTCAAAGTGGTTGGTTTGTTTTTCTTGAGTCATCCATAATAAAAATTCAACAGGCACTTTATATATGGTCATTTATTAACTTTTTCCCTTAGATGAACTCAGAAATCCTCAAAAGGGGAATATTAATATATATATATTTCCAAAAGAGATTAAATCCCATTGACCTTCCTTTTCCCTCCCTGTTACTTACAAAGGGATACAGCAGTAATTCCAAACTAACACACTGTTAAATAAACCCAAATCCTGCTATATTGGTGTGCTGAGCTGATTCCTCATTCCCAATGAAGTGTTTCTTTTCTCATTTAGAGCTCCTAACGGGACCCTGATTAGTGGGATAAGATGGCCAGCCTTCAGCAGCACTGAGCAAAAATATCTGACACTGAGCACCAACACTCCAGAGATACACACAAAACTACGGGCTCAGCAGTGTCGCTTCTGGAAACACTTTTTCCCCAAAGTCCTGGAAATGACAGGTAAAAATTCTTTTATAGATGTTTTTACATAAAACTTTGATGCAAGGATCGTTTGCTGGATATTCTTGTGATACTCGAGTTCAAATCGTTATAAAACTGAGATGTTTAGGTGTTGGATAAAACCGTCCACGTTGCGTATCCCAAAACAAGCCTTGTCCTTCTGGCCATAGGCCAGGACAGAACCTGGGGACAGACCAAGGCCCAGGACTCGGTGACAGGAGGTTTCTCTGTCCCAAAATGCAGCTGCAGCCACAATGAGTGCTGCAAATCCTTCTTTTCAAGGTACCCCCTGCAAGAGTCTTGGTGTTCCGAGGCTCTGGGTTCCTGGGGGCTGGAGAGAGTAGCAAAAGCAGGGCTAAAGGTGGAGTTTGCACTGGGCTTTCTGGAGGCTTTGGACAGGTTGTATAAACTGAGACTGTTATATTTGGCTTGTATTATCTATTGTTTATGGGATTCTATTATTATGCAGCTAATCCACAGAGGATATTAAGGGTGTTGCTACTGCCAAGAGGGGATTCTGGTTTCCATCTCACGTGAGAGGTCGTGTTTTATTTCTGGAGTGTCAGTCATTGATGACAACCAGAGACCGCAGGATTTGCCTGCACGAAACAGAACTGGATTGTGCCTGACCCTGTATGCAAGAGGGTTATGAGATCTCACTACCTAGAAAAGTATAAGGGGCTATTTGAAACTGCAAGTCCAGTTGAACACAGAGAAATCAAATTTTTAGAAGGCCAACAGCACTTTTTTTGCAAAGCCCAGCAAAAAGAACAAGCCCCTGTGCTTTGGATTTCAAAAGGAATTGATTTTATAAAGTGATTTTGCAGCTCTGGAACCACATTCTACAGTTTCGAGTCTCATTTGAAAAATAAGATACACATTTAAAATGTTAATTAGTAATTTAAAACCTTCCTGTAAGCCTCAGTCTGAATGCTAGTCTTAAAAATATGTAAGTCTTAAAAATATGTAAACTGTCATGATGCACAGATGATTCCCTCTGAAATAATTTATTCCTTCCTCATTTGAGTCTATGACTGTATTATGGCTCAACTTTTATCCCCTCTCTATTCAACAGATGTTTTTCAATTAAATCAGGAGAAGCAAAATCAGTAGGTGACATGAATAATTTATGGGCCTTACTCTGTGATTTTAAAATCACAGTGTACCAAATTACAGATGGATCTTGGGCTGGTTTTCAAAGATTCTGACAAGCTGTTTGTGCTGAGCCAGGAGAACCGAGCTGTTTTCCATATTTCCTGAACCTGGTTGGGAACCCCTATGGAGAAATGTGGATCCTACAAACTGAGCATGGGCTGAGCACGAGCAGGTGCTCTGGGATGGGCAGGAGGGAACACATCTCCAGGTCCTTCATCACCACGAGTCTTGGGAAGAGAGCAGGGTGGCTTTGCGTGGTCCTGTAGTGGGAGGGATGACACAGCAACACCCAGGATCTGCCAGGAGGCAGAAATACCTCCCTTTGCCACATTCAGTCATTTACAACATAAATTTGCATAATTTAATTACAAGAAATTCATGAGAATATTCTTAGCAGAAAGGAGAGAGTCCTCGTGTCTGGCTCCTAATATAGAGCTGAGACAAGAATGTCGTTGAGGGGTAGCACTGCTTTGTCATGAATCTGCATCTGTCAGGCCTTGAAATGTTGTAAATATAAACCCACAGCATTTCCATTATGTTCCTTATGCAATGTTATACAATTCTGACAAAAAGAAAAAGAAAATCCCCCGAAAATTCTGCTTAAAACCATGATATAATATTTTCTACTGCAATAATTCTCTTCACTGAAATATGATCTTGCATTTCTTCTCTCCTTTCATGCCCAAAGGGCAGTGTGTGCAATAAATACATGTATTTTCTCATTTTCTGAGGGCTTCTCATTTCTGTTACTCCTTCCATTGCAACATTCTTAGAAAAAGTTTGTTTTGAGGTGATGTAAAACAACAGAGAACAAGAAGCAAGGAAATTCGACGTTATTATTACAAGTTCAAGTAGGGTTCAGATAGACAAAGTGCACTTCTATCAGGCAGAACTTGAAGAAGACAATCAAAGCAGCTTGTTTTGCAGGAATGGCAATGATTTCTCAGTGTCAGCTGGTCAGGATGGGCTTGGTAACCACTTGCTTTAGTTCCTGAGCCACTCCAAGCACCACCTTTGCCACCCTTTGAGGCCTTTTCAGCATTTAATGGGCAGCTCTAAACATGTCCTGCATCTCAGCAAGGTTGTCCCCATGACAGGCTGGGCAAGACGAGTTCCTTGAGGCAGTCAGATATATGAGAGAGGAAAATATTCGGCCCCTGCCACCTTTAGTGTTAGATAATTTACATTTTCCTCAAGCAAGCAAATCAGATGATACTAAAAACAAAAACCTGGTTATGGGTTAGAAAAATGAATAAGGAAAGAATAAAGCTCACACAGTAACACAAGAGTAACAGCCACATATAAAATATGGCCTTGGTATCTCTTGAGAACTTTGTATGATTTAGGAGGATTTCTCAATGTCTTCTGGAGTTTCCATATATAAATCTATAATGGGATCAGACCTTGGAGTTTTGTGCCCAAATGGGTAACAACCACTGGCAATACATGAGCTCTAAATTCCAACTGGACACAATTTCTACCCAGATTTTAACCCTGTTTCAAAGGCACTGGGACAAGCCCCACAAGTCATTTCTGATGACTGCTTCTGAAGGGAACACACTGGAGGGACAGTAAACACTAAGTGGCTTTTAAGTAGCTTTTAGAGCAATCATATGCTAATTATAAAAGCATCTATGCTAGACTCTACCTCCTCAGCACAGTCTTTAATGCATCCAGAGCCCTAACTATTTATATATGCCTGCTTCCTCTTGATTATAGAGAGCTGCAGGCAGCCAAGCCTTCCATTTACTGTTCCATTACTACCTTAGTCTGCCTAATACATATTTTTCCATTTTTTAGATTACTGCATCATGTATCATCTATAGAGAAATCAAAGCAGTTAACATAAATACATTAGGTTTTAAAACCACCCTAAAACGATTTTGTACTGGGAGGCAGAGAAAAGTTCGGCCTCTTGACCAGTGAGTAACAAAAATAAGTGTATTTGCTATGATCCTCCAAAGAGTACTTGGATCCCACCGAGCTAAATACTCAGAGGAGTAAGAATATTAAAAATTTCACTAAATAGAAAAGTTCATCGTTAGAATAAGTTTTAAATTTCCACAGAAATGTGAACTAGTCAAAGGTAACCTCAGCAACCTACTGACAGAGTTAAACTTTACTCTTTGCACCTTTGGGCAATAGTTTTCTGTAATTTAACAATCTGATTTCCTTCTGACTCCAGTACCTGCAATCCCATGTCAGTGGAAAGATAACAGCCCTTAAAACAGTTCGTCTTCCAGAGGGCTCTACTGACTTTTGGAAGAATTAAAAATAAAATAAAATAATTAAAGAAAGAAATATGAAGTTCTCAAGCATACATGGGAAAGTGAATATACATTTGGGATTACCAAAGTTTAGATATTTCAGGGTGTGATTAAAGAATCAGAGAATCACAGACTCATTAGGGTTGGAAGGGACCTCTGGACATCCTCCAGTCCCAAGACAGGGTCACTTAGAGCAGGTGACACAAGAGCACTGAATAGAGATGCTGAAACACAGATCCTCTCTGTTTTCTCCTGTCTGAACATTTGTGTAGGAACTCTCACCATGAGACTCTACAGCACAAACCTGTAGCATTTACTACACTCATGAATCAAGAAGTTTGCAGGTACCTGTCATTAGGAGCTGTTGAGGAGACAAAAATTAATCCTGCCTTGTCATCCAGTACTAATTACATTAAATCAGAACAGTTACATGGCCTTTGTCCCCATCTTAATGTTAACACACAAAGCTGCATTGAAGATTAGCACGTTCTTGGCACCTCCAGCAGTTCAAAGCATGGTATGGTGATAAATTTCACTTTGCTATAACATCATTAAAGGAAGCACTGCATAGAAGGATGTGAAATCCCATCTGTCTGCACTGGCACTGCTGAAGAATCAAAAAAACCCTTTTTATTTCTTTTTATTTTTCTTTGTGTTCTGTGACACTGGGACCTCCCAGAGCGCTGATTCATTGCCTCGAGAATCCCCCCTTCCCTTCTTGTCGACTTCACTGGGCTTTGCACGGGGCTGATCCCAATTGCTCTGAAGTTTGGGTTGCCTAAATGACTGCAGGGAGCAGAATAACCTCAGTGGATGGTTAGTGGCTCCGTGCAGAGCCCAGAGCAGCCACCCCGAGCTGTAATTATCGGTCAGCTTGAATTCTCTAATCTTTTCCTTCTCTGCCTCCCAGCTGCCAGCTCATCCAAGTCATGGGTGGGTGCCTCAAAGAGATTGATGATGTTGGTGATAATGGGATGCATTGACTTGTGACTTCAATTTGGATCTTATCACTGCAACAAAAAAAAAAGGAAAAAAAAAAGCAAACAAATTGGAATTCGAGTTCTTATTTCCGCGTTTTCCTTCCCCCTTCTGTCTTTTAGATTCATCATGGTGGCTACTCTTGAATTTTTGGTGCCTGCTTTCTCTCACTGACTCACTTCTTCACCAGAATCTTGAAGAAGCACTGAAATGCCCCATAATTTACACTCTAGAACAGCGACTCTTAATTCAAGATGAGTCTATGGTAGAGATATTCCAGTTTCTAAAGTCTTTGGGCAGGCTTCAAACACATCTACACCTGAATAATTAAAGAAGGAACTGGTCTTTTTTTTTTCCTTTTAATTTACAAGTGGAGGCTTTGCCTCAATAAATAAAACTGGATACCCAAAATCAAGAATAAAACAAAAAAACCCCACAGTTTAGGCACTTTTCTCCAAATAATATTAACACTGCTTCATATACTAAATTACCAATCCATTTGACTTAACAAAGGAAATTTGGCTCTACCTGAGACCCTGACTGCATCTTTACGTTTAGAAATGTGCAAAGGAGAGTTCTTAGAGCAGGGAAAGCAAAATGTTGTGGAGCTTGGTAGTCAAAATGAGGTTTTATTGTTACCAGCGCTTACAAATCCTCTTTTAGTTAATGGCAGCTGTAACCTCCAGAAAAAAAAAATAATTAAAGATTATCTGAACTTTTCTTTGATCTCTGATATAACGAAGCTTATTTACAACTTTGAACTGAGGGAGAAGAGTGTGGTTAATTTTTAACATTTTTTTTTCCCATATTTGCTCTTCACACTTTCCCTCTTGAACCACCCGGAAGTACAGAACTTTCCCAAGGAAAAGTATCTTGGCTTTATTTCTGGTCTCACTGAAACCAAGAAGTAGTGTAAATCTCATTTCAAAGTCTCATTAAATTGCCATCTGGATTTCCAGACCAAAAAGGGTTGGAAATGTTGAGCCGAACTGCAGATAAGCGACCAAATGACTGGATGCTCCTCCAGACTAAATCTCTGAATCAGTTAACTCTCTCCCCCGAATATTTTCTCTACTGATGTGTAAAACACAAAAGTATTTCATTTTCACATCACCAGTTACACTTGCAGTGCTGGCAGATCATAAAAGAGGGGGAAAGGGTGTATTTATGGAGGGAAAGGGCCGATGCTCTGCTGCAGCACAAGAACATAAAGTCAAAAGAGCATAAAGGAACCATGGAACTGTTATCTCCTGAACACAATTACCAAGTTTTTTTGGAAGCCAGCTATGAGACACCAAGATATTCAGGTCCAGAATGAAAAAAGCATGTGGAGATCATCAGTGGTTTCAAAACTTTTTCATGAATGTACAACTGATTGAAAACAATGAGGCACAGGGTGTGGCACAACCTGCAAACGTTACCTTTCCTTTCCTTGTTGTCTGGGCTGTTCCTGCATTTCCCTGCAGTGTTATTTACCTTTGGGGCTGGAGGGAGTGATCCCTGTCTGCAAAATACTCTGGGAACCTCGTGAAATTATATAAGAAAAGTATATAATTTTATTACTTTTCTCATCCTCACCCTCTGCTCTGATGCTTATAACAAATTTGGCACTAAATTTGGCACTAAAGATTGCCTTGGGACACAGGATTAGTCAGCAAATGCTTTGTGGGTTGGGATGAAACAGGAAAGAGGGGATGGTTTCATGTTGACACAGTGCACATTTTACAGTGCCCTTCTCCAAACCTCTGCCCTTTTTCCTTTTAACTTGGAGATTTATTCCAGGGTGGGGTGAAATCCTGGCCATGCATTGAACCCCAGCCAAACTAATGGCAATCCTGTTGGTGCCTTGAAAAAAGGCTGTGATTTCATTCTGTCTTTACAAGCATCTATCCCATTTTACATATTGTGGTCTTCAGGGTATGCAGGTTCACTTCAGGGTATACCGAGCCAAAATAATATTTTGAGGATCAAAAAAATAAAAAGAAATGTCTTTAAAATGGCAAATCTGATGGACAAAAGTATTATCCAAAAGCCACAAGCCCATAAGTAAGTATATTTATTGCTCTGCATTGTGCCAGGATGAGATCTTCGCAGTCCTTCCTGATGTAAAGACAAAGTGTTAATCACTGAATTTTCAGTCATTCCAGGTTTTGGAAAAGAAGCAAAGGACAATCCTATAACATATTTGGAGCAGATGACATTGATAATCAAAATTATTTTTCAATTAGCATACAAAGAGATTCAAATTTAGATTAATGCAACCCATTTCATGTTTTACAGGAAATATTGATGAAGCAGAACGAGAGTGGAAAGCAGGATTCCATCGCTGGAACAATTACATGTCAGACTGGAAAAATCAATTTAATGATTACACCAGCAAGAAGGAGCTGTGCAAGCTCTAATTAATATGTTTACCCTCTCCAGCGTGTCCACAGAACTGTTCATCAGGCAAATGCCCAGGTAGCTTTCCAACATGTTGAGCATTAAATATGTCCTGAGGATTAAAAAAGAATGCTACAGATAGAATTTTGATTCCACAGGCCTTTCATTTGTATTTGAGTTCCTATCTTAATAAACAGTGTAAGACATCTGTACCCTTTGAAGCTTCAGTGGCTTAAACAGCACTATAAAGTCTGGAGATTTATGATGTATGTATTATTATAAATATTAGCTGCTTAAATTCACACTCCGAAGAAACAATGTAATCTGTTAGAGAAAAATGGATTTTTTTCTAAACAGAAATAGTGGTTTACAGCATTACCATGCAAAACACAGCTGGGTTTGATCTTTAAGTGGAACACCACCACATTTAAACATTGCTTCAGACATAATTGAATTGACATAAACATCAAGATACAATAACTTTGCTGGATGCAGAGAACAGTATTTGCTTGTTAGACCAAAAAGTTTTAGGGCTGCCCTCAAAGTGTGAGTCACTGCTCCTTTCTGGCCAAATCTGGAGGACAAAGCCATGGTGGGAGAGGATTCAGACCGTGTATTGAGAGTGAAAATCATGAGCACAGTGTGTGCGAGTGCTGGGGTGAAACAAGGCAGAAAACACGATGGCTCTGCTTCCACCATCCTCATTTCTCAAAGAGGAGGGAACTACGGACTCCCAGGTAATGAACCCACAGCTTGCCCTGCTCAGGTACCCGCTGTCTTCACCTGGTGGAAATCCCTCCTATGGAGTTAAGCTCCAATTATGATGGTTTTTGTGCACTGAGTTGCCTCCTAGTCAAGGGACAGCCCCATGGAACAAGAAAGACAAGTCCTTACACCTGCAGAACAGGAGCTGGCAGGTTCACAGAATGGGCCAAGCTGGAAGGGACCCACAGGACTCCACAAGGATCCAGTCCAACTCCTGGCCCTGCACAGGACCATCCCCAAGAATCACATCAAGAGAATGGTCCAGAGACTTCACCAAATTATTCACTGTAAACCAGCCATGAGAGCCATGCTCAGCCAGGAGAGGGGGACCTGGCCAAAAACTGCTCCTGGGGAGGGTTGGGAAGGGCATCACTGCAGGAGAATGTGCCTCTGGTGGGGAGGACCCAGCTCTCTGAAGGTCCAGTGAGCTCTAGCTGCCATCTCCCTCACCCCTTTCTACCTACCTGAGCTGACCCTATTAGAAGCTTCTAAAAACCCCCCTTAGATAATTCTTTTTCCTACTTCTCTGCTTCCATGATGATGGGGCTGGAATTTTTATGCCTGAATAACACCTTAATTGGCTGCTTTTCGCTGGCCCAACTGGGAAGAATAAATGCCAAAAATGTGATGAACGTAAGTAGTATGTAAAAGCAACAAGGCATCTCATAAATAAATTATCCTGAAGCTCTCTGTAAATGCAATAGCATCTCAGTGCATCTATTTTCTGTTCTGGTGATTGCAGGCTCTTGCAAAATGCCTCCTTGGATTGAGGAGAGTGAAGAGATCTAGATAATGAACTGAGAGTGTTCTCTTTCTGGCAATCACTTTGACCACACAGGATCCCTGCACTGAAAGGATTTATTTATACAGAAAGGCCAACTTCTGCAAGAGATGATGGCCTATCATCTGTTCAGTTATTTCCAAGAGAACACAATTATTTCCTGCCTCCATTGTGGCAAACCACCTTTCAACACAGTGTTTCAGAGGCTGCAGTGAAACCTGCACAGGGGGGAAAATAAAGAATCTGGCCATTTTGGAACAAGCTGATCAAAACTTTAAACTACCTGGGATTAAAAGGCCCTCTTTATGCAGCACTATATGTTTATACCACAGGTAATTAGCTCATTATATACATTAGCATAACTCCTGCTCTTGGTAGTGGCATGGAGAGCTGTGTCAGTGTAAAGAGTATTTATTACAGGGTATTTATTGAATATTGAATATTCCTCATGCTAGTGATGAGTTGGTGAAAATAAACACAGGAGGATGAACTTTCTGGCCATTACTGGGCAGTTCTGGCACTCCCCATTTCATTTCTGTGCTTCACAGATGTGTTGGGTGCTGATCTGCCACAAGGAGCCTTAATAGCACCAGCAGCACCTTTGGAAGCAGAATTTGTGTCTTTAGATATCCTTTTCTTAGCCATATTTTTCTATCCATCTGTCTGATCAGACTAATCAATGAGGGAAAAAATATCTGAGCCAATTAAAATGTAAAATAACCTCTGGACGGGACAGGTGGAGAAGCAGTTTATAAAATATTTTGCTGGGAAAGTGACCTTTGTTTGAATAAAGCAAAGGTTAAACCACTTTTTGAAGTGTGGGTTTACTGATTTTCTCTGTGTGAGTTGGTGGCTTTGTATTTATTCACATGCTGGGGAATAATATCTCTATTTATCATTCTTTTGAAATCAATATATCATGTAGTTATATATTCATGTCTCACACATGCAAAAAAAAGAGTACCTGGATGTAAATGGTTAAAGTAATGAAGAATAAAAGGAAAAACCTGTGTAATTTCTTAGTATTATCTTCAATACTACTTCAATACTAATACTTGAAAATGGAATGTTGTTAATTATGTTTTATTTTCACTCAGAAGAGCCAAGAAACACAAAAATCTCTGTGAAACCAGACGAAATGTGTTGATTCTTTCTTACCATTCTTGATATCCAAAGCAAGAATTCTGAATTTAGTCACGGAGCTGCAGAAAGATTATAATGAGATGAACTGCAGTGCCAACAAAAATGTTGGCATGAAAGCACTTGTCATTAGGTTTATAATGTACCAGCACAATGGTTACATGACAGACACTTCACACATATTTTAGGGAAGGCTGAAGTCAAACATGTCCCAATAAAACTGTTTAATTAAAGCCACTTTTTCCTTTTCATTTTAAATGTTTTATCTGAAGGAATATGGGTTAGATAAACCTTCAGTAATGCTAAGCATTATTTGAGTGAAATCCCATCTGTTCTCCTCCTGGAGAGAGTTGAGATGTTTGTGATGTCCTGTCTAGGGCTGATCTGCAGGGCTGGACCAACCACTGTAAAAGCTTTTCCTCTCTGAACAGGAGCCTTCAGCCCCCCAAAGTTGTCTCTAGCACAACCAAGACCCTCCCAAGGCTTCCAGACTTCCTCTCAGCTGCAGATTTTACACTCACAGCTTGCATTTTTGGGACGGGTGCTCAGAACTTGCTGTCCTAAGCCTTGGTCATCACTCCGTACTGATAAACCCAAATTTCTGTTTATGTGGAAGTCTGGTTTTTTGGCCTTCTTTGGTCACTAGAGGCTCAGGTTATTTATATAGCAGAGATTAGTGCTCTATAAACACAGATAGATAGTTTAGATCTTCATCAGCAGACAACTCATCTCTATCAGCTCATTGTTGGAAAGGTATCTTTGCAACATAAGGAACCTAAGCCCTTTTTTTAAAGAAAATTATAATTTTAATTAGAGTGCTGGGGAGAAAATTGCCTTAGTTTATGGAAAACTGATGGAGGTTCTTCTCATGTTCCTGCCACAACAGATCATCAGCAGGAGATTTGGCCCATTATCCTGTGCAGATCCCACACGGATTCATCGGAATGTAACATGAACAGAGGAGAGATGTATATTTGTCTCTATCAACGTCATAATGGCATCTTTGTGGGCTTGATTATGGTTTATCATTTCTACTGGCTCAGCACCCCTTCTGTCACATCAGCACAGCTATTTAAGGGACCTAAAAAACGTCACTACTTCAGATACACCTGCAGTGTGTCCAGCCCATGAAGAGCAGCCTGAGCTGTCACTGCCAAGTGCCAGCCTGCCCACAGAAGGCTCTTACCTTCCCTCCCCTCCATCTAGGGGAGAAAATTTAACAAGGGGGGAAATAAAACCAAAAAAACCCACAAAAAACAAGGAGGGAGACAAACAAACAAACAAACAAACACAAAGTGAAAAAATCTAAGGGGGAAAAATAGTTAAAACAAAATACCCAAAGGGAGGAATTAAAAAGTAAAAATACAAGTGGAGGGATGGAGAAAAAAAAACACAAGGGAAAAAATGAGAGGGGAGGAAAATAATTTAAAAAAATCCAAGGGGAGGAATTAAAAAAATAAAAATTAACAAACAAGGAGGGGAATGAAAAAAAAAAAAAACTAAACAAAAAACCCTAAGGGGGATAATGGGAAAAACCCTCACTGGTGGGGAGAGGAAAACATAAGGAGAGGGGAAAAAAAAAAAGACAAAGTGAAAAAAAAAAAGAGAAAAAAAGAACTTTTGCCCTAGACTGAACAACTGCAGGGTTTATTTAACACCATGCCCAGAGGAACTGAGTATCCCAGTGTCTCATTCCACCAACCCCAGCCAAAACCCCTCCCCTTGAATTGCCAAAGAAGTTGAGGAATTTGACAGTGATTCGGAATGGGGGGTGAGGAACGAGACGGGCTTGGAAGGTGCTGGTGCCAGCTGACCACTCTGTCCCTGTCCTTTCCCTTCCAGTCCATGGACTGTGGGCCTTTGCCAAGCACTCCCTGCCCTTGGCTGCCCAGGGAGCCCAAACCCAGCACCTGTGGGAGGGAGGGAGGACCATGGGCAGCTGGACATGGTCCCTACAGCTGCTCCAGATGGAGCATGTGCCACAGGCATGTGAATTTGGAGCAAGAATCCATCAGGGGGAAAAAAAAAAGATTCCTGGCTGAATTACAAGTCTTTTTCTCCATGCTCTGTTTTTATTTATTGTCATCTATCCACAGCTCGAGGTGGGTTTGCAATGGCTAAGTGATTGGTGCTGGATGAGGGTATAAAAGCTTATTTTATAAAAGAAAATGTTTAGCAAAATAGACAATTTTAACTGTTTGCATGATGGAATTTTGGAATCTTCTACAGGAATTTGGTAACTGTGTGCGCGGGGTTAATAATGAACAACCTTGAGTGGTGCTGTGAGCTGGGGGACCACATTGTGTGTCCCTTAGGGAATGTGCATCCATTGTCACAGGTCCCCAACCCTTCCAGCAACAGGAAGGTGGAAGTTTTGATGTTCTGCTTTGAAAACACAAACCCAACACCTTTTTGGTCCTTCCTGAAGAATAAAACACACACAGGACTTTCTGACAGAAATCCACACCTCAGCCATGTTAGTCCCTTGCAGTTAAAATTCCAAATGCTTTCCCTCAGATTTCAGTTGTTTCGGGAGGAAATTTTATGAACAAACATAATTAGGCATTTTGAAATGCTTGGGAAGACAAGATAATTCCTTCATGACCCCTGCAGAAATCTTGAGGCGAGAGCTCTGATCCTCCTGTTTTAGCAGGGAAACCTTGCAGGCTTTGTTGATAAACCAGATTAGTGGCACTCACACAAAACTTTAACTCCTCGACTTAATGACGACAAGGCACTGATGTGAATCTACAATTAGTGCAGGTGTGAAGTTTTGAGAGGCTTTTAATTGGATTGCAGGTGAGATTAAAACAGGCTTCGAGGCAAGCTGCAAGTATTGGGCTGGGGAGGGAGGGTTTAGTCACATAATGGTTTCAGTTAGTTTGGGGAGAATTAGGAAGGGAAATGAAGCTTAAATCCAGCACGAAAATGAACAATGAAAGAGTTTCCTGATAGCTAAGAACACTTACAAAGGCTGTGGGAGTGTCTGTTTTTTGGGATTTACTGAATCTGGTAACTACATATATATCACTTTTTAAAAATACCTTTTTCAGGGATCTGGAGATCACCAGGAAATTATTTTTGTATTAAAACTGAAAATCATCTATTCCTTCCAAATCCACATATTTGCCTGAAAAAGAAGAGCAGCTTCTGATCCTTTCAGCTCTGCTCCCTTTTAGTCTATGCCATGGCTGCAGGAGTTAATGTTTTAGCCACTGTCAATAGATCCAGCTACAAATGGTGTAGGTGGTCCCTGCAGTTTGGGAGCGCTGGGGTTAATTTCTTTAATTCATTAAGTATTTATAAGTCCTCAGCTAGACCAAGGAGTGGTAAAAGTGTGAAGGCAGAAAGGAGTTATCACCACACCTCTCCATCTTCCAAATTAAATTCCCTCTTGCAGCATCTCTAATCACTGCAGGGCACCTCATCATCCTCTCTCCATTAGAGCCTGTGCAGCACCGTTTCCTACAAAATAGATATATTTCAACTGAGTTTTGGGCCTGATCTTATTTCATCATCTCCTGTGCCAGACAATTAGGGTATTAACCCAGAAAAAGCAGCAGAAATGTGACTGATCGTTTATCAAGAATTGTTTGGAAAGTCATTCCCAGGGACCTTATTTAGCACAGGCAGAACCAGCTGGAATTGCACATCCAAAATGATACTTCTGAAATATTAAACTTTCCTTACTCGTTAATTACAGACCTATGAATTTTATAGGCACTGCATCAGTCATTAAATAACCTTAACTATGTCTAATTTTTCCTGACTTAAAGCAAATATTTTTTTTATTTTAAATTAAAAGTTATAACTGCAGGGGGGAAAAAATGTGTTGGTTTGTTATCTTTCAATATTTGTTTTATCTAGACATTCATCCCATTTCATGTTTCATTTCCAGGGCTACAGTGATGAGCATGGTTAGAACTTTCCCCATCTCTGCTCTTAAAAAGAGCTTGTTCCTGTAGCTCTCACTGCAGGGATAAATCTGGTTGCAGGAATAATTATTACAAGCCAAACCTGCAATTTTACTAACATTCCATAAAATTTCCATCTCCATCCATCTTTGGGAGTGATCCAGCACTCCCACTTTTAGACCACTGGGTGACTTCCAGTTAATTAAAGTTTTGTCATTGCCTTCAGCAGAAGCACAAGAGCTCCTTTGAGTGACATTTCCAAACGTTTCTAACACTTAATAACCTGGGAGATATTTACTATTTAAGGATAAAAAAATCCACATCTCAGAACATACTTTTCCCACAGATTTCTCTTAATGATGAGCTAAACAGGAGAGCAAAAATGTGAACAAATTCTAATTATCAACTCCTCTTTGTGAAGAAAAATCCACTAAGTAACTAATTCCATTTACTTTACACATCCCATGTTTCTATATATTCCTAATGAATAATGGGCTCTGAAAAATGGAAGCAGAAACCAAAATTATCGTCTCCCATCCCTGAAAAACCTAGTCGTGGCTTCAGCCCTCCTGAGGGTCCTCTGCTCTCTCATCAAAGCTCTCCACAATTTAATTTCATTGTACCATAAATCTGATCCACTGAGCAGTTCCCATCCTTAGCCACACTCAGAGTATAGATTATCTAAAATAATAAGATCAATATATCCTAAAATTCCTTTCTGGAGAGGTGTCATGACAACAAACCACTCCAGGAACTCCCAAGCCTGGGACTGTCCCTGTTAGTCCAGACTGTAAAGGGGAGTTTTAATCAAAACTCAGCCTGGAGGTCTCTTTTGCTCCAAGACACTGCTGGGTTGGGTCTGAGGAGTGAAATTTGGCAACACTTGGGGAAAAAACAACCAGTAACCAAGCACTGCAGCCTGAATTCCTTCCATTTCCATGGGTATTACTGTCAAAAACTCCTCAAAACTGGGTGACTGCTGCTGCACTCTGGCTCTGCAATGAATCCATGGCATTTGACATTCATAACTCCACATTTATAAAAGCAGATTAGTGCATTAAAACCCTTCCTGATAATGGTTCTATCAAAGCATACATTGCCTAAAGCAATACAATTATTGGTCAATAATTCCTCTTTAGCTGTCTCCATTACCATCCTTTTATTTCAACACTTGGCTTCTTCCCCTTTGATCTGCTAATTATCTTTTTGCCCTCTGATCCTCTTTACAATTTTCTGCAGAATGTGCATTTTTTTTGACCCTCTTCACCTTTCTTCATACAAATACTTGCCATCTTTCTGTAGGGTATATCTACTTCTATATAAATAGGGAAAGAAAATGCTATAATTAAAAGTATCCTTGCATTTGCTTTGCAAGCCTTTGGGCTTCATAAAAGTGTCTTAATAAGTTTGTCATTGACTTAAATTTTGATGGGAATGGGCACTCTGGTAAATTCTTTTGACTCCATCTTCAACTACCATAAACACTTAGATTTTTTTTCCAATATTGGCAAACATAGATTGTATTTCCATCCTGCAGACTCTAATAAATACAGAGTTTCTGCTATGTTTTGGATATATATTATAAAAAAGTATTTTCTGATGCAAGGCTTATCTCACTTTATGAGAACATGGCTCATGAATTACTGAATTCTCTGCAGTGCCAATTTCCCAGACCCTCCTAAGCCAGACTTCCAGTGCAGCCTAAATATGTTCTAGAGTGGGAGAGTTTTAGGAAGATAAACTCAGGCTGTTCACTTGTGCAATCCAGAAATGAAGCTGCAATGGAAAGGGGGAATTTTTGAGAGTGGGGAGCAAAGGTTTGGCAGCTGCAACAGAATCTTGGTGTTTGAAAACTGGATTTCATGACTTAACCATGATCAGGAAATCCTGTAAGAGTTCCAAACAGTGTCTTGTCCTACCAGGCAATCTCTGACACTGTTGGGTCTCCTCAAAGTGCAAAGAAGAGAACATTTCAACCTCCGCCTGCTGGTGTTGTGGGAATTCTCCTGTTAATATTTACCTACCTTTTTAACCTCAGAACAAGCAGATTTGGTTCAGGACTGAGGGCCTGGGAAATCCACACCGATAAAGCACAGCAAACCCCAGACTCTGCAATTCTCATTTTATTCAGGTTTTTTGTGGCCCTTGGTTGCAAACCCTCACTTAATCCTTTGGCCAAAGTCACCAGCTGTTTAAAGGAATGGGTTTGTGCTGTGTCTGCTCAGATTAACTCACCAACTTCTCATTCCAGAGAAACCCTTGCAGAGTTGCCAAATAATGATCCTAAATGCCACATTTTTCTCTTTGGTGTAATTTCTGCTTGAAAAATGATTGATTGGACCCTTCTTTTCTTGTTTAAATAATCTTCGTGATTTTTAATGCAGAGAATTCATTTTAGTTCCTCTGTTGTAAAAGAAAAGGACTCTCATTTCTGTGCATCCAATTCTTTTAAATCGGATTACTCTTGTAAATATGCAGATTCCAAAAGCAAAATGCATCTTGCAGAGCAGAGGTATCTTCTTGCACATTCCCAAGGAAAATCTCCTAAGGAATAACATTCTTCTTGCCCAATTTCAAAGCAGAAGTGTGCTTATTAAATATAGTCCTGTCTAATCATATTGACTTATTCCTCCTTTTTTTCCCTTTTAGACCTACCTGATAGCATATAATTTGCCATTTTTCACATTAGTTCTTAAATAGCTCACACTTCCTTGCATCACGAGGCACTTCACAGCTTTTCAGTAATCTGATTGTTCAATTGTCTGAATATGTCTTGACACAGAAAAGAGAAGTACAAGATCAGCTTGAAATACCTTGAAATACAGGAGGCCATTTCAGCGTAACCGAAGCAGGTAATGGAGAATTTGTGAAATAAAATACAAAGGAATGAATTGTGGTTTGCAATAAATATGTGTGCTGCTCCAGGGGTATTTCTGTTTGAATTATGGACCTTCTCCTTCACTGCTTGGGAGCCAGGGCTTGTCTGCTTGACTTCACTTTATAGTCCCCCAGCCAGGTATCTCAGCAGCTTCTGAGACACAGAGTCGTTCAATGCTACGGGGAGAAGTTTGGGCCACTGATTGATGGCAGATCTCAGACCTGCCAAACACAACCAGAGGTGGCCAGAACTGCTGACAACGTGGTTTTTCTTCACTTCCACCTGCTTTATGGAGGAAAACTTTTTGCTGCTTCCTTTGGTGGAACCTGGTCCCATCAAATATTCCATCAATCACATTAAACAGCTACTGAGCTTCAAACCTGGATTTGTGACTAACCTGAAATGTGCAATAGTAAAAGAAGAAATGCACCTATCAAGAAAATCTTCAAAGAACAGCACCATTACCTGTCATCAAATAGCCTTTTGTGTATGTGTGTGTGTGTGTGTGAGAGTAAAATGCTTTTAGTCAATATTTAGAGTATTAAACCCCAGCAAGATAAATAATATAAACACATGCAGTTTTTTCTGCATTGGAATCCAGAGTGCACTTGATTGTTGAAACCTCGAAATTCACATGACCCAAATATTTAAGTCATTTTCCTTTGCCATTAACTAATGTATCTTACTAACAACTAAGTAATGTCTCTATTTTCCTTTTGAACTCCTGTAGCAAATTGCATCAGGTAGGTTTTAGTTCTTCATGTATTTTTCACCTTTTCCTTTCTATTTCTCGCTTTTCCTCTCTGTTTCCTTTGGACTGTTACTCAGTGTTATGGAACTTGGAGAAATCTATGGGATTCCTCTGGATTGTTTTCCTTTGCCATAAAAAAAGACAAGGTGATTTCCCATAGTGGTTGCCAACCAAGGATATTCCCTACACACAATTCAGCTGCAGTTCATTTCTGAACTCTTTCTTCTCTACTGTGCCTTTCCTGCCACTCCAAGTTCTTTATAACTATTAAGGCTTCAGGCTGGAAGAGCTTTCCCCAGCTCCTCTGTTTGCCCTTTTAGATCTGAGTAGCAATTAAAAGCCAAGATTCAAGCAAACTTTATGTTTTGATTTTCAGTCATTTTTATTTCATTCTCAAGGATTTTTTGCTGCCAATTGCGTCAATATTTTGCAGTAGAAACCTCGTCCAGGGTGAAGTCAATGAAAGCCTTTCAGCTGAAGTTTGTGGGCTTTAAAGTGAGCCCTAATTTAGCAGCTGAGCCAGCCCAACTCTTTGAGCAGTTGAACTGAGGGTTGTGCTCTGACACACACACACAAACTCCAGAACAACTTAACATGTATTTATAACTGCAGTTGAATGTGTGAGTAAGAGCCCGTCACACACGCTCAAGAATTGCAATGTTTGCTCACTAAAACCTTCCCCACAGGGAGATTTACAAAGCAGTGAGGTGCCAACTTCACTTCTGTAGCACACACAGTTGCCTCTCCTATTTCTGCTGGGAAAGGCACAGCCTTTAAATTTGGTTTATCACTGAAACGTTGAGCCATCTTTCCTCTCCTCTTTTCTCCCCGTGCTATTTAAGCAAGGAGCTTTATTTGAACGAGAGCTCTTTAACCTCATCATAGTAATGTTTCTCCTCCTTTCAAACTTGTGATTAATTAATATAAACTCCAGAGAACTTGCTGGCCCTTCCTTGAGAGGAGCTGGCAGCTTGCCTTTTGATGAGGAGACCTAAGGTGGGAGCAGTCTCCAAACAGAGCTCAGCCTGGAGAAGACAAGGCCTTATTAATGTACATAAATAACTGCAGGGAGGGTGCAAAGATGACAGAGCCAGGCTCATTCCAGGGGTGCCTGGGGACAGGACAAGGGTCAATAGGCAAAACCTGAAACACGGGGACATCAGGAAACACATCTTTGCTATGAGGGTCACCAAGCCCTGGAATTCTTTGTGCAGGAAGGCTGTGGAGTCTCCGTACTTGAAGTTATTCAAAAGCTGTTCTGGACACAGTCATAGAATCATAGAATATTCTGGGCTGGAAGGGTCTTTAAAGATTGTCTCTTTCCAACCCCATGGTCAGGGGCAGGGATGCCACCCGCTAGACCAGGTTGCTTAAAGTCTCATGCAACCTGACCTTGAGAACTGGCTCTGGATGGTCCTTTGGGTTGGAACAAATGATGTTCAGATGTTCCTTCCAGTGACCCTGTGAAACATGTCCATTAGTTCAGTGCCTCAACATGAAGCACATCAGACCTGAAGGCTGAGGGTGTCAAGTGCCTTTGAGGCCACAGTAGAATGAACATCTGCTGTCAAGAACTGTAAGGAAAAGGCACAAGTCATATTAGATCAGGTCCCCCTCATCCAGTAAGGTTCCTAAAATGTGTGGCACTCCAAATATCATAAAATTTGGATCAACTTTTTAAACATCTTTGCTCACTTATGAAGCCTCTCATCTCATCCTTCTTTGCTCTCCTATTTCTGTAATAAGAAATAAACGTTTCTTTGCTGGGCCAATTTCTTTGAACTGAAAAATAAACCTGTAACTTGGGGCATGCTTGGAAGTGTTTACAGATGCTCAGTAACCCCGTGAAGACTCTCATGTCCCTTTGAATTTAATGGGAGCTGACACTGAATTCAATGAAGTGTGAATTTCCCTCTCGATTTCGGGAGCTCTTTCTCTGGATTTATTATGCCTGTGATTTCACACAGTGCCTGTAAATAGTGTTATAATAAAGCCACCAACTCAGCCAGAGTATTTCAATTTAGAGACCAAAGTCTTTTGCCATCAGCTGCCTCCAGTCCTCATTTGGGATGGATAATCTGGATTTAACACTCTTGAGAGCTGTCTTTTATTACTAATTTGTTTGGTTTATTTTTGAGCAATTTCTTGTTATTAGAAAGGGTGAATGCTTTGCTCTTTAGGGGACATTCAAGGCCAGGTTGGATGGAGCTCTGAACAACTTGGTCCAGTGGAAGGTGTCCCTGGTCATGGCAGGGGTCTTGAACTGGATGAGCTTTAAGGTCCCTTCCAACCCAACCTAACCTATGGTATTGATAATATATTACAAGACAAGATTAACTTAACAAAGGTCTTACAAAGCAGAGAGATCTCAGCAGCTCCATCTACTCCTGAGGGTCTGTGTTAGGAGCAATGTCACGGTGACAAACCTCGTGGTGGGACCATCCACCTGCTCCTCCAAACTTCTCCCCATCTCCTGACCAGTGATGTGGCACTGCCAAGCCCAGTGTGCCAGTCCGAGCTGGCAATCCTATGGAGATCCCCTGCCTGGCTATGGATAAATCCCATAGAGATGTGCAACAGAAGGTTTGAGGGTATGGATTACTTCTTTTTTTTTTTTAATATATTGTGTGTAAGTGAATGGCCATCAGCAGGGTTACTGCAGTCCTGGCCCATGTGTGCTCAGGATATTTGGACTGTAACTTCCCCTTGCAGACCAGGCTGGGAAGGTTTAGCTCATTATCCCTCTAATCCTGCTGCAAGCAGGTGTCTGGAAGGAAATGGAGTGGGCTATCTGGTTACTGGGGAGTGAGGAGAAGAGTTATGCTGGGGCAGAGGCGAGCGGGAAATGGAAGGGAATAGCAGAAATGCCATTGCCCTGGGGCACGTAGCACTGAAGCTGCTCTGGGAGGAGTGTCTCCTCCCCAGCCTGGCACAGTGACAGACCTGTCCCTTGGCCAGCACACGAGCTGAGTTTGGAGAAAGGCAAAGGTGCTGTGCTGGCAGGCTGCAAAACCTCTCCTGTGCTTCAGGCTCCAGAGAGAGGGGAGCAAATGTGAGGACTGACATCTCCTGGCCTCTGCCAGGACAGCTGGGTGGCCCCTGCTGAACTGGTTTTCTGGTTTTAATTTCAACAGACACCTATGCAGAAGAGCCCTATTAAAATCAACTCACTTGGGTTGGTGCTTAAGGCTCCCCAAAGAAATAAGTGCTTTGCTGAAAAAGGATGGACTTAAGCTGAAACACTTTGTTGCATAAAGTTCTGAATCAGTATTTGAACTGGGTTGTGCAATTTCCCTTCATTTAATGGGAGGCTCTTCCTTGTGCCTTCAGTTCTGAACAGTTCTATACATATCACTGGGAGGACTGTGCTCATCCTATGCCTCACTACATCTTATTAGGAAATTATAATGCCACTCTATAACCTTGCTGGAGGGAGAGTTTTGAGCTAATGCAGGAAAGCTGGCCTCCCATACTGATGAACAAACATTTTAAAGCACATCTCTCTGAATATCCACCTCAGTGCAGGCAGGATTTCTGAGAGAGCTGGAGTTTATATGTTTAAATACTACCAGTCCCAAAGTCTGCTGAAAATACTAGAAACTTAGTTCCCAGGGGTGGGTTATCTTATATGGCCTTTGTCATGTTGCCCAATTATGTTGTTTACAAATTTCAGCCCCAAAATTGTATAAGATCATGGACTGCAGAGCAATCCCTGGGAAGTATTTTGCCTGTTTGTTTGCTTCTGATAAAAATTTGCAAAAAAAACCCCTCCTTCAGACCCACTGCTAGTCAAAAAGCATTAAAATATAAAACAAAGAGTCAGGGTGTTTGAAAAGCCTAATCTGGTCTGAGCTATTCAAGTCAGAATTTCACCAGTGCAATAAACAGGCAGACATTCCCTGGGAGCCCGATGGAACCTGCTGACGTGTGCAGGGAGCTATGCTGCTCCAGGAGTATTGTACCCACTCCATCACTGCTAGCCTTGCTTACACAGTCCTGCAGCCAGCCTGCAAATGTTCAGGCAAGAGATTCCCGCTCTCCTTGACAAAACCCACTTGTCTCCTGTAAAATATCCATGTAGACTCCACCATGTGCTCATACAGGCCTGGCAGTTTCTTTTCCTAGGCTGTGATTTTCGGGATGTCGTATTGTTTGAGTGATTTCCAAATATGTGCAAGTAAAGGGAGAAGGAAAATCTATGGAAAGTTGTAAAAACATTATGTGCAGTCCCTGAAGTGGCTGAAATAATTCTGTGAGAATTATTCTCCCTTTCTTCAGCAGTCCCAACCTTTCTATTTCAGTAGCAAAAAAAGTATTTTTGGAAAGCAGACCGACATAATTACAGCACGGAGAAACCTGTAAGAAATGGTAAAACAGCACTAAAAAAACCCTCTGGGAATAACACACACAAAGGCAAAAAAGAAAATTATGTTATTTGTACAGAGTTTGTTAGGAACAAATTCGGAAAGGAGAACTCTGCTGAGTAAATTCAGTGCAGAATTATCCTGCTGACCTGGGTTGTGTATCAGGAAGAGTTTAACAAGGACATTCACAATGTGATCCGTGTTATTTGCTCTGTAACTGCTCTACGGATGTGTAGAATTTATGGAAGACTTCAGATTTTGCTTAGAATAATCTGTGTTATTTGAAGGGCTGAGCATGATGACAGTGTTAGGGTTGGGCTCTCCAGAGCAGGTGAGGATCAGCGAGTGGGCTTGTAAAATGTAGAAATATCCCTGGAGTATGTATAGCTCCAACTCTCATTCCACATTTCCTCTTACTTAAGCAATTGGAACCAGCAGAGAAGACAAGAGAAGGAGAAGAAATATTTTCTGAGCAGAGATCCCTGGTGTTGATAACTTGTGCACCTGGATGGCAGCCCATCCCGTTTTCCAGGGCTTGCCTTGGCGTGGAGCTGAGGGACAGCTCCCTTCTTCCTCACCCGCTGAGCCCAGTAACTTGAGCAGTTCTGTGTTGTCTTAAAGCCCTTTCAAGCGGAGCTCAGTTCCCTTCACACCTCATTTCTGGAGTGGTTTCTGCCCCCTCCACGTGCTGGTGGGAAGCAACTGCAGCATTCCTGTTTCACTCCAGCTTTCCTAGGAACTCTCTCAGTGTCCTCCCTCCACCGCAGGATGTTCTACAAAGGACACTGAAAGGGAGGAACGGCACGTCTCAAACTGCAGGATCAAATCTGGGGGTGCTGAGCTTCCTGTTTGATGTGTCACACCATCCCCAGACACTGCCCTGCCTTGCTCTGGCCCACAGAGAGGAGCTGAAGAAATAAAAGTGCAGTTTAGCATTCCTGCAGGGAGGAATGTTGTGCACACAGCTGGAACACAGCAGGCTCAGGCCAGGCCTGATATCCCCCTGGATATTAAAAGCAGAGAGAACAGGGAGTTGAACAAGCCCATTATTTGAGATGTAAGCTGGGCTTTCCAATTAATTTTTCCTGTCTCTGCTGCAAGCCCTGGCTTACTTGACCTGTGTTACACTGCACTTTCTCTGACAGGAACACCACAGATAAGACTCTTGCCAGCAGTGGCCTTGGTTATCTGGGGCTGTTTGTGAATAGAAATGTGCTATCAGGATCTAAAAAATAGGTCTGCTTAATGTCGGGGCCCATATCAAATTAAGGCATGAGAAAAGGAGAACGTTTCTGATGTGATTTTCTTAAATAAATTATGCAGGAGAGATGAAAAGTTGTTTCCCGAAGATAAATACAGAAATAAAATTTTGCTGGCCATGAGGATCATAGAATAAAGATAATCCCAGAATCACTAAGGTTGGAAAGGACCTCCAAAATCATCAAGTCTGACCTTAGGCCAATCATCCCCTTGTCCCCCAGCCCAGAGCTCTGAGTGCCACGGCCAGTCCTGCCTTGGGCACCTCCAGGGCTGGGCACTCCAACCCTCCCTGGGCAGCCCCTGCCAAGGCCTGACCACCCTTTCCAGGGAGAAATTCCTCCTGCTGTCCCACCTGCCCCTCCCCTGTCCCAGCCTGAGACTGTTCCCCCTGCTCCTGTCCCTGTTCCCTGGAGCAGAGCCCGAGCCCCCCAAACCCTCTCCTGCCAGGGAGTTGCAGAGCCAGAAGGTCCTCCCTGAGCCTCCTTTTCTCCAGGCTGAGCTCCCCAGCACCATCCTGGTCCATTCTCCAGCCCTTTCCCCAGCTCTGTTCCCTTCCCTGGACATGCTCCAGCCCCTCAATGTCCTTCTTGCAATGAGGGACACAAGATTGGACACGGGACTTGAGGTGTGACCTCTGCAGTGCCCAGCACAGAGGGACAATCACTGTTCTAGTCACCAGGAACACGTAGGTTGTTCACAGGAGTTGTAATTATTTTCCTGTGGTTACCACCAACCCAGCATGGTCCCTGTGGGCTCCAACAGGACCACAAACAGTCAGGGACCAAGAGCCAGCACCTCCCCTTTTGGCCCATGTTTTGTGCAGGGTTCTTTTAAGAGAGTCAATATTTACTAAGCTGCGGAGAGAGGAGAGCAAAACAAAGAGGGCTTTGCCTTTCACACGTGCATCAAATGGAACTTTTCCTGAAATTTTCCAGATGGGCAGAATCTTCGTCACTCCCAAATTATCTGTGTGGGCTCCAGGCCCAATTCCCCTGATGAATTCTTGTTTATCTGCATACTCATAGATCTGTTCCTGTCTACCCTGCATGCATTTCAATTTCTATAACATTTTTACATTACATATAAGAAAACTGTAATCTGTGAAGGGATGGTTAGATCAAGAGAAGGACGAGATGATTCTCTTTGCTTGTCTAAACAAACAGAAATAGCATTTTTTTGTTTGCTTGTGGACTGGCAATGGGTGATAGAAACAGAAACAAAGCAAATATGTTCATTTTTTGTGTCTCTTGCAGCTAGATTTGGTTCTTATGAAAAGTTCTCAGTGCCTTCTAGCTGGTAGAAGAGTTTGGTCGAAAGTAGATTAGAGTCACTTGTAACTATTAAAGGGAAAAAAGAAAAAGCAGTGGCAGCAATAAAAATGCTGACAATAACAGAGTGTCTTAGTCCACTGAGATTTGGCAATAATCAATACACGATGCCCTCTCTAAAAATACTTTGGCTTTTGGCAGCTTTCACAATGTTCCTCCCCATAGGTGTAGATTAGACAAGTCGAAATCCTCAGAGAAACTTTGAGAAATTACTGAAAGAGCAATAAATATTTAAATGTGAGAAATACAGAGAACACCTCCAGCTGGGCAGGAGCAGACAATATTCCAGATCTGCACCAGCATAGAAAATCAATAGCACCGAGGCCGTGGCTGCAAACGTGATGCTCTTGCTTTATGTTCAGGCGAGAAGCAAAGTTTATTGCAAACACTGGGGGCCTCCCCTTTTCTCAGCCCTGGGAATAAGGAGTGTCACCACTGAACCTGAGAAAATGATCTCAGTGGGAAATCAGCTCTGGTTTTTGCAGAAAGGAGGTGTTGAGAATGTGTGTGTCAAACTTCAGCGACTCTACTGAAGCACAACACGGGGCGGATTTTTCCCTTCGTGTTTGGTACAAAGGGGCAGAGAGCATCAGCAGAGCTGTCTAATGTTCTCTGTTGAGGAAAACCAGCCAGAGAAATCAAACCATACTTGGTTTAATTCCTTACTAAAATTTAATCATTGTTTAGCAAACAGGGTTGTTTGAAGAATTTAGACTAAATTATCAACACGCTTCTCTTCATCTTTTTGAACCTCAATATAACCCTCACTTTTGGACCACCAAAGATTTTCCCCTCAGTATTTTTGCTGTTGTTCTTCACTGAAGATTTCAACTGTTATGACAAGAACTGTCATCATAACACTCCCAGTCCATGGAAAACCAAATCCTACAGCACAGGATGAAACATTAGTTGAAGTCCAAATCCAAGTTCTTAGCAACTTGAGGCTCATTTTCTTCAGGATGATTATCCTCAAACCACGGCCATTCCTGCCTGTGTTTGATTAAACATAGACATGATGTGACCTTGCCACGTTTACAAGCTCACATAAAGCAAATCCTTCAGCTCACAGACCATCAAACCTTTGGGATCCTCTCCCTTTAAAGAAACTTCCATATATTTAGGAGTTCCCCCTGCACTCTTGAAGAGCTCCCATGTAGGTGTGAAGAGAAGACTGAATTTGCAGGACAGTCACAGGGTGTGTATGAGAATGTTCTGCTGCCCAACCTCAACAGGACCTTGAGTGGGCTCAGGAATGGCCCCAAACCAGAGTTTGCTGCAGGGATCACAAAGATGGCTTTGTGTCCTCCTGTGTTTTGATACCAAACACCATGTTTGTGTAAATAATGAGGATGATCAGACATTATTTAGCAAATAATGCAGAGTAGGGAATTTAGACAAACGTTTCTTGGTGTGAGACTGGAGTTCATATTCCAAAAAGATGACTACAGAAAGAAGGATGGGATGATTTGCTCCAATTAAATATGTCATTCTTGTTCACAGTGAGATGAAACAGCAAAAGTTTGTAACATTCAGCAATTCTCTTGATGGCAGTAGAGCCTTCATGACTAATCAAAAGTTCCTTAATGAAGCATTTGTGTACAGTTCTTTAGTGCATGGTTAGTCACAAATACACAAAATAAGAGGGTCTGTTGGCAGTAAGAGCAATCTGTTGGATGTAAATGGTTCCACTGTGTGCCAGGCTACCAGCACTTTTGCTTCAGATCGTGTTGTTTTACATTTATGACAAGTATTTGTTTTCATCAGATAAATGTAAGTAACATAATCATGGGGCAATGAAAGCAGTAGCTTGGTATTTTCTTTATTTTGTTTTTTTTTTTAGTGCAGCTGTTTTTTACCCTTTTTTGCTGTCTAAGAGAATCAACTTGGGGATTCTGACTGTGAAGGATTTTCTTTTTCTCCTGACTAATGGCACTGGTGGTTAATAAAGATCTGAAAAGCTTTTATTAACGAAATATCTTTTATTGCCTGACTTTTATTCATTTTTCACACACACATAAAAGAGAGCAAAGAGGAAAAAAAGCCACCAAAACGTACAGGAACACAGAAATAACCTATAAAGTCTTGAAAGAAGATTGTTGAGGTAATAGAGATAACATTTTCAGACTGTAAGAATGGAAGGTGAAGAAACATAGATCCTTTGGGAACGAAAAGCTCCCTTTAAACCTTTCCCCACAATTCCTGTGTCACAATGAGCTTTGGGTTGTAACATTATTTAGCTGGAACATAACTTATTCTGGCAGTAACTCCAGCTCTGCTATCTCAAGGGCCACATACTTCCTAGGATACTCCAGGCAATAAATATTTTGGTCTGGGTATAGGTTACACCAAGCACAGAAGAGGTGCCATATGTACACCCTGCAATCATCTCGAGCTCGTAGAACTCAGAGAAAATAGGTCTTTGTTCATACCCTGATATGTCACTTATTTATAAAGTTGACCTGACAAGGAAATAACATAAAACTTGGAGGATTCAACTCAGCACATTAAAGGCAATATCATAAAAGCATAGAATGTTTGGGGTTGGAAGAGACCTTAAAGATCATCTGGTTCCAGTCTTCATGCCATGAGGGGATATAATTGAGTTTCCTTTTCAAACACAAGTGCTTTGCAAGGGTTCTCCCTCATGGCTCCATCCCAGGGCATTCAGGAGAGATTTTGGATGGCAACCTCATATCTGCAGCCCACCTTTCCTAAACAGCTTTGGAGATTTACAGTTCTAGTTGGTACTTAAAATGCCTACAGCTCATTTGGGGGAGAAAAGGAGAGGGGGAAACAATGTATTACTCCCTTGGGGCTTGTGTGTTCCTGCTTAGGTAAGTTTGTTAAACAGAAAATTAATTGCCCTGTAGTTATGCAAACCAAAGTGAACAGTAACAGGATTTATGAGGGAAAAAAACACCAAGTGGCAACGACTGTGTACAGATATTTCCTAAAAACTTCTAAAATCAGGTGCTTTATTGCAAGCTAAAATGCGGGAGATACCATAATTGCTACTTTTAAAAGAGATATGGGAAACACTTCGGCACCAATTTGTCAGCAATGTGGGCTATAAAACTCTGCAGCTCCTGTTGCCAACTTCTCAGCGATGTTCTCAGGCTCTGCCATGAGGAGGGACAAGCTGCCCATGGTCATCATGGAGAGCTGCTTGTCTCCAAGCACCTGTGCTGGAGTGGGAACATCATCTGTGGATGCAGGTGGTGGGCAAAGGGGTGTCTTCTTGTTGTCCTACACTGTTTGCCTTCTCCTGTTGCTGAATTTGGCTGTAGGTGTTCACCCATGAGTCTGGTCTGGTATGCAACACATTTTATAAAATATATATTAAATCACAAAGGACTGGAATAAATAGACCCCTTTCCATCCCATCTCCTTTTGAGAAAGTGATAAGAATGAAAAGAGTGGGGAAAAGAAGGCCCTGCAACAAACCCAGAGCAGGAGGGAATAAATGAGGGCTTAATCTCATCCTGAATCTGAAAGTTCAGCCAGAGGAACTAGCACAAGAAATAGAAAAGAACTAGAAGAAGAAGAAGTAGGTCTCATTTAAAAGCACATTCCAGTCAAAAATACCTCCCAAGTTTCATGTCAGCCCTGTAGTTTTCCTCTAAAAAAAGAAATCAAGAAAGCAATAGTTATTTAATAACAAAGAGTGACCTATTTTGGGAGTGAAATTAATATGGAAATGTTCTTTTGAGAATAAGAACAGTTTTTATGAAATTTTCTCTACTATTTTCTGGACCAATTCTAGATGAGCATTTAATAATTCTTATTTTGACTCTCTCTGCATATCTCAGAATCCAAACTAAATTTCTAGCATTTGGGCTTCTTCAAGGGCTGAAACCTGTTTGAATATGTACTAAGCATTAAATTTATTACACATATTATTTTAAAACAGATTTCTGTACACTCATCCCTTCAAACAAAGACTTCAGAACATCAGAAATGCTTGGATTCCACAAAAAATGGTGCAACTCCAATGGAGTTAATCAGGTAGACCAAGGAGAGCTCCTGATTTAGCAAGGCCAGATTTTGGGTGTTGAGAGAGTTTGTCCAGTGAAAAACAAACAAATCCACAAAAATAATGACTGATACCTACAAAGGAATTGTTTTATGGAATCTCCTAAGAGATTAATGACTGACTGGCTTTGCCATATCATTATCTGCCCCACCAAATCGTTTCAAAATAGAAGTGCAATGAATCATTATTAGCATAAAGAAGCTGCTGATATTGTTCATTAATAATATGATTTTAATGGTAATGAAACACTCACTGTAATGTTGATCTATTGAGTGCAATGTGGTGAATATGTTGTGCCTTGCATAAGCAATGGATGTGATTTGTGCTGTGTGTACAACACAGGGTTTGGGGATAAAAATAACATGATTAGAGAATGGAAAAGGTTTTCCTGAGGTGAAATTTGCAGCATTTTCCTTTACCTTCCTTCACAAAACAAGAGAGAGCCTCTGTTTACAAAGAACAGCCAAAGATTCAGCTTTTTTTGGTAGAAGAATTAAAAGTAGATTAGCAACAAGAAATAGTGCAGCTGTGTTGTGTCTTTACCGTCCAATAATGTAATATTTCTCATAAAAACTTCAAAAATATGCCTAAGACTGTTTATAAGATGGTCTTGAATAAAATTTGGGGGTTTTACCTTTATCTCTGCCTTTCTCCAGCAGTTATATCCTTCTTCCTGATTAGCCTGAGTACATAAATACATCTAGTCCCTGGACAATCCCTCTTTTAACCTATAAACAGTTTCCTGAACACCAATAAATTAAATTTTCCTTTTCCACGCACATTTGTCTTAATAAAATACTGCTCAAAGTCCTAAAAAATGAGTGCTGAGGCAAAGCAACACCAGAGCAACCTTATTTAACTGCAACACTTTGCAGAACATTTGCCATTCATTTAACTCTGTTTTCAAGGGTCTTGGTTCCTTGACACTGCCCTGACTCATCATTATCACATGTGGGATTTAATGATATTAAATGTGGTGAAGCTTTAATTTAAACATGGGTCCTCCATCAAACGCACAGGTTCAAGAAGAGGCACAGATGGGGTTGGGAATGTAGAAGGAAGGGACCTGAGGGGGTAGAAAGGGCAGACACTGAACTTTATATTCAGTAGTTCTGAGGGATTTGGGATTTTTTTGATGAGTAGTTTCTTTAAACCTCATTTTCAAAAATTACTCCTTTCCATTTTGTTCCCCAGTCATGCTTATGATTTCTGTGCAGATAATAATAGAATCATGGAATGGTTTGGGTAGGAAGAAACCTTAAAACCCATCCCATTCCACCCCCTGCCATGGGCAGGGACACCTCCCACCAAGCCCAGGTTGCTCCAAGCTCCATCCAACCTGGCCTTGGACACTCCCAGGGATCCAGGGGCAGCCACAGCTTCTCTGGGCATCCTGTGCCAGGGCCTGCCCACCTTCCCAGGGAAGAACATCTTCCCAATATCCAAACTAAACCTTCCCTCTGTCAGTTTGATGTCACTCCCCTTTGGCTTGTAACACGCTCTTGTAAACAGTCCCTCTAAATAACTATATAATAAAGATACTACAGATAAATGGCAAAAATAAAAATAAAATAAAAAGTTGGGTGGGTTTTCTTTTAACAGTTTATCCTTTGGTAATAAGGGTGAGAAATAGGATTTATCAGATAAGCTGTTGCAGGCTTATATTTGATTGCTGAGTTGCACGTGACGTGGAAAGATCTGCTCAGTTTTTAGTAATCAGGTTTGTCAGGACTGTGTGGAAGGATTTGCAGTCTTGGGATGTGATGCTGATGAGGGCCATGGATGGCAAAGGGCTCTGGCTTTGCATCCATTACACACAGAGACAATGTCTGGGTTCCAAATAATTTCTGTGCTTCGTGGATAATCTGCTGACATGGAGAGGATGGAAAGTTCAAAAGCCTCTATTCTCTTTCATTGCTTTTATTACAGGCCAGAAATTTTATTTAGCCAAAAGATTCCTTAAAGGATAGGAGAGTCAGTGGATGAAAACACCACCATAAATTCATCAATACCCTCCAAAGTTTTACACCACACTTCTAAAAAAAAATAAAATTAATTAACTGATGGGCAGGCTCAGGAATGTCACATAAATACGTCTGTTTAAATCTCAGGGCTCGAATAGCAGTGGGTTCTGCTGCAAAACACAATAATCTGTCATTCCATGACATTTGGAGAAGTGCAGGATGGAAAGCAGCCTCTCTTTTGCCAGACTTTATTTAATGGGGGCCCATTTCAGAGGTTGCTGACTGTATATTAAGCTGTGTTGGCAGATAAACACTGATGGTTTATTTTTGTGGAGATTAGAGGCTGACATGCACTAAAGTCTGGTGAAGTAGATTTCTTAAACCACTATTACTTCTCGTGAGGTTTTATTATTATTTGGATTTTCCAGAATCATCATCCCACATTCTGCTGTTCTCACTCTTCTGTCAACTCTGGCAAGAACTGATAAACAGGTGAGCTGTCTGAATAAAGTAGTTTTTGACTCCTGGAGTTCCATTTCACTCCAACTTCATGCTTATGAAAAACTGAGGAGTTTGGGTTGTAGTTTTGGGCCAGGGAGGCTGTTCTGGAGTTTTTACACAAATGTGTCTTGAAGAGGGATTATTTATAAGGCAAGTAGTGCTTTTTTCCTACAATAGTTTGGGTTGCAGGGGACCTTTAGGTCCATCTAGTCCAACTCCCCTGAGCACCTTCGACTAGAGCAGGTTGCTCAGTAGCATCATCACTGCCTTTTTCTCCTTCTGACCCCACTTGAAAAAAGAAGAAATTATTCCAAAATGCTATTTTAAACTATTTCCCACCTTCTTTTGGTGGAAATGTTAGCATTCTGACAAAATCCAGCCGAGATCTGACTTTCAACCAAACGGATAAACATTTGAGACGTTTTTATCTGGTTAAGGAAACACTGACAGAAATTTCAATAAGAAAAAAAATAAGGCTCTAAATCTGTGCTTGTGCCTTTGTTGCCATCACTAAAACAATTTCTCTTCCAAGTCCCCAGAGTAACCAAGACTTTGCAGCCACCTCTGCCTGTGACAGCCCCACAATCTCCCTCCCAGGTGACTCTGGAGGTGGTTTGTTATTTTACTGGCACTTTCTCTGAGCTCAGTGAAACTGGTGGTTTGGGACCATATTGTCCCCTCCATCAAAGCCTTGGTATTCAAGGACTGTGCTGAAGGACTTGCCTCCAAACCAGAGAGTTATATAGAGCCAAAAAAAATGGTAAATACAATAGCAGATGGTTTATATCAGTTTGACAGCATCGTTTTTGGCCAGCACCCAAAGCTACAAACTTCTGAGTTGGAAGTTGGAGCTGTTGTTGTTTGAAGTTGGGAGTGGAGGCTCTGGAAGCTGAAATGCTCCAAAATTGATCCACACGTCCTCTCCATGAGGTTAGAACAGTGCTCCAGGGAGGTCAGTGCCAAAATAAGGTGAAGAATGACCTAAGAAAGTAGCATTTAGTCTCCTAAGGTGGTGGGAATCATATTTGAAATTAAATCCTTGCATGCAAAATAAAATGAGTGGAGTAATCATTTTGAAATGCCCAGAGACATTTCATTAGCACAGGTTTTATTGAGAAAGGACTGGTTAGAGACTTCAGCTCTAATCACACTTTTCAGGAATGATTTTCACTCATTCCCAAGGGATTAAAATATTTGAAGCCCTCAAACATGTGAGAAAGTTTTGAAAGCCCAGCCATGAGCTCATTGGCTTGTTAAAATTTATTGATGACCTGTCTGATGGAGATCTGAAAGGCTGAAATTCCAAAAAGAACACAGGAAAAAAGAAAAGCAACCTCCTCTTCCAGTTACCTCGAAGAGAAAATCTTGTAAAGGCATTAAAAGGTTCAGAATCAGGCCCGTGTCAGCAATTCAAATTTCCTGGGGGTTATTACTGCACCAATGACAAATAGAGCTTGGCTTTGCTGTCTTTTAGCATTTGTCATGCACAGACCGAAAAATGTCCCTGAAATTTCTCAGCTGCCCCATCTATTCCTTCCCTTCAGATAGATAAGACCATTAGAAACTAATGGTTGCAAACATGGAATGTCCTTGTAAAAGACATTTTACTGTACAGCTGGAGCAAACTACCTTAAGGAAAAATGAAGATAAGGAAAGTGATTTAATTTTATTTTCTTTGTGAGAGTCCATCAGATGGGTCAGTCACAGCTGGATGGTCCAGCAGAGCCTGGGAAATGAGGACCAGTCGAGCTCCTCAGGCAGGAGGAACTGTGAAAGCACCTTTTAAGTTTCTTTCTCTGGGTTCCACATTGCAGCCATGAGCAGAAAAAAATCTCTATTTGGTCTAAAATTAGATGGGATTAAGATTCCCATGGGTGGTGGGATCAAAAACCAGAGATTTGATGTCACCAACAGAATTTCCTAATATTTGATTTATGAACTGATGGGCTTTGATCCTAAACCCTTGGAGAGCTGCTTGTCTCAAAGTGGACCTTTGGCCTTTTTTTAGGTAAGATAAATACTGAATCTTGACTATGGGGATGCTCTGAGGAAGCTTTGATATCTTCCTGCCCAAAGGATGATCCAGTTTGGAGATCCTTGTGTGGGACAGTTACACACCCTCCGAGGAGCAGGGAATTTCCTCCTCTGCCAGATTTGACCTTAATCCTTGGCAAGTGCATGGCACCAGAGAGCTGGATTATCTTTGACTTGAATTCTCCACCAGAACTGTCTTACCAGGCTAAACAATAAAACCATTCCTCCCTGCATCATTTGAGAACTTTTGTACACCACACAGCCAGATGCAATTCTGGGGTTTTAATTTTATTTTATTTTTAAGAGATCAGTGAGCCAGGGGGTTTCTGACATACATCTTGAATTTCTCATATATGCAACTACCTCCCAGGTGAGCAGAATTTCACCTGCCAGGCTGGAGCAGCACGTGCTGCAGACTGCAGTGACATCAATTGCTTTCCCAGGGAAGTAAAGTGACATTAAAGTTTCTGACTGGGTATAACATCAGCTGTCAGCAAGGTAATCTGCAAACCTTCCTCTGAAGTCCACTCTGTAACATGATTTGGACTTTACTCCTCTCTGGTGAACAGTGCTCTGAGCTGATCTCAATTAAGAGGAATGGCCATCAGGAGAGCAAAGAATTAAAAATAAATTGAGCTTTTCCAATGAATTTTCCTTTGGGTGAAGCAGACAAAACTTGTCTTCCAGTTCTCAATAAGAGACCCCCTAAAACTCTGAGAGACAAACCAGTAAAGCTAATATTTACAGGTCCACAGCATGAATGTGACATTATTGTTTTCAGTTCCATCTGTAAGGACAGAAGAAATTAGCACTTGCAGTTGGAAATAGGAATGTGCCTGGTGGTGTTGCCATTGCCAGAGTTTATTGTCCCCTTCTCTGGAGCTGGAGTGGGAAATGACACTTCCCAAAGGCTCTTCGAATCTGTCCCACACTGCTGGAGTGGGGAATTCATTGTGTTACAGTTAATTCCATCTCTGTAAAAGCCCCTTTTTCTTGTTTGCTTTAGCCTTCCCTTCTTATTTTTATTTCTATAGTCAGCCAGCAATTAATTTTTTAATCAAGATTCAGATAGAGTCTCATTACTGGTTCAGGTCTAATAATGAGCATTATGTGATTCCCAGGGGAAGTGGGTGTTTGCTTGTCTTTTTGTTCTTTCCCATTCACATTTGCCAGGTTCATATTGTGTATGCAAATTTTCATTTGGACCATATTAGTGTACAATCTTAAACTTAAAAAGCCGGAATATTTTGAATTCCAGTAATCCTCAACAGCACCAAATACAATAGGCTTTCTCCTTCTACTTTAACTAATTATCTCTGTGCAGCACTCTAGGTGAATTTCAACATAAGCACTCTAATAATGTAATTAAAAATGTATAAAGGAATTAAAAATGAATTAAAAGCAGATCCTACAAAAACTTTCAAATTTGGACTAAACTAAATGAAGAGACTTAAGCCCCTCAGTTTTAAAGGACCTGCAGTTGGGAGATTAAGAATGCAAAATAACAAAATCTTCAAATTGAGCAGAAAACAATGAATCTTCAGATCTCCTGGGGTCTTGTTCCCTTGAAGGCCACCTGTACCTTGCAAATAGGAATATTGTGACAATAAATCTTGCCACCTGTAATGACATTCCCTGTTTAACAGTCATTGGAAGGTGATAAGAGAGAAGCTGAGTTGGGCAACCTGGGATAATGGAATTTGATAGCAGAATGAGATGATCTTGAAGGTCCTTTCCAACCCCAAACATCCTGTGATTCCATTATTCCATGACTATCATGAAGCTGCATCTGATTGCTGGGGCAGGAGAGGATCCAGGTGTTGATTTTCCCTGGTTCTGGTGGGTTTGGTGCCAATATTCATTGAGGACCTGCTGATTCTGGCTCTTTTTTGTACAACCAGCACTCCAAGCAAAGCCAGCCCTGTCCATCCCTCCCATCATTTCCAGCTCTCCTCTAACCAAGCTCCAGCCCAGGAACACCCCAATCTTGCCCCAAAGCATGAACCATAGAACCATCAAGCTTGGAAAAGATCTCCAGGATCACCAAGCCCAACTTTTGCCTGGATCCCACCTTGCCCATTAAATTGTATCCTGAAGTGTACTTTTCTGCTCATTTCTGACCACTTCCAGGGATGGTGACAACCTGTTCCAAAGCTTCACCACTCCTTCAGTGAAGAAATGAGGTTTTAATTCATCCTGCCATTTTTACAGACTTCCAGGGAATCTTCAGCAGCCCTGGCACATCCCATGTCCTGGGGGTGGCTTTGGGGAGAGCAGGCAGAGCATCCCAGACCCTTCCTGCCCATCCGTGGCAGAAGGTGTGGGTGGAGGCATTGAGGGCATGTGAACCTGGAGGCACATTTGATGCCAAGGGAGGTATCAGGATCTGCCTTGACATTGATTGCTGAGGATGCCTGGCTGCACAGCAAAGACTCTGCAGCGTGAAATAATTAACTCAGGACAGGTCAACTAAACTGGTTTTATAATTTTTTTTTAATATTTTTGTAATCACAATATTATCAAATGTATTCCTCCAGTGAACGCAGCAACCAGCCCCCATTAAGGCTGCTTTTGCAATCTGCAACAAGTCAGACACATTTATTTTGGGCAAAACCTTGTTAAGGCATTCTTTAGTTCTGCCAGACTTCTGTCTCGGGGCTATACAGTCGCCTTCAGCGCTGTGTGTGGCTGCTTTCTGAATTGAGGACACTAAATAATGACCTAACCCAGCAACACCACAAACACCAAGCATGTAGGCAGTGGAATTTACTGAGAAACAGGCAATAATCACAAGCAAACATCCATAAGAAAACATCACAGTCAAAATGCACTCAAAGTGATGGATAACAACATGGATAATATAGCATTACATTTGTCACATGGTACATTTTCATTTTTCCACTGCTTCCCCCTTCCTTCAGGTATTCCAGCTGTTTATTTGGGGGTTTTTGTATGTTTCTTTGTTTTAGCAAGAGAATGAGGTGCTTGCTCCTCCTTGTGAGAATTTTAATACATGAAATATTTCTCTATACAAATCATATTCCTGAATGTCTAACAACCCAAACATCATGTAGAGAGCAGGCACTTCAAATATCCTGAGTCCAGAAATTCCTTCTAAAGCCCCTCAGACTCTGAAAAGTGGGAAGGCGAAGCTGGGGGCAGAAACCCCACTAAATTCAGGGCAAATTCTTTCAAACAAAAGGGTGTTTTTCCACCACCTGCTATTTTTTTCTCCTCTCATGTGGGTTTTATTCAATGCAGGGGTCACAACACAGACTGAATGCCAGGATTTTTCACCAGGGGAAAGAAAGCATTAAGAAAACATGCCAAAACAGGCTCTGGGCTGGAATTTTAAGAGGCAAGTGCTTAAAGGCAACCACAACTGATGGAGCTGGACAGGGCAATTAATTACCCTGGGCTGTGACTGGAGCCCACATTTATTCAGGACTCAGATGGGGCCAGACCCTGCTCTTGCCTTTGGTTTCTCCCCTCCCCTCTAACATTTTTGGTGCACTCAGGCTGAAAGAGTTTCACTCCAGAGCCTTCCTCTGCTTATGGAGTTGGGGTGGACGTAGTTGGATTTGGAACGCTGGGATACATTTAATTATAATCTCCTTTGAAACAAAAAGACGAAGGAAAACCCACATATCCCAACTCCAAAAGACTTTCTGCAGGTCAGGACCTCTGTAGCAGATCTGCTTCTGTGGAGTGATCCCAGCTTGGATCCTCAGCAGTTTTCCTGGTCTGGATGTTGGGAACTGACCCTTCCCACGCAGCTTTGCCTATTGGTATTCCCTTTTTATGCTTCTGATTTGGACAGACCCCTGTGCACTCAAAATAAAAATCATTTACTAGACAGCAGGTAGGTTGTTCACCTTAAAGAACCTTCCCTAGAGGCACAAGGAGAGCCATTCCTCATGTTAAATTCCTCCTGAGGAGAAAAGTCCCACAAGTTCTCCTAGAAACCTCTTAATGTGATAAAATGATCCCGTCTCAGAGTTGATTTTGCATTTTTAGCTGGTAAAGAGAGCTCCAGATGGGAGAGCATCACTGAATTGGCTTACTTAGAATAATGAGAGCGATAATGAGACCTTGGCTCACCTGCAGGAGAAATGCCCCACTGCAGGGATGTCAGAGAAACCAGCAGCGACATCTTGGAGCAATTTTAGGTTATCTACACTCAGACAATGACCTCTAAAGACTCTGCCCACCGGGGAGAAGTTCTGTAGCTGAGCAAGAGGGAAAACACATGAACCTGATGAATTATGTCCTCTGGAAATAGCTAATACATTACAGGCAAAATAGACCCACCACGTCTCAGAATGTTCCTGTGGCCGTGTGTTCACAGTTCCCAGCTGAGTTAAAAACCACCCTGCAACACGTTCAAACCAAATGGGAGGCAGAACTCCACCAGGAAAAGGATGTTGTCATGCAGGTGAATTGGAACCTGCTTTGAAGATGATAAAACTGGCTGAAGCACAGAGGGGTTGGACAAGCTTTACACAACCCTCTGTCCAGGTGTAAGGCCTGGGGTAAAACTTGACAGAGGAAAAAGGGGTTACACACACAGAGGGGTTTCTTGCACTATCTCTCTTCTGATTTGGGTGCACAAACAGCAGCTTCTTCTGTCTTGATAACGATTCCTACCATAAAGCCAAGGGCAGATGCTTGTTAGTGCATGAGGTGGAAAGAGGCAAAAGCTCCTAGGAGGGAAATCCCACTGAGCCAGGCTCTGTCTCGCCAAACTTTCCACACTGGCAGTGCCAACATCTGCATTTGAGCTGATCACTGAAATTAGTGACTAGTGAAGGATGCAACCATTACAATTCTCTGACCTGTTTGAAGTGGCTGGTTTAGGATGGCTGAGCTGATCCTGAAAAATGTGTTTCTTCCTTTCAGCTCCAAAGGTGCTTGTAAGAGCACATGCTGTGATACAGCACATGCTGCAGCTTTACAGGCTTGTTACAGCACTTGCCAACCACAGGCAGTTCAAGGTCAGGGTTTGCCCAGATTGTCTCTAAGTTTCTTTTATTTGGTTGGTTTAAAGGTACGTGTTCCTCACTTGATGTGCCTTTCCATTCTGCATTTGGGTGCTACAGATCATTTTGCTCCCACAAAAATCTAATCTGCCCCAACACTGTTGTGTGTGTTGAAGTAAAAACAGGTTCTGGGGAAGTTGTGCAAAATGTTTCTTCAGCTGAAAAGCAATTAGATCTGCCAAAGGATGTAAATAGTGTAAGAACTAGCAGTGAAATGTTAAAGAGAAGATGTTTCATATAAGGTGAGGAAAGAACAGGGTCTTGCATTAATAATTCCAAGCATAAACTATCAGAGGGGCAGGTGGAGAGATCTGTAAATATCTCCCCAGATATACAGACTATGAAGATGTGAAAAACTAAGGAAGAGAGAGACCTGAGAGTGATCAGGAGTAGAAATGTAAGAGGTGAACATATCTGGGCAAAGGAGTAGCAGGCAAGAAGCTGAGGCTGCAGGAGCTGGCCCAACCAAGCAGGGAGGAAGTGCAAAGACAGAAAAAAACCCAGAAATCAGACTATACTATAATTTCTAGGAATAAAAGGGAATCAGAATAGTTGTGAATATTTGTAATTTTTCTTTCTTTTTAGTATCATTTCCGGGTGAGTTTACACTCTGAATACACTGTGCTTTCATAATGAGGTGCTCTGTTTCCTTCTGATGCTGCATTTTATATATATTTATATATGTAAGGAGTTGGTGACAAACATGCTCCCAGCATGCAGAACTCTCTCCTTTCTCCTGGAGAACTTCTTCTTTTCCCTCATGAGACAGCATTTCACGATTTCCCATCCCAAGTTCTCTGCTTGCAGAGAACTCAGATCTGAGTCACGATTATGCAAAGATATTGCACTTGCTGCTTGCAACTTTTATTTGTATACCAGGCATCATTTGGACTTTATTGCTGCCATTTGCCTTCTATCTCTAACACCAGGCCTGCCTGCAAAGCCCACAGAATCCTTTAAAACACACAGTTCATTAGTTCTGTTTTGGAAAGCATTGTAAACACTGAAAATACATCTCAGACAGGGATGTCTGGAATTGATAATGAAATTATGGTGCATTTTAGGGCAGGGGGAATCATAAAGCAGATATTGATGTGGAACTTGAGCCCTTGTATCCTGCAATATTAAGAAAACTCTTGGATAAAGTGCCATTAATGGCAATAATGTGTGGCTGCTATTTTAATTTCTCTGTATAAGACTCTCAGAGCAATGCTGTTTATCCCAATATTAGTATGTTTTTTACCTCTTTTCAGCATAAAAAACAAAGCAGTTTGTATTGGATTACAACCCCAGAAGTGCAGTACAGCCTGGGGTAACACAAGGAATTAATTTCTACCCCTTGCTGCATAGTTTTCTGTAGGTTTCTACACACCACTGTGTATTTGATGTATATGCTCCTGGTTGGGATGCAAGGGAGGTACATCACTAATTTAGGCCGTGCTGAGTTAACAAACCGAGAGGGAATTCATTCATTACTTAAACATGTAATTTCCAAACTGGTGGTAGTTCACCTGCATAAAATGCAGCCTTTGTGCCTTGTCATTTTGGAGAAGGAGTCTGAGACAAAATTAGCTTTAATTGCATTTGCTGCTGGTGAGGATTTTACTTTCCAATGTTACTGGAGAAGAAGGAAAATACTGTTAAAGTGACCAAGGTGAAATGTATTTTTAGATGTGTCTGAACCACATATATAATCTATAAATATAAGATTGCACACTCATGTGTCTGTTTACCTGTCCAGCTATCTGCACTAATGGCTTTTTAAACCATTAAGTATTTATAATGAAATTTAACAAAGAGATGGAGTTCACAGAGATATTACATTCCTTCCATTTTTGTAAAAGCCAGAAGCTGGAGGAGAGGGAGGATATTAGTGCTGGCACTGAGAATAAAGAATGGCCTTGGTTCACTGAGGAACTGAAGTATTAAAGCAACTTTAGAGCCCTTCTTTCTTGTTTTTGGCTGCTTGCTGCCTTCAAGTGAATAATCTTAAGTAAACTGACTAAATTAAGGTCATTTCAGTACTCAAATGGTGTCAAAAATCTGACTGTGGCACTTTGGGGGCTTTTCCATGTGTTTTTACACTGGAGAATGTGGAGTCTGGGTTGAATAGTGTTTAATGCCCCTTTCCACCTCAGCACATCCATCTCTCCTCCTGATGGAGCTGCCCCAGAAATAAGTGGCTGGTTTTATCCATGTTATTTAGTGTTATATCCCCAAATATCTTCACAGCAAGTCAGTGTCTTACAACAGGCTCCAACCAACCCACCTGGATGTGTCTGAATTTCTGGGATGAGCAGTGGGAGCCCACGAGTCTGGACTTCCTTTAACCTCCCAGGATTACTCAAATTCTCCTACAGAGTAAGCAATCCTGCCAAATGAGGAAATAATTATCGTTGTTTGCTCCTTTGGTTATTATCCTGCTATGTGTATGGAGCAATGGATTGTAAGGCATGGCACAAATCATTACATTTCATCAGGATTTTTGGAAAAACTCTCATTAGAAAAGTGAGTTTGGTTGCCTCAGCTCATATGCATTGATCAATGCTCTTCTTAGGAAAACAAACCCAATTTGGTGAAAGGTGGGATCAATCTATGCCTCGAAATGATAAATGAGTAGTCAGCAGGGACAGCCCCTGTGAGCACATTTAAGTAATAAGACCCAGCAGGACATGCCATTGTTAGGGCAGACACCCTGAAGTGTCTTAATGTGATTATAATGTGGCTTCCTGGAACAAAACAATTATAACTATCTGAGATAAAACATTATTATCAATATTCTGCAGGGTTAACCAAAAGCCAAGTAATTAAATTTTTGTTTTTCAACCTATCCATACAGTGTTAAAAGGCATTTCCAAAGACACTTTGCCAAAAACACCCTTTTTTTGGTCCCTTTCTCATCCCTGGGCTCTGCACAGACACCAAGGTCAACACAAGCGAGATTTAATTTCAAAACACATTGTTGAAAATTTATATGTAAATTCCTTTTTTCTTGGTTAGTTGGCTACCAAATTGAATATTCTCTCATGATAGTTTACAAAGAGATTGAATGTATTCTAAAATATATTTACAGCTTGTTTTCAAGGTACAAAACCCCCTTATTTGAATATATTAATTTGGTTTCCCAAGGTGCACTTGTGTTCTATTCTGTAGTGCCAGTGAGGGGGAAAATGGAAAAGGTGTAGGCATCATTTTTGTTTGCTGAACATTTATTTTGTGTGGAAATGTAATTTATTACTGCTGTGGGTATAGAATGCACTCCCCTTGGTGCAGACCCTCCCTGTTAACCACTCAGGAAGGGGCCAAAGTGAGCCCTCAGCAGGTCTGCAGGGACACCAGACTGGGAGGAGTGGAACCAACTGGGACATCATGGGGTTCATCCAGGGGAAGTGTTGCTGGGGAGGAACATCTCCTGCACCAGCACACACTGGGGGTCCTGGGGGACACCAGGTGGCTCATAAACCTGCAATGTGCCTTTACAGCAAAGGTGGACACTGGTATCCTGGGCTGGTTTAGGCACAGGGGTGCCAGAAGATTGAACAAGGGGATCTTTCCCCTCCACTCAGCACTCAGGAGACTCAGCTGCAGTGTTGGGGCTTCTGGTGATCTCCCCAGTACAGGAAAGACAAGGACATACTGGAGCAAGGCCAGCAAAGAGCCACAAAGATGATGAAGGGGTTGGAGCAAGAGGCTGAGTGACTTGGGCTTGTTCGAAGGTTCTTCTCAGTGGTGCCCAGTGAATGGCCAAGAGTCAACGAGCACAGAGTGAAATATGGGAGGTTCTGCTAAAACGAGGTCAAGCTGCTCAGAGAGGCTGTGGAGTCTCCATCCTTGGAGTATCCAAAGCCCAGCCTGCTCTGGCTGCCCCTGCTCAGGGTCTGGGTGGTCTCCAGAGGTGTCCCCAAACTCAGCCCCTCTGGGACTCTGATGTGACAAAGGAAATGAGCCCCTGAGTGCCCCGATTTCCAGGTGAGGGGCTGCAGAAAGGTTTTGTGTGAAGTCTGCCTTGGGGCACGAGGTTTCCCCCTTTGTCTGCCTGTCCAATGGCACTACACACACACTTGGAAACAGGGCAATGGGATTGTTATTTATTGAGTCTTCTCAGTTTGCACTGGCAGTTTGGGTAGCTTTGCCTTTTTCTTCCTTCAAGGTTCATTTGGCCTATTTAAGTTCTTGTCTATTTTACAAGACCTGTTTTGATGGTTGGATCCCTGTTGTTAAACATACATAGTCTTAAAAGAACAACAAAGTCAAGAATTCAATATCCACAAGCTTTATTCTGGCAATTTTGTTTAAACTTTATATTAAAATCTGTCATGAAAGCTTTAAAAATGCATCTGTGGATCATTTTTAGTTGACTATTTGCTTTATGTGTTTATATATTTAAACATCTTTTCATTATAGAAACCCAGGATGACTAAACCTGCTGGATCATTTTTTATTAACAAATTTCCACAGCCTACATTGCCTGAAATTGCTGGGAGCCTTAACTCCTCCATTACCACCAACAGGGACTAGCTGAGCATTCATTTGCAAAAGCTGAGCAGATAAATTCAATTCACACACGGTGTTTCAGGTATAAATATCCTCACAAGGATGTTCTTGAAGTTGGCAGGCTCGCAGCAGCAAAATGAAGCTGACACGAGTTCGAAATGACCAATGATTTAAAATTTGGAGAAAATAATAAGACAACTTATTTGCAGGGGCCATCCAGGCTACTGGGGAGATTTTTTCACAGCAGGTTACTTATCAAGCTAATAGAAATGCTGACATGCACAACCTTAACTCCTGTATCACCCAGTCAGCCTCTAATCCAATTGATTTGTGGTTGTTTCCTTGGATGAAGACATAAAGTGGATGTGCTTTCCAAAGCACCCTCTCTGTTCTTCTTTAGGACAAAGAGGCTGTCCCAGAGGTACCTGAGATTACATGATTCAAACAGATTTTTATGATTTTTTTTTGTGCCTTAAAAGACATATTTTACCCCAGCTGAACTGCAGCCCTATGAATAATGACTGTATTTTCAGCTGATAATATCCTACCCTGACCTCCACCCAAATTTACCCACTTTTTCAGTTCCCACTGCAGTAGCAGCACTTTTTATGAACTGTGTCAGATAATGATGTTGTTCTGCATTTTCCAATTATCTAAATTAACATACAGCATTTACAGCAATGGTTATGTCACCCTGCATTTTTTTTCCTCAAGTTCTTGTTTTCCAAACTATAAAAAAAAAGATACTAATTTTCTTCCTTTTTGTTCAGCTTCACTGTGCTGAGAAATAAACAATGTCATATTGCAGGGAGTTAAAAACAAAACAAAAGGATAAATCTAACAATAACTTTACTAAAATATACTAATATTTGTTTATCAACATCTGGCTGGGGCTCTGAGTAGTCTGGGCTGGTGGAAGGTGTTCCTGCTCATATCAGGGGGTTGGAAGAAGATGATCTTTAAGGTTCCTTCCAACCCAGACCATTCCATGATTCCCTGGCTCTATGAATGTAGAGACAATTTTGGTGATGGTCTCTCAGTCTTTGCTTCATTCAAGTTCAGTTTCACTTGGGCTCTGGGCAGGCAGCTCTTCCTTTATCCTGGGGGAAAGAGGGGTAGCACTACATTATTCCAACTACCCAGAGAGGTTTGGGCTGTAGGATGTGGCCCTGCAGACCACTTTTAGCAGGTGTTGTTAAAACACAGAATTTAAGATGCATCTTTTCATTAGTTGCTCCTCCACCTTTCCTAACCTGGGCTGTATTCATGAGCCATGTGATGGAGCATCTCAACACTGATCCCACACAACCATGGCAGGATTCTTCTCCCTGCACAGGGAGGGTGGGATGGGGTGTTGCCAGCGACCCACAGGGATCACCTGTGGCAGCCAAAGGCACTCACAAGTTGCTGCTGTTCCTATTAACTTTTGGGCCAAGTCTTAGCAGGATATAGAAGTTGAAGATCTGAAAACCACCCAGGATGGCACAGGTGGCTTTAGGAATTGCTATGTAAACACGGACTTGGCAGTAAGAGTCTTGTCATGAACTCACTTTCACAACAGGGATTTACTACCCAGGTACTAAAGTGTTGCCTCTGCATTTGCTTAATGCTGTCATTTTGGGTTTCCCGAATTAAATGTATGATTGGAAGCCAAAAGATGTTTTATAGTCAGTGTTACTTTCTATAGCAAAAAGATATTTTGTAGTCGGTGTTACTTTCTGCTGCAAACATTTAGGAGAGTCTGAAACTTGATACACAAATATTTGAACATTTTCCCACATCCGTATGGTGAATCACTTATATAAATACATTCTGCAGCCTTAGCAAGTCAGGATCCGTTTCAGTAAATCCCCCTTTTAGAAAATCTCTGTCATTCTCTAATCAGCTTTCTCTTTTTAGTTTTCATCCATATGTACATTGTGAAGTTCACTAAATAACAAGCTCGGGAACGTAACTAGAAAAATAGTTTCCAAAATAATGGCAAAATATTCTTACTCAAAACCAAACCAGAATCATAATCAATTTGTCTTATGGACTTTTTCATTAAACTGATTTTGATTTGTAAAATGCACTCTTGTTTGCTTCCCCTTTGAAAATGTTTGAAATGAGATGCTTAAGGGCAATCAATAATTTAAGCCACAAAAAAACCCAAAAACGGTTCCACTCATCACTTTGCTTGGAATGAGGTTGTTAATTTCTTTTCATTTTATTTTATTTTATTTTCAAGTGAAGGCTGTTAAAACCGATAGGTCTGCATTGAATATGGCAGAGGGATGTTGCTGTGTGATGGTATCTGTGCTGAGGAAAGGAATCACATCCCGAGTGTTGGGGGATCAAAGGGAGCGAAGGCAATCACGTAAGCTCCAAATTGGATTGCTACGGCATATTTTATTTATGTAAACACTGCCAGAGGAATCAAATCACTGGAATTGAAATACCTGATTCAAAGGGCTACCTTGCAGAAGTAACAGCAGATTACAGCCTTGGCAAAGGATAAAACCCTCCACCTGCTCGTGTAGTGGCAGCGAAGGGAGGAAATGAGTAACATTCCAGCTGAAAAGCAGCGCTACGAAGACAGAAATCATCAGTCTGGAGAAATGTACCTCTCAATTATAACAGTCAAGGATGATTTGCTCCGGGAGAGCACAGAGGTTTGATGCCATCCCCCTGTCAGAACAATCACAACCCATCACGGCTGGCACACTAATGGCAAGGTGGGGAGATGCAGGCCCTCACTTAGAGCTGGAGCACTTGTGGGAATGACAGCAGAGGGCAGGAGATCTGATCAAACAGACTGGCAGCTGAAGCTGGAGGAGGCTGCTTTAGTCTGCAGCAGCTCCACACCAGCATCCCTGATGGTGCCAGCTCCCCTGGGAACCAGCGAGGAATTCCTGCCACGTGCTTACACAGCATCACACCAGAGCAGGTGGCAATCGTCACAAACAGGTTAAAAATTGCAAACTTGGATTGTCTTTCTTTAAGGAGAATTTGAAAACCCTGCAAGGAAAGATGATTTTTTTTTTCCTGCACTTGAGAGCAGTGTTTTCCTCAGCAGGACTCTGGGGGCACAGGTCACCTGAATGCTGGGTGATGGGAGTCAGCAAAGCCCTCATCTCACAATCATCTCATTTTCTCCAGCATTCAGTTTGAGGGGTTTTTGTTTCTCTGTTTGCTGCCGTGAAGCCGAATTGCATGGATAACAACACCTAAGTATAGCAACCATCAGTGCTGTCTGCTCTGCAGAAACAAAAGTAAATACAGTCTAATTCTGCTGCTGTAACTTGGCAATAGCCCATTTTGTGTTTTCATTGATGGCAGATTTCTTTTGTCAGCAGAGACAAACAGTTATCTCTGTCCCAGGCACAGCCAATACCTCCACTTAGTCCATGAATTTCCAGATGCTTTCTTTCATCCCTGATGTTTTTGGCATTAAGGTCTGGAAGATTTTTAGTGATGGTCCATTCATTACTTTTTCATCAGAAAGTTGTGTGTGCACTGCTGCTGTTTCAGAGAACACATGGGGCAGGGGATAAGCAGATCTTGGCTCAGCACCCCAGATGTTCAGTCCCAATAATTCACTGTATCCCTCACTCCATCACAAATTATCCATTAGGAGCCCTTTGCCAGTTAAAGGCTCCAGATTCTGGCCAATCTGTTGCAAGACTGGATGTTTTCAGCAGATTTGTTTTTCATCAGCATGGCCTCTCTGACAATTTGGGTCTTGCCAAGATAAGATATATCTATTTCCCTGTTCATTTGCCTTGGCCTGTGGAAAACCTGTTTCCCAATCAGGAAAAGCCCCAGATGTGTTCTAAAATGTTTCCAGGGGAGGGCTGGGGCAGTATTTCAGCCCTTTACTGGGGCAGGAGGAAACCTTTCCCTGTGCTCTTTAACAAGGTGATAGCAAACCAGTGTCAGAGGATGAGGCTGTGGCTCTGCCCCCTCCTGACACTGCTGTCACCTGCAGGGAATTTTCCCCTGGAATCTGAGCACCAATTTATTTCCAAATCTATCACTGTCACCAAGAAATTGCAAAGTGGCAGCAGTCCCCATCACCACCCGACCCGTGTGTTTTGTTCTTGCTGCTGGTGGAGGCAGATGTCTCCCCAGAAAACACACATCAAGTGGCAAACAACAGCCTGGAGTTCAGAAACACTGTCTTAAAATCCTTGTAATTGTTTCTAGGTTTTATGTTTATTTTTATTAAACTATTTAACGCATTTATAGAGAATGAATGAGCAGCAGGTTGGGCAGTCATTGGCCCATATGCCAGACAAATCTAAATTGATGTCTCAAATCCAACAAAAGGGAGAAGAAATGACATAAAGACAAGTTTCTTAACCTGCTCTGTTTGTCTGCAAGTATTTGGGCTGAAGAACTGTATCCTCAGGGCTGTGTGCAGTGCTTGGAGTCCTAAAGCAGCTCCAAGTCCCCCGTGTGACAGCACTGCCCCTCGCAGGGGACAGCAGTGCTAAGGGACAATCCAACAGTGTTTTTAATGGGTGCCAACCAGAGTGTTGCTTCATTTGTATTTGTACTTAAACATCTCCCTTTGAGTCTGTTTGAAGGTTTGCTCTGAGGCCAAAGGGGCTGGCCCTGCTGTGGGTACACCCAAGGGTGCACTTTCCAAGTGCCTTCAGGACCTGAGAACCAGGGGCAGCTTAAAAAATAAAATAAATAAAAAGTATTTAAAACTCCCCCAAAAAGTTTGGTTTGGAGGTTTTCCTCCCATAATCAAAAGGAAGGAGTACGACCATTGTTTTTGTCAAAAATAAGTCTCTTTTTTTTAACCCCACAGATTCTTATTTTTGCAGATTCAAGTGTTTGCCAGTTCAAATAACCTTTTGATAACCAGCAAGGAGGGGTTTTCTGGAGGAGACTAAAACCAGGCACTCAGAATCCAAAATGCCTCTCCCACATTCCTGGTGGTCATTGATGTCTAAGAAAGGAGCTTCAAAAAGCCTTTTTAAAATTCTATCTGGGATCTTTACATGAAAATCAGAAGCAATTGCTGTGTACTACTGTAAAGTGAAATATGTGCATTTTAATGGCTTAAGAACCAGCTGAAAACTTCAGGACATTATTACTAGAACATCTACTTTTATTAGTTTTATGACATTCCTGCTAGAAAAGCTACTTTTATTTCACCTTTATCAATTACCCGTTCACCTTCACACCCAAATTTAACCTAAATTAACTTAAATGTTCTAGATTAAGTTCATAAAATGCTACTGAATGTGCAACTTTCCTGCCCTTTAAATATTTTTATTGCCAACAGTAATGAAGCCTCAAGTATTTAGCCTCTCCAGGAGTAACTTTGGACAAATCACAACATCAGTAAATTGACTAATAATTATCTTTCAATAAAATTGATTGGATTAATATTATCTTTAGTGAGAACAATGTGACCACGAATAACATTTGTATTCCTTGTATGTAGCTTGGGAATTTACATATAACAGCACTCTGTTTTCTGAGCTTTTTTGAAAGCCAAGCTTGCAAACCCATCATTACAGACCTGGGGAAGACAGAAGAGGGTTTTCTGTGTTTTAGGGCAACACCTGCAAAATTAGTTTCACACATAAAATATTCTTTCTTTATTTCAACAATATGGATATATAACCTGGATTATAAGAGACCTGTGTAAAAGTAGAGTGGTAACCATATTCAGACAATTTGCAATTCTCCATCCATCCATCCATCCATCCATCCATCCATCCATCCATCCATCCACCCATCTGTCCATCCATCATTTTTTAACTCATTTTCTCCTCTACTCTGCATCTGTTACCAGTGGCTGGGAGAAATAAAATTCCCAGACTCTGCCAAGCATTTCAGGAAGGCTGCTCAGCACATCTGAAACACATTTACCATCTGGTGACATTTTTCATGTGAAAATATAACAGGAGGCAACCTAGAATGTCTCTATTTAATGCTTCAAATGAAGAAAAAGCTATTAAAATACATTTTTCTTTTGTATTGGCAGTGAAAAGTAGCACCAGACCTTGTCTCCAGACACATGTTCATGTCACCTACTCCTGGTTCTTCCCCAAATCCATAGTGTCCCGGAGTAACCACTGAGTAACAACATCAGCCATGGAAAACCAATCCAATATTTAGCCATCTACAAAGGCAAGTTGAAACAAGGAAAGGCAAAGAGCTTTTCCAACTCATGGCACCACCAGCAGGAGCTCCACGTGCTGCAATCTGGGACAGAAACTCCAACTCTGGCTCCAGGACTTTGGGGGGTATTGTGTTCATGGCAAAAAAGGAGAATTCCTTCTATCTCTCTCCTGCTCAGGCTGATTTTTTTAAGGATCTTTTTTGTCCCCACACGTGTTAAAAAGATTCCAGAAAAGTCGAGCTTAGTCTGAGCAATCTCTAATTAATGTGCAGTGGGTTAACTTCAAGTAATTCCTCATCTAACAGTGCCTGTGAACGATGCTGAGAAATTACAGTGGGGGTTTTTTCCAGCAGAAATGTGAAATAATAGCTGCTCCATAAAACCCCCTCATACCCATCACTTCCCACCTCATTTGTTTAAAACCTGCTCGTTTTATGGCTTGTCTGCACCTCTCCTGCAATGGGAATAATAAGAGGAAATGATATGACTTGTCCACTGGTTTCAGCATAAAACCCCCCTGGTGTTTCTGCTACAAACCAGCACATGCCTTTAAAAGATACAACAGCAAATGAATCAAGAGCAAACACAAGTCTCTTCTGCCTAAGGGGTCTGTGTAAAAGGGTAAATAATCAAAAGGAAGGCTACAGCTGATTTATATTTCTTTATGATGATCAAAGGCAAACGGACTCCGATTCAGCAAGGAATACAAATTCTGTGTGAAAACTCACTTTTTCTGCTGCATGTAAAATTGAAAAGCCTCCTCCACTGAGCTAGATCTAGTTGAAAATCCATTAGCTAATACTGAGTGCCCTAAGGTTAAGAAAGGAGCAAAAATCCAATGGTGGACTAGACATTTCAGAGAGATTTTTATGCATCCCCCAAGTTTTATGAGTCTTTCTTGCTTCTAGCTGGGGATTGATGGATTTTGAGGAATCTGACTTGTTTAAATAATTGTTGTTGCCACAAAGTTTCTTATACTTAATCAGCTAATGAAGTGTGTTTCTGTATTAAAAAATAAATCAGCATCCAAAAACCCCCCCCAAAAACCAATCCAAGTGCCAATCAACTCTACTCTGAAATTTGGGGTGGGAGAGAAGAGAGAGGCCCTGAGCCCCAGGGGGCTCCAGCTGGGGGGATTTTGGGATGGATCCATGGGCAGGGCAATGGGATCCTTCTCATTAACCCCCTGTTCAGTGTGGTGGAGGTTTGGATCGTGGATTAAACAGTCTGGAACGGCCAGTGCAGCTCCAGAGAAGCCAGAGAGTTCTTTTTTAGACATGAATGACTTTTATGATTGTTAGATTTTGGGGGCAGTGGAAGGATGTTACTAAAACCTGATGATTAGAGAGAAATAAAACTGGTGAAATGGAAAGGTACATCCTCCTCCAGTGCTGGATGTTGGTGGGGTTTCAAACCTTTATTACCAGGAAAACAAAGCCAAAATAGTCCATAAAAGTTTCTACAACTGTTTCAAAAAGTAAAATAATGTGCCCAGTCTGCCATTGTTTTACACTTTCTGTACACTATTTTTCTATCTTCTATTCTATTTTCTATTCTGTACCATATTCTGTTTTCTATTCTATATTCTATTTTCCCATTGTAAATTCAATTTTCTATTCTAAATTCCAATTTCTATTTGAAATAGCTGCTTTCTACTTTCTCCATTCTTTTCTGCTCTGTTTAACCTTAAACAACCAACCCCCAAAATCTTATAACAACAATTTTTTTCTAGGATCTCTTAAGTCTTTTATTTTTGCAACTTCTACGCCCTGCACTACCCTGCAGCATCTTGCAAGGCAACGTCCTGCTCTAAAATCTTTTCACAAGTTTTGAATAAAATTATTTTTAAATGCTTCAAAACTATTTGAAGTGGGATCAAAATCAGAAGAAGACTTTAATGTAGCTTTTAAGCTCTTTAGTGAGGGAATTGCTTTTGTCTAATTTTGTATCACCAATAATAACAGGATTATTTTGGTTTAAAAAGGGGGGCTGTGGAGTTGCATGAAGCAATCTGGCTGGCTGTGATGGAAATCTTGAATGTTTTTAGCTACACATTGAAAGTAAGTGTGTTTTATAATTAATAGTTTAGACAAGAAATCATGCTGAAGGAGGTCGAGACACCTTCAAAATTAGGGCTTCATTTTCTAAGTCGTAATTTTTTTTGTCATAAAACATTCTCAACTCAAGGTTTTGTCCTATCCATCCTTTTTGAGGAGGGTGACATTATGAGAAGTCACTGCACTGCCCTGATTCTGCTCCCAACACTATAAATAGGTATTTTATTTGGACTGGGAGGAGACCAAGGCAAGTTCTGGGAGCTCCCAAAAAATCTCATCAGGAACACGGAGAGGGATTTCCAAGAATTTAGCCAAGATCAGAGATTTAATTTGGTTTGGGACCTTCAAGCAAAGCATTATGCAAATGAAATCCTTCCTTCTAGTGGAAGGTTCCCTGCCCATGGCAGGGGTTGGAATCAGGTGGTTTTTAAGGTCCCTTCCAACACAAACCATTTTGGGCCTCTATGAAATTTATGAGGACAAATGTATTAAATATTTAAAATTCCTGCATGTGCAGGGAAAGTATGGAAGCAATCCAGGCTGGACTACCACAGTTTCCAGCTCTAGGGTTCAGCTGCCAATTGCACTGTGCATATTTAATCAAGTGCACTATTGTTTAAAGTGCTTCATTTAAATTCTTCAATTAATTAAAAAAAATCATAAATAACTCTTGTAGAATTGTTCTGTCTCTGCCAAGAATAATTAAAACCATTTAGCAGAATGAACCTACTAATTGTGTGTGTTTGGCATTCCTAATTCACCATAAAGCTGCATGTTCCTGTATGAAGCAAGTCACTGATGTACCTTCTTTATTTTATTTTGGGGGGATGGAAACTTGAACACTGTGCTCACATGATCTCTGATTTTCCTGTGATTTTCTCACATTCTTCCTGTTTTTCTGCTTCTGAAGGAAAACACCAACAAATTAAAGACCTCATTGTGCTCAATATATATTTTCTAACAGATTGATTTCTCCATGACATATTAATTGGTTCATCTTTTCTCTCTTTCATTGTTAATGCTTTAGGAACAACCAAAATGGGAGCAGTGATTGGATATGGAAAATACACCCCTTTAGGGAGTTTGTTACTTTGGCAGATGCAAATATATTTATAAAGTAGATATTTCGTAATGCTGGTCTCACTTTCCAAATGCAAAATGTATTCTGGTTTTTGGTGGGAGCTCTGAAATGCAGCTCCATGACTGTTTGGAATGTGCTAAAGGTGTCAAACGTGGAATCTGCCACTGCCTTGGAGAAGAAATATCTGCAGAAATGGTCACCAATATCCAAGGAGAGAATTTCCCATCAGACTGGAGGTGCTTTACTTTGCTTTTAGGCTGTGCTTTCTCAAAACATTCCTGTCATCTCTATCTTTAAATAATACATAAACTACTGAGCTCTCCATGAAACCTCCTATTGATTGCAAGGTCCTTGTGTCTAATCTGCATCCTCCTTCCTTCCAAAGCCCTTTCCAAAAATACCTCTTGCCACAAATCTCAGCAGGGTGAGCTCCAATGGTAAGAAAAAAACCCACAAAATGTTACTTTTTGTCTAAAAACATTTTTTTCTTGGGTTTCCCTTTTTTAGTGCCTTTTTTTTTTTGATGAAATGGACATTTCTGCCTACAAACCTTTCAGCTTGCTTGAGGTAATCTGGCATCACATATCGGAACTAAAATGGGATCAAGGGCATCATTTAAGCAAATGTCACACGATCCAGAGTCCTCCAGTCCATCTCTTTTCCCTAAGACCTGATCAGCTGAACATCCCTCCCTGTTTATTGAGCTTATTGGTGCAATACTCCAGACCTTTTGCTCCACAGAACCCCTGTAATTCCCGAGCAGGATCATCTTCCCTACAATTTAATCTCCATCCTTCTTGTCCTGCTCTCTGTGGACACAGCAGACAGGTTTTCCCCTTCTCCTCAAGAGCATAAAACATCATAATTCAGCGTGGCTGTGCAATTTTTGTCAATGTTTGGTTTTTGCCTGCTTTGGGAAAGGGAAATGCATGTGATGAATGGGAACACTCGGTGGCAGAAGAGAAATGATTTGCACTTAGTGTTTAAAATGTGTAAGTTATAGTGCTGTATAAACACACAAAAAACTCAGATGATGTATAAAACACCGAGCCAGTGTTGTTGCTTTAACCTTCATCAAACATCCCCCATGGTTTTTGCTACTTGTGAAGGATTGCAAACTGGTTTTCTGTGCATTAAGGGCACCTTTGTTTTAAGAATGTATCAATTTAGAATTATTATTAATTATCATTACTTTTAAGAATTAGAAAAACACCCATTTTTTTCCCTTTATTCCTTTATGTGGCATCTTGTGTTGAGAATGGTACAGTTTTGAGGAGTGTTAAGCCATTTATTTCTTTAATTCTAAAGCCCATCCTCAAGGTTAGGAAGACTTTGACCTGATTGTTCTATGCCAGGCCTTGGATCAGGATGGGAGATGTTTAAATAGCCTTAAACTGAAAGAAAGGAGGTTTAGATTGGATATTAGGGACAAATTTCTTCCTGTGAGGGTGGGCAGGCCCTGGCACAGGGTGCCCAGAGAAGCTGGGGCTGCCCCTGGATCCCTGGGAGTGTCCAAGGCCAGGTTGGATGAGGCTTGGAGCAACCTGGGCGAGTGGAAGGTGTCCCTGTCCATGGCAGGGGGTGGGACTGGGTGGGCTTTAAGGTCCTTCCAACCCAAACCATCCCATGATTCCATGATTTTATGCAACTATGCTGCACATTCAGCAAAGCAGGGGTGCCATAAGTCTTTTCCTACAGCAACTACCCCTCAAGAGCAGACATAAGAAAATAATATCCAGCAGATTTCAAGGTGTGTTATGAATGGGAAACATCTCCAGGGACACAATGCACGTGTTTTATCCTTGTGTTTGGGAAAATAGAATGATCCTGGCACCTATTTCCTCTTGCAGCAGACACTTTTGCCCCTTGCCACAATCCCCCAGACGTTAATCCTTTAATTTATTCCCTGCTAATGTATAACCAGCTTGTTCCCTTCTATCCCAAATCCCTCCCTGCCTCTATATATTTTGAGATGCCATGAAATACATTCTGGTGTTTATTTTTTATTTAGGTAGCTTTCCATGATATCATTTATTGCATGTTTGTGAGAAACAGCCACCTGGTCCCCCGGGGGAGCAGGATGATGCACGGATGACAGATCCGAGAGAAAATCTTGGAGAATATAAAAGTAGCAGTAGCTTCCAATGTATTTCCAGCTCCTTCTTGTTCCCAAGAAGATGCTGTGACTCCGGGGCCAGGGCTCAGAAACTCGCTGCGAGGAAGTGTAATCTTTTAACATACAAAGCATGAAGCTGTCAAACAAAAAAATTCTGCTTCCAACTATTGGCATGCTGGGAAAGATGAGTTTGTGGTTAATGGATTGAGGTGAGGACTCTGGGATTTCATTCTCCACACCACAGACTTGCAGTATAGTTTTAAGGAAATCATTTGTCTCCCTATGCATAAATTTTCCACCTGCAGTGTAGGTGATAGTAGTGATATAGTAGTGAGAGCAGTGATTCCTTATCCCCACTCTGTCCCTGCCCCTGAGCATTTTTTACTCTGTGTCTGCATTCTGACACCCCAAATATCAATCTCTGGGTGCTGTGACCAGCAACATGCAGAATTTCCTATAAATGGAGGTTTGCAAAGAAAATACAGCAATGATGGAGGTCCATTCTCTTGAAAGTCCTTCTATGGTAAGGATAGGGGGGATGTTTGGGGTGTCCTGGGCATGGCCAGGAGTTGAACCCCATGATCCTTGTTGGTCCTTTCCAACTCAGGATAATCTGTGATTCCACAATTCCCAATAAGCTCCAATGTTCTAGCCCACACTCTGTGGAGCTGAGCCTCACCCAGATGGTCACAACACCAATATCCACCTGGGATAAAAACAGAGGGAAAAGCCCACGAAGAAAGTGGCTGGGCACGTTCCCACTGGATCAGGGAGCACTGCAGTGGAATGGTGTTTCTTGGGATATTTTTCCCTGCAGGGTTGATTTGCTTGTGCCCCACAGGTGGTCTCAGGGAGCTCCAGGCCCCCACAACACCCCATTTGGAAGTTTTTTCCCCCAAACCCCAATGTGGTATTTTCTGGAGGGCTTTAGGAGAACAGATCCACCTGGAAAAACACTGTGGGGGTGAATTTAATGTCTTAACCTTCCAAGCAAGGCTGCTTTTGTGTCAGGAGATGCAGATCTGCACACAGAGATACTGCAGCTTCACACAGAGATGGAATCATTAATCTTAACACAACCAGCAGTAATATATCTAAAAAAACCCAGGTTTTCTGTGGCTCAGCTTTACTACCAGTGAGGATTTTTTGTTTGCTGCACATGTTACAGCAAATTCCCAAAATGCTCCTTAAAAGGTATTTTTTTTCCTTCTTCTTCTTTTTATTTTTTTGTTTAGTTTTATTTGAAAGTGGGCCTCTAATACTTGCAAATTCTCAAACATTTATGGATAAACTTATGAATCTGCAAGCACTTGCAGATTTCCCATGGCAGTTTGAATCCCTATATTAAACCTCATCTGGTAACTGCAAGTGTCAAAATTATTTCTACTCTGCTGAATCAGCCTCAGCTTGTCATTGCATCCAAGAGAAGTGGAAAATTAAAGTGAATTTCATTGCTTCATAGCTTGATACATGAAAAAGCATGTAGGAGTGAGCAGCACATACAAAATCATAATTTTAAATTACATTAATTTATGTTCTCTGTGGGGTTTCCTGTGCCACCAGGCATGTAGAGCCAGTCTTGCTCAGTAATCACTATTATTTATTGATTTTTTTAATACTTTGTGAAGGAAAGAAAAAAAATAATACCTCTGGGGTAGTTCCAGGAATTCAGCTGAATGTTTTCCTGAAGTTTCTAATGAGAAAGAGTGAGATGTCAGAAAAAGAGTGAGAGATGGGGAAGCTCCTCTTCACACCACCATGTAATTAAGTTGTTAAATGCATTAAAATATTATGTGAGTGAAAGATATTAAAACACATTTAATTAATTCATTCATTCAAAAAAAAATAAATGCTTTTGGGGCATCACAAAGCTTGAGAGAGTCAAAACATCAAATATTCCATTATTTGTACTTCTGACATGTTGTGCCTATGCTAATATTTTATTCCTCATAGCATTTTATCTCCTCTTCTTATATCTTTTTCCCAGTCTCTCAGATGAGTGTGGGTGAAATAAAATGCATTTTAAAGTGTTGTGAACCTTCCACAATAATCTTGTCCTCCAACCATCCCTTGAGACCCTCTTTTTTTGTTGGTCTGTTCAGTAGTAGGGATAGGAAAGGAAAACCCATTTTTCAGTGTTATTTTGGAGCCTCTTTTGCTCTTTCTGCTCCCTGGAGCCAACTTGTGCTTTGCCCTCTCTTTTCTTTCTCACTTGGCCTGGTTCTCTTGCCATTTATTTCAGATTTACCCCAGTGCAAGGAGGCTGGTCCTGGTGTGCTCTGTATCCATGGATATGGGAAAAGCTCTGCCCTGTAACCCCAGGCTTGAGTAGATTTAGCAATATTATTTATGTCAGTCCACCCTCTTTTAATGCAGAACAGACATTAGTCTCTGGTACCAGGAGTACTCCTGAAATTTTAGGGGAAAAAAGTCTTCAATATTCCTTTTTTATCCTTTATTGAGTGGATGTTTGCATGGACAGTGGTTTGGAGAAGACGCTGGTTGTTCCATCTTCTCTCTTTGTGTCTCACATAATAATCTCTGCTTGTTGTCTGTGGGGCCCAGGTCTCAGAGAGACTCTGAAGGACTCAGTAAAGCATCCCAGGTCCCCCCTGGGTGATTTTCTCCTTCCCACCATGTCTGAAACACCGAACAGCACCGAAGTCCCTGCTCTCCTGAAATGAACCCTTCAGGACCTGCTCCTGCTGGGGATGAATTGTGGGTTGGGTTCTCCATCAAAACACCAACCTCAACTTGGTCTTGATAATACACCTTTACCTTCCCACAGCCCTAATAATGAGTAAGCTTTCCAGAGAGCTCTGGTTCCACTAAGCAATCAAAGCTTTTGAGCCAACATTTTGAAAAATGATTGCCTTAATTTACACTCCTTACCTGCCCTGAGGCGTCTCATTGAGGGGTCTCATTAAGGCTAAAGAGGACATCGGTTACTCAGCATGGCACTAAATTTGACCTTTTATTTGGGTGTTTGAATGGAGACACAAAGTTCTGGCTGAGTGAATGGCTTTTCCAAAGCCCTGGTTTCACTAGTCCTGGGAATGAGTTGATTCTGACAATTTGAAGCCAAAATTTCCCAACACCTTTTGCAGTCCTGCCACACTCTCAATTCTCAGGACGCACCAGCTGAGATTGGAGAGAGGTTTAATTTCCAGCCAGACTTTATACTCCAAAACCCCCTGTGTTTTTCAAGTATTATGAAAGAAAAGGGACAGTGAAGAGACTGCATTAATATATTTTAGAAGACCAATTCATGCTGCTTTATATCTTCTCTCATTTTAGTTCAGGCACACAGAGAACATATTTCTACCCATCTGCTTGATAGTCTCCTTCCTTTAAATTGGGCTTTTTGCTTGTCTTGACTGGAAGTTTAGGAGAGGAGACTACATTTGCTTGAAAATTGTCATTTAAATATGTGAGGGTTTTATCAGCAGAAAGCCTTCATTACTGGAAAAACATGAATATGAGCTACTAAAGAGACTCAGAGAAAATGCAGGAGGCAGAAGGTGAGGATTACTGTGACACTTCTCTCCGTGATGCTGAAAGGATGGGGAGTCGAGGAAATTTAAATAATGGCCTATCTTTGGCAGCAGACATGCTGTGTGGGGAGGGAGCAAAGGTATGCAACTTAAAAGCTCTACAAACCAGTGCAGAAATGAAACCACCTTTTTCCTCCTTAGTGTTTTATGGCTGCTTCTTCCCACTTAATTTTATAGCCTGGCAAGGAAGATAATTCCGTGGATCTTCTCTGTCGTAGACAAACATTTTGGGTTTGTTTAAACTCATCCTCATATCACACTGCTTACTCCTGGTTTGGCCTCAGGGCTTTAGAGGTCTTTAGTTTTTATTGTTCTCTTTTTGTAATCAGAAGCACAAACACATCTTATATCACAGTATGTTGTGTCTGCCATGCAATCACACGTATAGGAATCAGTTTATGGCATTACAAAGGGAAAGGAGAGGTTTAGAGCAAAGGGATGGGCAGCAGACAGGGACTTTCTGACTCCTCTCTCTGGAAGAGGTAGGATCGCTAAACCTCAAACAATTCATTTAAAATCTGCAACTGATTTTCTCCTTATGTAAAATAAGGCAGTGTGAAGGCAAACCAATTATGTCTGCAGACTATGCAGGCTCCAGATTCCATTATTATCAATATTTATATGTGGTGTGGCATTAAACTTACAAATAGCAAATGGGATTTTTTTCACAAAGTATAAATAATTAGCATTGCTTTATTTCAGCTACAACATCTGTTAATTCTCCTTTGCTACTATATTTTCTTACTTTTTATGCTGCAGAACCAGAGAAGAGAGCAATTAAATGATATAACGTGCTTAATTTCATAACCTGGGGTAATTTCAAGAAGAGTAAGAAAAAGAAAAATGAAGGTTGAACATCAGGACAGGAGGTAAAGAAGTATCATAAAAAACTGCCCCAGGGTATCTCATCACTTGGGTGTCTGAAAACCAGGCTGGAAAATTGATTTCAGTGCCTATTCCAGGGAACAGCCCTGCCAGCTTGCACTGGGTGGGCTGGAGAAACCTCATCCTGTTGTTTTCCTGGTGTTTGCTCTGTTTTTCTCTGCGACATGACCATGAAAGTTCTTTCTGTTTGCACTTGAGGTCTGGATAAGCAACAGGGAAAACATCTTTCCTTTTTTCCAACCATTATTTCCATGTCCCACCAAGCCCAGCTGCTGTAAAGACACCAAGGCATGAGTGAGCTCAAGGGGTGGCTTAAAGAGGGGAGAAATCCCTCCCTAGTTTCCATCCTGGGGAAAACATATTTCCCAACACTCTCTTGCCAGAGCCTGCTGACTTCCAGAATTGCCAGAATTCATCTTGAAAATATTTATAACAAAAAGCTTTGTAATCACATCTCTGTCTTGGTCACAGCAAATGATACAACAACAGCTGCTTCCTCCCAATTAATTGCATTTAATGGTGCCCAGAATGGGATGCAGAGGCAGCTCCTTCAAATGAAGATGTCAAAGCTAATGGAGTGAGCTATCTCAAGGTGTGATTAATTCTTTGGCAAATATTTTTCTTTATTAGGGCGTTAATTAGATTACTTTCTGAATTCTCAGTTAATAAAAATATTAATATTTGATATTTATCTACTGCCAGACACTAATAGCTGGCATGTTAAATACAACCCTCCTAGAGCGGTATTTTATCTGGGTTTATTAGCTCAGAGCTGTGCTGCAGTCAGGCTTTATGCTGATTTCAGCATTACACTCTGTAGTAGTCATAACACCTCATATTAGTACTCCAGGGTGCCACGAAAATCAGAGCCCTATTATGCTGCCTATGCTCTTACACAGAATTGTAGAGCCTGGAGTGATGGGATCGAAACTGAAGCCACACACACACACACAAAATAAAAATGGAGAGAATGGATGAAAGTCAACACTTTGCAGAGAAAATAAAGCAGCTGTAAAGGTAGGAATATCAAAATATACATAAAATATACATAATATACATAGCAAGGCTTTGAGTTCAGCAAATGTCATGTGTCCTGTGTCCTACACAGGCACCCTGGGGGAAATTGTAGCACAGCAGTTTCCTCAGAGGTTGCATTGACAACGAGCTTTCTGATAGTGTGTGATGGTGGAGAATTGCCTGGGTGCAGATAGGGATGTGTGGATGAAGTCCAGAGGAACTGTGACACCAGCTGGGCATGGGGATCTCCAAGGAGATGCCTACAGGGGGAAGTGGGCTTGCCTATCTGAGGGCTGGGTCAGGTCCTTAACCCTGCTTTCAGTAGTAATACTGACAACAATTCTTAATTATCGAGGGAAAAGAAATGAAAGCAGAAAAATGACCCTTTTTGTAAAATGAGACGGTGAAATTCTTAATTTGTAGGCGATTTAGAACTTCTGCTTTGTGTGCTTGAAAGCTGCAATAGAATAGGTTTTATGGCACCTGTGTCATGAGTTGTGTCAATACAATATTTTCAGCAAATCCTTCTTCCAGTGTTGTCACATCTGAGGAACCTGTGAGCCCATGGAGACGGCGTAGAAACTGCACTCTTGTATTTCATCTCCTCCAGGTTTACCACTGCTTTGGAATAATGTGTTCCATTGCTCCCATAATAGACTTGTCCCTGAAGCTGTCACATATGTCACATTCCCTATAGCACCTTGCTAATACCTTTAGAAGAACCATTTCCATGTGGGAATAACCTGAGTCTGACATTTCCACTTTAACTGCAGTAAAAGCTCCTGCAGGTTGGATTGATTGCTTCTTTTTTTTTTTTTAAGTATTTAGACATGGCTTGGAAAGTGCCAAGAATTCTGAGCAAGAGCTTTTGTGAATGTTGCTGATGAACAAGGCAGAAGGAGTTTGATATTTCCCAAAAGTCTAGGGAATGCCCACTTGAAGCAGACACACATCAGAACCAAACAGCAAAAGAGAAACAGAGGACAAAGGCAACACTGTAAGTCCAGAAGTGTTTTTTAAGAGTATTTTAGCTTTAATTGTAAATTATTTAGTGACATTTTAACCTAAAAAAATGGTCCACTGACCTGTGATTAGACTAAATTTTTGTGTTGCTTAGGAATTTCCAAATTAGTGTCAGCACCTACTAAACACTGAATTACAGGGACTGGTATCAATCTCTCCGTAATATTTATGTCTATTTTGTGAGAAAAGTCTACCTTGGATGGATGGAAACTTCTTCTACCTGGTACTCCCCTGATAATTTGGAATGTCTCATAAAGATGCCGGTTCTGGTCCAATTTGCAGCTTGTGCAGATCACCAGAGCTTCATTTTCTTTTTCTTTTTTGATGATCTGATTTAGCTGTGAATTTCCAACCCAATATACACCATTTTATTCCCTTTTCCCCATTGCTAAGAATATGGCAGATATGTAAATCCACTAATAATTATTTTTACAGTGCTAATTAATGTAGCACCACCAGCTGTAGCAAAGCACATTTATTTTTATCCAGAAAGAAGAGAATCTGGGTAAGAATTTTCCCCTTCTAAGGAGCAGGGACATAAATATTTTCACAAAGAAGCGTCTTTTTCACAAAGGTTTGCCACGAGTTGGATCTAAAGCAAAGTGCTGCAAGAACAAAGGGGAAAGATGAAGCACCTGAGCAAGATGTAACCCAAGTTCTCCCTATAAGTGTCAGTGATCATATGTAAATACACCCCAGGCAAAGAGAGGGCTCATTAGCTCTGAAAGAGAGAAAAGAGAAAAGATTTACTAATTTCAGCTCAAGCCAACACTGAGAAACTGTGTAGGTTTTCCTTGGTCATCTGCTGGTCCTGTGGGACGTATCAAAATGCTGCTTTGTGAGAAATTGAAAAGCTACATATATATATATATACATATATATTCATTTCCAAAATGTAGTGGGACATTTAAAAACAGACAGTGAAGCTGCAGCAATGACAGCAAATACAAGCTGAATCATGGCTGGGAGTTAAATAAGGCCATTATTATGTAGTTACTAAATAGCAGAGGGCTGAGGTGCAAAAAAATCCACAGGACATGTCAGTCCCAAATAATTAGGAGGATGAAAGCTGATGCCTCGGTGCAGGGCGCTGTGGTGAAACTCAAATCAGGTTTCACTTGTCAGATGACAGACAATGAAAACAGTTCTGAGGACAATTTAATGATAAACAGTTGAGCCAGAAAAAAATGGGATTGATTGATGGCTTCTGCAATTCCCTCTGCTCATCCACGGCTGAAAACCTTGAGTGATTTCGGTGTGCTTTGAGAAGTTAAGTCTAGTCCTGCCAAGGGGAAATGGTGTCACTAAATTGCAATGAAATTTGGGAGTTCCTCTTTGGAACAAAATTTTGACTGCTATTTTACTTTTGAGTCCAAGCGAAACATTGAACATTTCAACAAAATCAGACTACAATATTAAAATAAATAAATTCAAGATGTATTTCTTTTAGGAACATCCTCTGTCTTTTATTGTTTCGTGGCATTTGTACAAGGTTACACAAAGCAGTGCCCACTGTGATGAGCCTGCCACTCTGTTATCTGTTAGAAAACATGACAACCTTTGTTCTGATCTAAAATTCATTAGAATGTGCAGTTTAGTATTTTTAAATGCCACGTTTTCTACATCAAACTGTTTTCTGTCTGTGCCAATGGAACAGTTCAGCACTGTGACACACTGAGTTATAAAAATGCTATTTCAGTGTGCTGGCCCAGCTGCATTACTATTAAATAACTTTTTCCTTGATATTGAAAGCAGGTCTTGCATTACCTCATAAGGTGGTGTGTGATGTCATGCTGTCCCTGTCACTGAAGCTTTAACTCGCACCTTTCATGTCCCATTTACAGCAGGTGACCCCCACAATCATTTCCAGCAGCTCTGATTGTAAATTTTGATAACCTGCAGGCACTTGAGCCCTGATTTACAGGGCTGAGCACCTCCCCTGTTTGTTCCATACCCAAGAACCTCATTAGGACTCTCTTAAATCCTCCAGAGGGAAAGGCAAGGCAGGTCCATATTTGCTGATAGAGCAGCGTTCTCTCCGTGGAGTCTCTCCACGATTTGCTTTTGCACAAAGCTGTGTCCCCTCTGCACGGATCCATAATTAATGACAGTGGATGGCTCGTTTATTCCCCCATGCCAAGGTTATTTTGGGCAGCACATCAGCTCAGAAAGTTTCAGCAGAGCACTTCTCTAAACACTCTGGGGTCAGTGATGACAAGATCACTGTGCAATCCTAATACATTGCCTTACACGCTGTCCCTCGGTGTCTCCACCACAGCCTAAACACTGTCTGTTTTGATTGCTTCTATTTACAAAGGGTCTCTGCTGGTCCAGAGTTTAAATATCTTCTACATGTCTGGATTTTACTCACTCCACTTTGTCTCCAGTAAGGGCAGCCCTCTGAGTTACACACGAACCAACAGAATCCAAAGGCAAGGGAAGGCTTATGGGAGTGTTTCTGGGCATGGAACATCATCCAGCAGCCCCTGAGCTGGTGCATCACCATCCCTGGGAGATATCAAGGCCTTCAGAGGCTCCTCCTGCAGGAGATTTCCAGCCATCCTGTAAAGGGAGAAGGGTGAAAGCACCCAGGAGGGTTTGGGGTGGTTTGGCACCTCAGCAGCTGCTGAGTGGCTGTGATGGTCCTCAATCCTGAGCATCACCCCTGACCCTGCTCCTGCTCCACCATCCCTGCATGAGTGGTTTTCCTCTAGTTTTTATCATCCCTGTGCTGCAGGAGCCCTAATTCCTCAGTCCACACATGGGTGATGTTTTCTTTGATGTCTCTGCTAGGACCTGGTGGAAATTGGGATGACTGAGCCCATGCCCTCTGCAGGGTGGGGCTGGGAAATCACATCAGGAATGAAACTGATTGAGGATCATTTTCTGCCTAAAGTGTTTTGTGCTGCCTGGATACAATAATCTCCAAGGGAGCTTATTAAGACAACCTTTCTAACAGTGAGAATGGCTAAAATCTAGAGTAGATTGCAGAAAATGCAGATTTCCTATGACATAAAGACTTTAAAATACGGTTAAATAAACATCTACCAAAAATGTTTTCAGGACAGGGGACCATGGTTTGTGTTAGTGAGGACTGAATAAAGGTGACACATTTTTTCTTTCTTTTTCTTATTCTTCAATGAGGTTTTTTTCTTTTTTTTTCCCCCTCTTAAATACCAATTTTGACATTTAAATGAATTCCTGTGGGTCATGTTTTGAAACATTTCAATAAGATGAAAAAACACACCTGATTTTCCCTGGCTGCACTGCTGGTTTCTTGCAGTCGACTTGCAGAACATTAGCTCAAGGGTATCTTTACAACGCAAGGAGCAAAATTTCCCGAGTTTTTAACACTTTTAAAAAGTAAGTTAACAAGTGTAGCCATTATTATTAGATTTCCAGCAGGAGCAATCAAGAACTTGCTTATGTACTATAAAAAAATGGAACAGCCAAACTTAACTGATGGTTTACAGAGTAGTTTGGCTAAAATACCCTTGTGAAGTGAAGAGGGTTTTGCTATGAGAGTAAAATTTATGAGTTTTGCCTTTTCCTGAGTGACCCATATCATGGAATCATGGAATCACCAAGGCTGGAAAAGATCTCAGAGATCATCAAGTCCAACCTTTGACCAAACACCACCTACCCACTAAACCATATGGGAAAGTCCCACATTCCCTCATTTTTGAACACTTCCATGACCTGACTAGAGAGATTTAATGGTCAAATTCTGGCAAGGGCTGTCCCACCTCATGGCATGTTGAAATGCTCTTGACATCTCTGTGGTTTCTTAGGGAACTTTCCTGGTTGTACAAAGAACTTTGAAGGAATTTTATAAATATTATCAGTCCTAATGCACTTGCACAGTAACTCACTGCTGGTGGCTTCATCTGGGTTGTATTTCTAGGTGACTGCTTTACTGTCTTGTTTTCTCGGGCTGTGATATCACACAGCGTGCCTTTTGCATTTCAAATTACATGGAAATAGAGATGGATGAATTCAGACTTTGCTACTTTTCTACCTGCATCTTCCAGTTACTGACCTCTAGATAATAGAGGCAAAAGACTGAAAGTACTTTTTTCTTGGCTTAAGTGAAGTGAGAGGCTCGTCTTGTCCACAGTTTGCAGGAAGATGATCCCTCTGAATATCAGATGCCAGTCTCTCCTCACAGTCCAGGATGTGGTGTAAGTGGGAATGGCACACAAAGCCAGCCAGGCACTGAACCAGAGATGTTCCAAAGACACAGGATGTGCTGGGAATTGCATCCTCAGCACTTGTCCAATACCCTTTTCCTCTCCTCCAAGTAAAACACCTATTTTCCCCTTATTCAGCCATAAACCGCTCCATCTGTGTGCTCTGCTCCTTGGTACAAAGATAAGAGGATGTGCACAATCATCTCCTACCCCTTAAAAACATTGTTCTTTTCTGTTTCCCAACCCACCCATGTTTTCCAGGGCCAACACAATTAAATTACTTATTTTTTAAGTCTGGACATAACAAAAATCACCATTTTTTTTCCCCTTGTACATAGAGTCATTGCTTTTTTGGGCTGTTGGTCAGACTTGTTCTTTGGGAGAAAAAAATTGCCTATAGCTTTTCCAAAATAACAGAGACAACTCCATTCATATTGCCAAGATAGTATTTTTCATGAACTATTTTAATTCAAAAAAGGATGAAAAATTTGGGGTGAAAAAAAATTCTCGAGATAATAATTTTAAGGTTTTACTAAATGAAATGTATTTACCTTTCAAAAAATTTCATATTAAACAATCTGAAGGTTTTTAGAAGCCCAGAACAAGTGGAGGTTTTTATTTCACAGGAAAACGTTCTGTTTTACTTTGTAGTTCGAAAGGGTTTAAAATGCTTTTGTTAAAACCAATCCAAAATGATTTCCCTTGATTTTTCAGAACTGGTAGCTAAATAAAAAAAAAAAAAAAAAGAAATCAGTTCATTCTACTCTGAGGTTATTTGAGGATTTCTTTGTGTTACTGTTACATTTCCAATTTCATTCTCCAGGTTTGAGTAGCAGTTAATTATTTGCCCAAAAATCGAAGCAGACCTTAGCAACATGAAGGTAATAAAGAAATTCAATGGATTGCATTCACTCAAGGGGGTCAAAATTTCTGAAGCCTGAAAAGTTCCTGCCCTGGAGAGTGAAAGGCCACTAATAACCCATTGTCCTTGAGCGTCCTGAAAATAAAGAGGAGAAAAAGCCACTTTCTTTGCTGTGAGTGCTATTTCATTCTCTCCCTCCTGTGTATATTGCAGCAGGCACATGCAGAAACCCAAACCCACCAGGAGTGCTCCTTACCAGCTTGACAAGATCTTTGCAGAAGAAACCACAGATCCTTCATTATGATCCTGCTGTGAGAAACCTCCAGTCCTGCTCTTCTTTGAGGGCTCACAAATGATATTTGAAGTCCAATAAAAGTGGAGACTCGCTGATGTGGTTGGAATTTAAAAGGGAAAGAAAGAGCTGGTGTCACTTTTATCACCTCCCTGTCAAGGGTTTACATCCTTTCCTGTAAATACTGGAATATTAACTAAAGCCTAGTCAGGGAGGAGATTGTATTTTACTTTTTTTTTTTCCCCCAATAAATCAGTGAACAAAAGATGAGCTTTACTTTGTAAAATTTGTGATTCATTCCCGACGAAGGCACCACTTTCCTTGGCACACAGCCAGGGGCGAGGGCTGGGAAATGACTTTGAATGAGCATAAGTGACATCCTGCATGTCACAAACTTATTACACCCTCCTTGATCTATTGCCTTTTGTCATCTGGGGTCTCATCTCGAAGCCCTTACTCAGGGAAAAGTCTCTCTGACTTCAAAGCTGAGCAAAGCCTTTATGAATAAATCACCCGAGGTTTTGGATCAGAGCACCAAACTTCCCAGTCCAGGTGGATTCTCCTGTAAGAGGAGGGTGTTACCAACCTTTGCTCCTTGGCATCACTAATTCCAGGCCCTGCTCCTGTTTGCTGGGTCTTTCCTAATTCCCTTTCTCGTTTCACTGCTTGGCTTTTCCAGATTAAGCTTACAGCAGCTGGTTTAATCTCTATATTGAAATATTTAAACCGTTTGTCCTACCCGGGATTTTCGTCTTATTATAAAAAAATTACAATCGCATTGGAAGCTAAAGAGAAAATAAATTAATTTAAGGGGTATTTTACATCTATTGAAGCAGCTTCAACAAATGCAGCATCTTGCTGTTACTGACATAAATGGGTTTTATTGTTTGGAGAGGGAGGGAGATTCTCGTGGGTGTAATCGAGGGACTGAGCACAGGCAGCTTTCCCATTCTAAGCAGCTGAGGAAGTTGTCCTCGATTTTTAAGTAATGCGAAATACTCTTAGTGCCTGATGGAAAGAACAAAGGGGATAATCAGATGTTGGGCTGGAGAAGTGGATAGAAAAGTCCAATAAGCTTTTATGAAAGCTATGCTGAGATTTCTTCAGATGTATTAATAGCAAGAGCAAATCACTTCATTATAAGTGTTATTATTGCAGGAATTATCACACATCCTCTTGAGCTGTTACATTACAATTATTTGAAGGCAAAAGCAAAGAGCTGCAAATTAACAAACTTCAATTATTGTTTTTAAACTTCAATTTTTCCTTTTTGTCTGAGATACAGCACATTTTAGACGAGCTTCGCTTTGATCTCTGTGCTCTAAACTCAGAGCTGCTCTGATTTTAAATATTTAGAAAATGCAAGCGACCTACAGACCTTTTTTTCCTGTTTCTCCCACCAACAGTCACTTTCAAATTTACATTTCTCAGATTATTGTTTTCTCTCAAGTCATTCAGACTTCTCCCAAAAGCTTCCTCCTTATTTCTTTGAAACTCTGAGCCTGAGGATGGATGTTTGTGTACCTGGCCTAGAGATGGAGAGCCTGACATCAAAGTTCAGCACCTGACCCTGCCACAGCCTATTTCAGATGAGCTTCAACAAGTGTCCCCTCACCTCAGCTCTGTATTTGTGAGACTGGTGATAATTTTCATTCCCCATGTTTTATCTCTCTCATTCAGTGCATGGGTTGGCTGTCAGGGTATGTCCCATTAAGAAGCAGAGCACCCAGCACAGGAGATCCTAAACTGCCATTCACTCTTTCCAAAGCAGTAATTGGAGGAGATTCAACATTAGATTAATAAATGTAATGTGTCCCAAAAATGAGGGAAATCATTTCCACTGTAAGCATCTTTATTTTCCTCGGGAAACTTTACAGGGACATTCAGAGTAGCTGATGAGCAATAGGAGCAATGCTAAAAGACCAATAAAATACATTAAAGTCAACACAGACAGATGCCAGCGGGTCACCTTAGATGGTTTTGCTTAAATTAAGAAGAAATATGATGCAATTTCCAGCTGGGCCTCCTGCAAGATGATTCTTTAGCAAATTGATTCGTAATCTCCGAGGCTCCCCTTTTCTTTGCCTTAGCATTGTACAGCTCACAGCATCCATCCACCACCCGAGCAGATCAGATCAGCAGCTACACAAATCAGTAGCTAGAGAAGATCACAAAAAGAAAAAGAAAAAAAGAGCACAAATGTTGGCAAACTGAAGGATCTGGGAGAGTGCTGGAGTCAAGGACAGACTGCACAGGGACTGAGGTGCTTTCCAAAGGTGCAACGCCCCTGCACAGCGACATCCTGTGGGCTGAGAACTCCGTGTGGTAACAAATTCCTCCGTTCCAGCTCCAGGAAAAGTATAAAATCAACTCTAATAGAGGCAATTTCCACTGTGAAATGTGAGTGAGCACATGTAAACAGTGATAGAAGTGCAGGCTTCGCTTTCTCTGGAATGAGATTCCTCAGGGCTTAGACTTGACCTTTCCTGTTTAAACAGATACTATCCTGACCATATTTATAAATATATTTATGGCATATATATTCATACTGTTTATGTACTCAGAGAATGCTCTTCCAGTCTCAGCGACAGATCATCTGGCAGTGTTATCATCCTTCTTCCCAGCCAAAAAAACCCCAACCAAGCTGTCGGAATACAGAACTTCACATTATAAAAGATTAATGCTTTTTCTTATCTTTTTTTTTTTTAACTAAATGCCAATTAAAAATAAGATATATCCACTGGTGTAAACTTTAAATGCTCTTGAGTATGAGAATGATGGATTTCTCACCTCCAGCCCTGTTCTGTGGCACTGCCTCCCCAAAACTTGCATGAGACGGGGCTGAGATGTAACTTCGTGCTGACACATTCTCAGCTAAGCCCTAATCTTAACTTTTGCTGCACAACCTCCTGCAGCCCTTCAATTACCACGGCAGAAGTTTGAAATTGGATCTGTGACGGCTTTCCCGACGACGAGAACATGAGGTGATTTTTATTGTGCACGGTGCCAGGTTATATTGTAACCAGCTTTAATACTTATTTTTAATTATAACTTCAGAGCGATCGATAAAACAGCCCCTTTTGTCTGTGATCTGCAGGAGACAATGACCATCATTCCTCTAAGGGAGCGCTTCACTGTGAAAAAATGAGGGGAAATAAAGGGTGGAAACCTGTGATTTCTCCTTGAAAGAGGATGCCATGGCTTTTCTCCCTGCTCAGCAAATTCACCTCATTTTTTAGGTAGCACAAGGCTTATCATCATCTTTTATTTTCTGCCATGAGCACAATGGTTTAAGGAGTCTCTTCAAAGCAGCTCCTCTTGTGTTTGCTTGAGGTGTGTCTGTGGCTTGATTTGTACCTGCATTTGCCATTTGTCACATTAATTCAATGGAAATCTCTCAGTGCCACCATTGAGGCCATTGTAGCAGCTAATCTGCATTCCACATACACTCCTCTGCGTTCCTTTTCTCATTCACTTGGACATTTTCCATGCTATTGTCAGTGTTTTATGGATTCATCCAGCTACAGGCTCTGAAGGAAGGTGGGCAGCAGAATGATAAAGTGGAGGGGTGGTGGGAGATGCTCCTTCCCCAGCTCAGCCCCCTTTCCCAAGGGTCTGAAAATGTACTTGCAATTACACAGTAATTATCCATAACTCCTGCTTTCACAGGGAAATTGGATGCTGCTCCCAATCTGGGCAGAAAATCGCTTTATTTCTGAGAGCTCTTAAATGGTTTGTTGTATTGAAACCTGCTAAAGATCTGGTGGAGGAGGGACTCGCATGGGTCAGACTTCTCAACTAAATAGAAAAATTAGAACTGCCTATTTTCTTCTCCTTCTCCTTCTCCTTCTCCTTCTCCTTCTCCTTCTCCTTCTCCTTCTCCTTCTCCTTCTCCTTCTCCTTCTCCTTCTCCTTCTCCTTCTCCTTCTCCTTCTCCATAAATTGCCCCTGATTTGTATTTTAAGGGGTGGAATGTTACTGGACCATATGAAGGAAAACCTGCATTCCCTCAAAGCTCTGCTTAGCCCTCAGGACTTTGATAAAGAGACATTTCCCTGAGAGTCAGTTTTTCCTCACCTTTCCAGCTGAACCCAAAACTCTGCACGGATTTCTGTTCCCTTTTAACTTGTTTCCTCTTTGGGTGTCTGTTGCTGAGCTTTTGGACTCCATTAAGCAAAAGGCACAGTTTGCCTGAGAAATATTTAATAAGAAATATTCCTAAATACAATTATAAAGCTATAATAGTACCATATGCATTTACCAAACTTTCAGGATGAATTTTAAAAGGTTTCAAATATTAATGTAGCCACTTCTATATTATTTTTAAGTGTATTTGTAAGTATTCCCAATATTGCTTTTCTAAATACATATTGTTCTAAACACATAATACACTCTTCATTAATTGAGTAGAGTTTTATTCTCGAAACTAAACTCTTAATGTTCAGCTTATAAGGATTTTCACCTGTGTTTCTGGAGCAGGAAATTTGAAATTCTAAACGTTGTGTGCCCCACAGGGACAAGTGAAAGAGTCTAAATAGGCAGTGATTCCTCAGTCTGTGCCAGGAGCTATGTTTGTTATCACCCCTGAAGTGACAGCTGTACATCAGGAATTCTCTGTCTCTGTTTCAGAGATTTCACTCAAAACTCTCTTTTGCCTCCCTTAAACGGATGGTTAGAAAATCGATGGTATAAAAGCCCCATCTCTGATTAGATTTTCCCAGGAATAGGATGGCCAAACGAGCAGCTCCTTTGTCAGGAAACCAGCAGACATCTCCAGGAAAACTATTTCAGATTTATTTTGCCATCAGTCTTGCACAAAATGCAAAGACTGAGACATAATTTTAATTTTAAAAAGAGCAGCCCACAGTTAAACTTTGAAATTAGTGCGTAATTGGAGTAGAAATCTTGATTAAGGTTGCTAAAGAGAGACATATTTCCCAAAGAAAATAGAATTGCTGTTACAATACCCAAGGTTTAGAGATTTTTCCTTTTTTTATAGAGAATATCATCACATTTGAAAGGTTTTTTTCCTTAGGCCAAGGCAGTATTGGAAGATGCAGCTCAACAGCACAAGGATGAAAAAAAATATGATTTTTTTTTCTAGGATAAACAGGATGTTGATCCCTTCCTTTTTTCTTTTCCAAATAAGAGAGACTAGAAAATTGATCTAAATGGAATTTTTATATTTCATGCAATGCTACAGCAGCCATTACTTTTTCCAAAGGTTAATAAATCAAGGGTTATCTAAGATAAAAGCAGGCAAACAAACAACCAAATCCTCTGCTGGATAAGCTTATTTCACAGAAAATATAATGAACACGTGAAATCTGATACACCACAAGCAAAATAAAGATTCATAATTTATTCATGGCTTCATCAATAGTTCCAGGAGACTCCCAGCACAGACAGATTTTTTATGCCACATTAATATTTTATTGGGTTTTATGGAAGGGGAAAAAAAATGAACAGCGAGAATAAAATGGTACAAATAACATTTAAAAGACAAAGGAAGGAGAGGGGGTTGGAATTAATAAGATTGAAGAGAAACAAGAGGGAAATGGTCCAAACAGACTGAGCAGGTTTGGGTGTCCCCCACACCCAAACTTCACCCAGAGCCCACAAACTTTCCTTCTCCAGTGCCTGAGAATCTCATCACATGTGGCTCTGACAAATTTACCTTCAGAGAAAGGACTTGGGAAAAATGAAAAGGCAGAGATAAAAAATAAAATGGTGCATCTGAACCTGGTTAAACCTCTTTTTGAGAGAATACCAAGTGAGTCCCCGGAGCCCCGAGGAGTGCCTGGCCCCGGGGCTTTGCCTCTCTCTCCCTGCTCCCTTCCAAAATGTTTTTGTGCTGAAAATTGGGACTTTTCCCCCCAGATCAGTCCCCTGCACGGAGTTCAAGGGCCTCTGTGTCACTGAGGCCACATCTGTCCTGCTCTCACCACCTTCCAGCTGCTGCAATTTCAGCTCAGCTGCTCAGAGTGGTGTTCCAAAACTGGAGTGTTTTCAAAACTGGGAGATGTCTTTACTCCGTGAGGAATCCCAGCTCCTTCCAGCTTGGAATTAGCTTTTTTTTCCCCCTTTTTTCTTATACTTTTTTTTTGGCAGAGTTGGCACAGTTGAGGATTGATGGATTATTATTCCTTATTCATATTGGAAGGTTCACACCACGGCCAAAAGTCGTTGGATAAAAATGTAGTTTACTCTAAGCAGCAGGAAAGGTGAAAGGGAAATGAGGAGGCAAAATTAAAGTGCTTTGTCCAACATCCCACAGCTGAGCTACAACAGGCCAGGGAGCTGAGCTGAGGTTGGAGATGCAGTGGGGGCAGCATAGGCTTTGCATGAACCACCTCTGAGATGCTCCTCTCCCCTTTCCCCTGGGGGGAAACAAAGGAACCCCAGAGAAATGGGGGTTTCACAGACTGAAATTCAGCTTTAGCCCTGATTTCTGAAGGCTGCATTTGCTCCTGATTTACAGTCACCTAAGGAATAACATGCTGGCTTGTGGCTGCAATGGTCCAGCAGGACCAGGGCAGTGACTGTCCCCTGTGCTGAGGAAGTTTTGGGTTTCTCACAATTAGAAGGACATTGAGGGGCTGGAGCATGTCCAGGGAAGGGAATGGACCAGGGGAGCTGGGGAGTCTCATCCTGGAGAAAAGGATGCTCAGGGGGACCTTCTGGCTCTCTGAAAGCCCTGCCAGGAGGGGGGAGCCAGGGGGGTAGGGCTCTGCTCCCAGAGAACACGGACAGGAGGAGAGGGAACAGCCTCAGGTTGGGCCAGGGGAGGTTTAGACTGAATAATAGGAAAAAGTTCTTCATGGGAAGGGCTGTCCAGCCCTGGGTGGATCCCCATCCCTGGAGGGATTCAAAAGCCATGAGGATGTGGCACTTGGGGACATGGTTAGTGGTGGCCTTGGCACTGCTGGGTTAGCACTTGGACATAAGGATCCTACAGGTCTTCTCCCACTTAAACCATTCTGTGATCCTACAGCTGATTTTGCCTCTCAACCAGACTCAAAACCTTTCCAATGGGAAGAGAAATAAGGCACAACCAAAGCTGTGTTTGTGTTTAATCTTGTTTCAGTCTGTCAGTCTGCTGATCCAAGCGTACACTGAGGCAACTGTTGGCACAAATTCTCCCACAGTTAAATCACTTTAAACATTTACCATAAATGATTTAAATGTTTTCATTTCCACGAACATAAATCCATCGGCAACATTTTAAAACGTTTCATATTTTTAACGAAATGTTCAAGACTTCAACTTAATTTATATCTGAAAGTGCAAAAAGTTGCAAATGGTAGCTGTTTCTCCATAATTTTACTGCAGAACCACAAGATAAACAGGGATCAAGAACAACTAAGTAAAAAAAATGTTATATTTTAAATAATGTGGGGATTGTGTCCCACAGTTATACCAATTCAATTATAAAAGCATCTTGTTAATCTAATAACACAATAACATGGACTGGTTCATGCACAGTGTCTTTCCAATGAAAAGAACATTTAACTCTGAATGCAAAGTTACAAAAAGACACTCAAATACATTAATTATTTATGGTGTACTTTTTGGTGAGAATTGTCAGTATTTATTACTTGCACTGCAAATAAGAAAGTTTAAATTTCTCACATTACCTCCGGGAATGCAAGTTGAGCATTGTGAAAAGACATGAGAAGATACAAACCCTTCCCTGAGGAAGTTCCAGCTCCTGTTTTGCCCTAAAGTGTGAGAAATGTGCTGTGTTTCCTCCTAGAAAGGTGGTTATTTTGGTTTGGGTTGGTTTTTAGCCCCGAGTAGTCAACTTCAATTTAACAGCACTGGCTTTCATAGATTCTGAGTCCCAGTTTTAAATAGCACAAGGAGAAAAGGTAGCTGGCCTTTTTCTGATCGTGGATAAAACATGGATTAACTCCTGAACTGGACATGGGCCTCAGGTACATGACCCCAAATTGTGACCTCTCGACTCAAGGGAGCATCTGAGAGTCTCCCTGGAGTGAAGTAAAGGATCCCTCCATTCCATAAAGGCTGGGATTTTCCTTCTGAAAATTTTTATTTCTGCTGTTTTTGTACCACTCTAAGGCCTTGTAGGATTCATCCAGGATGAGGAAGACTTGGATAACTGCATTTATTTTGAAATGGGAGTCTTTTCTACAACTAAATATTGCTGTTGAACACTGTTGAATGTGACCCATCCCTGGAAGAGTTCAGGTTGAAGGGGACTTGGGGCTAACTGGTTTAGTGGAAGGCTGGAATGAGATGAGCTTTAA
>WBMV01000649.1:674617-708263 GCA_013396655.1 Campylorhamphus procurvoides
AGGATAGAAGGGAATATGGGTTTTCTTCAAAAACATCCAGTCCTGCAAATATCTGCAAATATCACATAATTGTTATTTGAAACCCAAAATTGAAAGAAGAATTCACTCAAATATAATTTGAACCTGTGTCAAACTAATTTCAATTTTAGAACAATTTGACTCAATGGGCTTTTGAACCTGGGCTGAGTTTAAAATTCAGGAAAACAGTTACTATCAGTTACATGGAATCATTCTTCTTTTAATCACCTATTGCAGCAGATTCTATAAAGCTCAGCTAGGTGAAGCATGTTTTCACACCCACAAGAGACACAGAGAAGAATTAACTATATCTCAGATGGTGATAAAGAATATCAAGCTCTGGTGCTGAAAATAGGACAGTTCAAGCATTAATAGGAGCACATTTTTTTTTTTCATGTTTTTCGACCAGGTGGTCATCCAGTCAACCTTTTTTTACATAGTAACAACCAAAATTATATCAAATCAAAGTGAAACTCCTCTGGCTGCTTCCTTCCTGCTACAACAAAGCTAAATATGTACCCAGTACTTTGCAACAATCGCAATTTGTGGAATTACTGAATATAAATTATAGCTGTGGTACTTGAAAATGCCAATAAAAATAGCAAAACCCCCACTTGTGTAGAGAGGAGGAATGCATGGTAGAGTGTGGGGGCATTCTAATCTTACTGATCAAGCACAAAAAAGTAGACACTGAGCTTGACATCTCATATTGCATTTTTCTTTGTTACAATACTTATTTGGAGATACTGAAAACATTTAAAAATATATTTGTGTTGCAGCTTAGCATTTTTCCTTCCACATACTCTTCTGTCCTATTTTTCTCACTTTTTCTTGATATCAGAAATTCAATGGTGGCAAGTGACAGGGCAGATAATAATGGGCACAAACTGTAGCAGGAGGTTTTGAACAATGGGAAATATGTTTTTACTGGGAGGGTGACTTAACATTGGCACAAGTGGTCTAGATAGGCTGTGTGGTCTTCCTCCTTGGGTATATTCAAAATCTATCTGGACACAGTCTTGGACAAGCAGCTGTAATGATCACTGGTTTATCAGGGGTTGGACTAAATGGCCTCCAGAGGTTCTGTCCAACCTCAGCTACTCTTTGGTTCTGTGACTCTGTAAATCCAAATTGAAAATAAAAGAAAATCTGGAAATACTTAGAGCTGTTTCATATTTTTCCAGAGCTGAAAATACAATTTTGTACTGAAGTCCTTTAGTTTTTACAGTCTTCACTATGTAAAATGTATTGTGCTGCCACAAATTGTAATTTCATTCCCTATAAATCTGTTGCTTTGGAAAAGTTGCACAGAGCATTGACTGTACAATTTTGAAACCCTTACTTAAGCAAAAGAATTACTAGGAATTTTACCTCAGCACTGAATTCTAGAAAAGGTGGGCCAATACTAGTGAGGTTTGGGCACTGTTGTTACACACCACGAGTTGTCATTGTGTCAAAACCACCTTGTGGGGAGTGCATGAGTGTCTGTCTGTGGATGAAGGGCAGTCCTGGCCCTGCAGACCCATGACAAGCCCTGCCCAGAGCACACGGGCTGCAGCCACATGGCCACGGGACCTGCTGCCTGGTACCCACCCACAGCACACCCCTGACTGGAGCCCCTGACTGGCTGTGACACCTGTGCCGGCCTGGGATGCCAAAGTGGCTTGTGGGTCAGAGGGTGTTTGGCCATAGAGACCAGAGCAGACCACAGAGACTGAAGCATTCACGAGGTTTCCATTGGGCCCTGGCCAACTCTCCTTGAAGCTGTCAACAGGTGACCTTCTAAGTGGCAATTATATTTTTTTCTCTCCTCTTTTCGTTCCTTATTCATTCATTCTTTAATCTCTCTTTCTTTTTTTTTTTTTTTTTTTTATTTTCCTTTTGTGGGAAACCTAAACAGGTATTTTCTATATATAGAAAATATATACCTAACTGAAGTTGCATGGAAACTTTTGCTAGTTTGCTGGTTGTAACAAAGTTTCCTCACTATAGCAATGCCTGATAGTCCTAGTAATCTGTTGTAATGCTTTTGTGAAGGTCCATTGTTATCTCTGTAAAACCCTTTTAGCCAAAATGCCTATTTTCTCTCCAAATTAAAAGAAATCTCTTAGAGAAAAATGTGTCTTTCTCCAGATGTGAAGTCAGGGTACCAAAGAACCAATGGCTTTACAAGGGTTCATGTGAGTGAAATCTCTTGAAGCCTAAAATTAAAATGTAACACCTGGTAAAGGCTGAGTCTTCAGGACCAAGGTGTAACAACTGCTTATGAGACTAAGCTTTTTTGCTGCCACCCTATTTTCCCAGACACCCTCATATACAGGCAGAAAGTGGGCTGTAAACAGTGTAAGTTATTTCACTGACCCAAGGTCAGAAAGCCTGAAGTACAGGGAAGATCATGCCATGCGATATCGAGTGTTTGAAATGTCCTGTGGCAGGTGAGTTAAGAGCTGTGTTGGAAACAGAAGTTTAATGTAGGAAGTATAAGCAATAGGTTTCAAAACTGCTTTTTCCTCTGTACAGTAGCTTCTAAGTGCATTTTACTTCCAATTATGTGCTTGAATCAAACAGCAAGTTACAGAAATCAGCATTAAGAGAAGCTTTTGCTCTTTTTTTATTCAAAAACCCAAGCTTTCAAGCTTTGTACGACTATTGTATTGTTTTTGCTAATCAGGGATCCCAGAAATAATTATAACATTTTTCCGTTGCTGAATGTCTCACAAGGACAAATTTGGCTACAGATCCTATCCATTGTTATAAACAAAGCTGTAATTAAAAAAAACATTTCTACACTGGGTAGTTGCAAATAGAACCTGCTGAATTTTAACCAGCAGATCTGCCTTTTGAGTTTACAAATCAGGTACTTTAAACAAAATGCCCTCTTCTCCACTCAGTACAGTTGTAAGTTACAAGCCTTGAATTTTGTCCTTGATATTCCAGACTGGCAAAAGTCACTAAAGCATCCAAGTTACAGCAAGTCAAATTAAGCTTTTTGGAATGGAATGTAAGTTTGCATATCAGAATATCAAGCATGGCATGTCTTTCATTGTCATTGAGACATTTCATTTCATGCATGGAGATTTCTCATAAAAAAAAACTATTTACCTTTCCTTTCTGAACTATTATGCTACATTTTGTGTTAAGATGACAAAGAAATATTATGAAGGAAAAACAACTTCAAAGAAAACATTCTGGGAATATTTTCCTTATGGAAAGATTGTTGATATGGAGCCTCAAAAGAGAAACTTGAAAAAAACAATTCACCTACTGGGACAAAACCAGAACAATGTATACATGACATAATTTACTGAAACCCCACTCATGAATAAAGTAGTCTTTTCTCACAAATATTTTTTTCTCTTAAATTCCTACACTGGAAGCACAAGCAGAGCACTTTTTAACATGGCAAGAGTGTGATCTAGGATAAGGAGATCCTTTTAAAACTATAATAAAATAAGAAACTTAGACAAAACATATCTATCTTTGGTTTTGGTGCACAGAAAAAAACTGGCAAGGTTTTTGAATTAAGACATGATTGCCGTATTTGTTTTATAAATAAGCAATGGTTTGTTATAAGTTTTTGCAGTTCTGATTGACTTAGTGAACGGCCCCTAAAAATCTGCAATGTACATTCTCTTTTCCAAATTGGAAAGATGAATAAAAATATAGTTCTGGACTGTGATTTTCTTTGAAAGTTGTAGAGTATTTCACCGGAAGGCCAAACAGGAGGGCTCAAACAAGGTTTTGTATAACTCAGCTCACTGATATGTACCTTCTCCTTCCATGGTTCACTGGAGCTTACTAAAGAATATAAACCTGAGATAAAATCACTCTACTTTCTTAGTAAAAGCCACTCTTGCCTCTCTGTGATAATCTTGGCTCAACTCTGTGTTATGTACAAATTGTGCAATAGATCCCTGCAATTTGCTTAGAGAAATAGTGTTGTGGTTTTTTTGGCTACAACTAAACTAAACTTCCTCATGGAGTCCCCATGGCAGTCCTTATTCAAGGATCCTGCGTCCATCATGGCATAATCCATTCTCCATATCCACTCTTGATATCTTACCCACAGAACCAAGATAATGGAGATAGATTAAGCTTTTGACCAATCTCTCGAGCTAAATTAAGAATGAAAAAGGAAAAAGCAATTCATATGTCATTTCATGTAACTTCCTCATATCGTGCTATCCATATAAATAGATGGAGTGACTAGGTATTTGGTTTTGCCCCTAAGGTAACAGTGTTGGTGTTGATCTCAGAATGCAAATTGTTGTTATAGTAGATGATCATTTGATTTCTTCTGCTCAGTTTCTCATCACTAGAATTTCATAGAAGTCTGTAAATTACACTTCACTATATTAAAAGAAAACATAAATACAGTTACCTGTTATATTGCTGTTGCTACCTAGGCTGCAGAGAACTTGCCTTTGCATAAGGGTGGAAGATATTATCAATTATAGCCTGCCAGCTGAGTAAGGAGGAAATGACAGCTTGATGGTCCCAAGCATATTTGAATGTGGAGATCAAACAGCCTCCCTGTTTGGCAACTTGTAGTTTTGAGAGACAGTGAATGAAGAAAGACTTGCAGTCAAATCCTGTGGTTTCAGTCATCTTTTGAAGCAATACCACATTCATCTTGTGTTTATGTAGTGATGTTTCTTCATTTGATTTCATAAAACCACTGTTTATGTCATAAACTTTTCCTGAGTTTTGTTGGATTTTTTTTTCTTTTTAATTGGGCACTCAAAAGACTGACAAATCTTTAACTAAAGACACTAAACACAGGACCAACATATGTTTTATAGTAAGTTTTGTCTTCCTAATATCCACTTAGAAAGGAAATACTCCTTTTCTTAATAAGCATTGTTATCTACCTACAATGATCTTGACTGCAAGGCAAATTTGACCTAACAGGAAAGATAAATGCTACAATTTAACCTAGTCTAAATCAGAGCATTTCCTTGTTCAACTTAAGAGTCTAGTAAAACACTAATACATTTTCAACATTTTAAATATTAGCCCCCATCCTTCTGAATTAATTGTCTGAGACACAGAAAATCAGTTCTAAGCCTATAATTATGCAAATTCATATCTCAGACGCATGGAAAGACAAGTGGGAAGAAAAGATGGAAACTGATGTACACAATAAAACAAAAAATGTAATAGCCAATTGCGTCACCAGTAGACAACTAAGCTGATGTTCAGAAACATTATTCAGGCAAATTGCTAGACATTAGTAAACCATGTCAGTTGGATATATTTTTTACATGTTTTTTTCCCCAGAAACTCTGTGGAAAAAACCCTGAGAAAGGATTCATTAAAAATGAAACGATTTTGTATATACCTATTAAAAATTAGTGTTGTGTTTAGGATAGCTTTCTAAACGGATCTGTGGTTAGTGGATAAAGGCAGCTCTAATGAACATTCAGGTCATCCTAAAAAGTATATGATTGTAAAATAACAGTAATATACCTTTTTGACATGCCTGTACTAAATCATTGACTATAGATGAGACGGTAAACTTAGGGCATGTATTAGAAGACATTATATGTATTAATTTCTTTGACAACTCTGTTGTTACAACCCTTGGAGTAGAGAGACATGATTTTCAGTTTTCTCATTTAAATGCCCCTAACTGACTCACCTAGGTCTTGCACTATGTTCATAACTATTTAGGCACCTGACTTTAGATATTCAACACTTGAAATTGTAGCTGGTTTTAAGAAAATTATTTAAGATACAAGAACCTGAAGAAACAGATCTCATTGACAAAACAATACCAGACTGACTTACATGCAAAAAATTTAGTTGCAACAGAATTTTACATTATATCATCTTTAGTAATTTAAATACTTCAGTGATCTTCAATTTATTTGTTTCGTTTGATTTTGGGGATGAGCTACTCCTAGCAAGACAGATAATGCACATTACAAGTGCACTTAATTGAAGAAGCATTTCAGAAGCGCTGTACCAATTACGACAATAACCAGCATAACTTCTCTACACTCTGAGTTTTAGATTAGTAAAATCATGTGTTGATCAATAATGCATATGAAATACTAAAATGTAGAAGCAGCTGTTGCTGAAATTTAACAAGTTAAATGATAATAATATATTTACCCTGATCTCCATTCTGTAAAACTTATTCAGCTTCACTAATGTGAAGAGGGTAATAAAGTTCCTGGGACTTTATTTTAACTATAAATTACATTTTCAAATGTGAGAAGAAACTATTTCCCACCTGAGGACTGTACACTATTTGGAGGTTGCTTGTAAAAATAACCCTATTATTGTCACATAGGAAAATATTGACTATTATATTTGCATTTTCTTTTATAATGTTAACATACATAAAGTTTATATTGTTTAATGAGTTACAGAAGTGATCCATCAACTAAAGTTTATTAATTGTATTGAGCAAACTGATACATGTGGTATCATGTCAATAATCACTACTAATACTGCATCTTATTGTTGAGGTTGAAAACTTCTGTGTTTCAGAAGTGCCGTGTATTTTTGCTTTTATCACTGTCAGTAACTGCAGCAGATAGTAACTGCAGTACCAGGAAGCAGGAAACTTCTCAGGAAAAAAAAAAGATGTGATAAAATCTCCTTTAGTATTCTGTTCCATTGGCATTCTTTAGTACAGCATATAACCTTGGAAATCAAGAAGGCAATGGACCTTGTGTAAAGGTAGCAATCTTTTGTCTGGGCAATACAGCCCTTGCACTGTGTTAGAACTAATTTGAATACTTTGGTTTTAATTATGTATAAAAAAGGAAAAAAAACATACTTCAACATCCACAGATTTAGCAACAAACAGCCAGCTGTCCACTATGAAATTTTGTATCAGAGTGTAGTCAGATTAACACTGTTGTAAATGAAACAAACAAACAAACCAACCAAAACAAAAAAGCAAGCAAACAAACAAAAAACCCACAAAAAACTGAAGGCCTTTAAATGATCACACTCTAAAGTAACCAATGTTCATAGTAATATCATGATGGTAATCTTCACTTTTATTTATGTGAGTTTGAGGAAATGCAATTACAAATCCTCAATAAAGCAAGGATTAATAAATGCAGGAAAACCCCCAGAATTCTCATAAGGATTCTAAGGATATCTTGTATTAGTACGGGGGTAGGAGGATGGTAAGAAAGGAGGCTCTCAATGTAAGGATGCTGTTGGAGAACAGTACATCAGATCATTGCTTCCTAAACTAGTACTAGAGTGTGCAGCAGGTATCTGTCACTGACAGCTCACTGGGTTACAACTAATTCTGAGTCAGAAGTCATGTTTTGCTCTACAAGTACAGAAAGCAGAAGCAGCAGCAGCATTGCCCTTTGAGGATAAGACCTTTTTACATGCTATGATTCCAGTAAACAGCTGTACATCTATTGACACAATGGACACTATAGCTGTCTTATTAGATAAATGGATCCACATTGGAAAAGCTGAAAGTGGACATGATTGTCAATGACAATATGGCTAAGCTCATGCATCTTGGGAAAGATGAAATTTCTAGAATATTTTAACTTTGAAACTAACAATATTATCCCAACTGATTACACGCACTGTAAGTTAATTAAAACACCTCTGTTAAAACATATTTGCATCTCTACTACAAAAAAAAAAGAACAAGGAAATAATGTATTTGCACCATAAACACCTATATTTTGTCATAAGGACAAGATGTCCTTAAGAACTACTTTCCTAAGAACAGTTTTCTGAATATATTTAGGTAGGTTAAAATTTTTATTTGAACTGCCAAAGCTTTGGGGTTTTCATTTGGCACATGCAAAGACATGATAAAGAAAAGGAAAATAAATAAATGCTCAGCTTTTCACTTAGCTTTCTTCAAGAAACATTACAAATTCAGTACATACTACAAATACTGACTACACATATAACACGCAGTACATCTGTCTTGCAATATCTTATGATGTCAAAGCTTGGAAAAGTAAATCCACAGAGATGTTACTGTTTTCTGCAGCTGAATGTGAGGTTTCTTTGTTGTTTTGATAATGGGTCTTTCATTCCTGTGCCATGTTAACTGTTGAGGCAGGTCTCTGCTACATGAAATTATAACCACAAATAAGACACAAAACTAAGAGCAATTCTATGAAGGTGCTTCCACACAGAGGTTTCTATTTAAAAAAAAAATACATCAGCAGCTTAGCCAGTAAGAAAGCTAAAACCTCATGTATTAACAAACAGGATAAAAAAGGAAAGAGGAAAAAATAAGGACTTTTGCATGGAAATCAGCTATGTGACTCTAGTACTACTGTACTATCAAAACAGCAGATACTCTAAATGGTACCTTACTAGGAGAAAAAAAAAAGTAAGGATATATTTTCTGTTGGCCTCAAGCAGAAGTCAAATAAGACCTGACAAGAATCCCTATCATTATTATACTCCATCCAATTTTCAGTATTTCCCACAAATTACATATGGCATGCTCTTGGCACATTAAAACTTCTAGGGAAAACAAGAACTCTGTCTATCATATGTATAGTTTTAGGTAGTGCTGCCAATGCCATGGGTTCCTTGGAATAAGCAGAAAACATTTGATAATCCATGTTCATGTTCTGGTGTTCATGAACTAACCTAATTTGTACTGCCTGAGATTAATGTTAGTAAAGTGAACTCACACTGGTGAATTTCTTTCAGTGGCCTAAAAGAATGACATCACAGAAGTCTTTGAAGTTACATCAACTGATGCTAATAACCATCTACTTCTACTTTGCTTCTGTTGGAAATAGATTCCCTACGTCATATTCTGAAAACTACAGAACTTTAGACAACCTTGGCCTGTGACTTCTCCATTTTCTGTCTATAAAACTGGGGAAAGCAGGACATTAGACACTTTGAATACAAAACAATTTAGTGATTGCTGCATATATTTTTCAAATATACATACTACCAAGTTTCTTATTTCACAGAATTTGTCAGATGCCATCACCTTTGTTTCCAGTGTTTAAAACTGATGGATCTATTTGTGCACTTTCCACCTTTCACACACAACCATGTTAATTAATACCACTAGCCAGTGACTGCAAACTCTTGAGTAAAACATTTACTAACATTTCAAGGGTAATTTGTAAATATTTTGCAAATGCTAGCTTTTCATTAGGCAAACTGGCAAGCACAAACCTTCTGTTTCACATTTTATTTTACGCAACAATAGTAATTGAAATAAAAGCATGAAAAGCACAGAGCCACAAAGGGAAGAAATTGCACTTCACAAAAATATTGTAAAGGTATATGCACATGCCCTATATGTCTTCATTTTCCAGAGAATATTAAAAATAAAAGTGCAAAGAGATTGCATTTAAACCAATCGTTCATGAATATCTCTGCTATGTCATGAACCCTCTACATTACATTACTAGCTATCTATTGAATAAACAGAACACACTTCTGAGTGAGAATTCAGCATTAGAACAATTGTTAAATAAATTATTTCTATGCATGGGCAAACTGAACTGGCATTAGTCTTTTAATATCGATTTCTCACATAGTAGTAGATCAGGATCCTTTTTGATATGATCCCTTCCATGAGAGATGGATGAAAATGCATGGTGCTACTCTGAGATTTTTTTTTGAGATTTATCAAACTGAAGAATAAATTACAGAGCTCAATGCCCGTGAAAGCCAAATTATGTCAGTCTTCTCAGGTTGACAAGGCACGTAAAGAATGCATCCAAACCCTCTGGTTTGATCTCTATTGTTGACAGATCCCAGATATGGAAGTCTGAGATATTTCTGCAGGAACTGCAAGTAGGATGATAACTAGTCAAAAATGGCAGATAACCACAACTTCACTTCTTCAAAAAATGTGAAGGTGGAAAGGTGTCTATTTTCTTTAGAGTGAGTGAGCAGAGGAAGATGTTATTACATTACAGTTACTAGTAATATTAAAAAGCAGTGAAAAGAGAAGGCAAAACAAGGCTCAGAAAATTCTCTGAAATGGAGAATTTAATATTTCTTCACACAATTTTGAATTTCCTTTGTAGCAGGGATAAACACAGGCCTAACCTAGAGCCTAGGAAAGTCACTGGAAAGTTTTACACTGATCTCAGTGGGATTAGGATTTGTTTATCAGCATTTTTACTAGCACTAAAGTTAATAAAGCCCCAAGTTTTTCTTGTCATCTAATGGTCATTGTTATGAATGTTTCTGATTTTACCAACCTTTTAAATCTAAATTACATTGCTTAAAGATATTATCTTTTGTACCGAAGACACTCATCATACATAATCTAATTTTTTGCTATGTAGTGTTGGATTTTCTTTTCCAATATGTTCTAATAAGTATTCCTTCAATATAAAAATTTAAATCTGACTATGGTTTCTTAAGTTTTAACTATATTAAATAATCATTTAGGTTTGAATTTAAGCGTTTTTTTTGTGTTAGTGTTTTGTCTGTGTGTGCAGATTCCTGCGCCTGAACTTCCTAGACTCAATTAAATATATATTCTTCTAATAGATTATATCTCTAGTTAATAAATGGAGATCAAATTCTTATGTATAATTAATGAACTATATATGAAACATGCCTACAACATCTGAATTACATAATGTCCCAAAAAAATGTAGCAAAAAGTTATGTGGCAGTCAAAGCAAGATCTACATTTCAGCATGAAATGACAGGCATGTTTCATCAAAGGCCAGATCCTCCAGTTATTCTTCAGAAGGTCATGGAGGCCTTGCACTGCAGTAAGGAATGATGATTTCATTGACAGGTAATTACTCTGTTAATACTTCCATTATGCAAAGACAGAGTAGCCAAACTACTAAGGTGTCAAATGCGTATCACATTTGGTTAGATCAAACCTCCCATATATGCCAGATACAGAACAGCCAAGTCCCACTTGGCACAGATGTATTCATTCCGTTCCTTAAAACAGCACATACACTGTACCGACACAGTGTGAAAAGAGCTGAAACGTTGTATTGGAGAAAAAACAGCAGGTAAGGCAAGTAGATCACTATCTTTGGTATCAGGCATTTCTCTGCAAGTTTTCTTGGAATTAGGGGAAAAAAGCAGGTTAATCTACATTTGAATAAGTGCTTACCACAAAATTATCTTTTTTTTTTTTTATGGAAATAGTCATAGATAATATTAGTTGTAACTAATTTATTGAAAGGAATACAATAAAAATTATTAAGTAATTCATTCCACATCAAATGCAAACAAGAGTCTAAAACATGTATGTATAGCACATTAAAGAAATGCCTTGTATGCACTTTGAAAATGACCAGAGGGTATGAGCTTTGCTCTGCAGATGCAAGGTTATTTATCACTATTTCTTAGGAAAATGCATAGTTTAAAATCTTTAGAATTGAAAGTAGAAGCCTCTGGAATAATGTATTTTGAAAAGCAGTCCTAATAAGAACTGTAAAACTAACAAAATAATGCAAAATCAAGCTGTACATGTTTAACTCCATAATGAGGAAATCAAATGTTTCCCACACTAGGAAAAAAAATTCATATGGTTCATACCCTGGGTTGACAGATGGAAGAAAAAGAAAGACAGATGTGTTCTAATTTCTTGGGTAGGTTGATTTGGTTTTTTTTCTTTAGTCTTTTTTTCCATAAGATGACTATCAGGCATAGATGAAACTGCTTACTCAATAACACTGGCTACAGACATTCACCAGAACAGTAATGCCAAATATCCTTTAGGACTTTGCCCACTAGTATAATCTCAAATGATATTCAGTAATGAGCAAAATGACTAACAGCTGGCACTTTCCTTAGAAATGGCAAAACACCAACCAGGTCCAGTTTGTGCAGCTCTGGTAGAAGGCACCATCTGGAATGCTAGCCTGAATCTTAACAATTAAAATCAGGGGCCAGGTCAGACAAGTAGTGTCTTAAAGAATTCATGATCCTGAGTTTCTAAGCTAAACTGAAAATGACAGAGAAGCTAACATGTGAGGGAATATAAGTAGTCATTCCCACCCAGGGAACAAAAACCAACCAAATAAAAAAAGTACAGAACATGGAGTTAGAAGACAGACTCTGTGACACATTTCATGTGTCATAAAATGCAAGTCACTGTAATCAATAGAAAGTTTCCAATTATACTCGGAATAAGGTACCTAGGGTCTATCTTCCAGGTACTGAGAACATCCTGATGGTGGCCAGCAGCTGTCAGCTGCCAGTGATTTGAAACACTTAACATTTTTGCTTATTGGTAAATGGGAAGGAGCATTACCTTTTTTCTTTTTCCAGCTAGGCATGATGTTTTTGAAAGCTAACATGATATTTGCAAATGAATTTGAGATTCTCAGATGGCAAATGCTATCTAAAGAATAAATATTTTATTATTTTGCAATTTGAAGTAAAAGAAATATGTTTATAATTTCACTTGATTATAAAAGGCTTAATACTGAGTAGGGGAAGGATGGAAAAAAGAACAGAAGAGGGGTATTGCGAGAGGTCATACTCAAATAAAGAATGCTGTTCCCTTACAAAATTTACAATCTGACTGAAGACTGGATGAAGCAAAGACAACAAGAGAGCCATGGGGAAATAACAAAGGTAGCAGTAACAGCTCCACATGATTACTGTGGTTAGCAATGTGTCCTTCTTGATGGATCTAAATCATTATGCTTGTTTCTGAGGATATGCTTTCCTTCTAAAAAAAAAAAAACAAAAACAAAAACCAACCAAATAAAAAAATCAGCAGATCTTACTCTGTTCATATGGTATTGTCCTTTTATTTAATCTCCTAATTGAACTTTTATCATTATGATTTTTACTTTAAGATATTAATTTTCCTGCTTTGATTTTTAAAACAATAAGAAACAGGAATTACATTTACTCCTCCCCCCCTCACTCTGCCCAGACATTTCCTTGTAAAATCCAATAGTCAATGACCTGCAAAGAGGTAGGGCTTCTTTTGGAAAATAAATATAAGAGAACCAATTGTCAAGTGATGACAAGAACAGGATCTATGGGATAGAATTAAATCTGCCCAGGGATCAGAGGCAACAAGAAAAATTTCTACAGATATATCATTGATAAAAGGAAGAGGAGCGAAACATGGGCCCTCTGCAGAAGAAAATGGGAGATCTGGTTACCTGGGATATGGGGAAGGTTAAGGTACACAACAACATTTTTGTCTTGGTCTTCTCCAGCAAGTGCTCCAGCCACAGCCTCCAAGTTGCAAAGGGAAAGACAGGGACTGAGAATGAAGAACTACCTACAGTAGGAAAATATCAGATTCAAGACCACCTAAGGAATCTGAAGGTACTCAAGTCCTTGGGACTTGATGAGCTACATCTGTGGGTCCTGAAAAAAATGGCAAATAAAGTGGTTGAGCACCCATAATTTTTAGATGTCATGACAGTCCAGTGAAGCTCCCACTGATTGGAAAAGGGGAACAATAACCTCTATTTTTTAAAAAAAAAGAGAAATAAAGAAGATCTTGGGAACTATAGGCCAGTCAGTCTCCCCTTGTTGTCTGGCAAGATCATGGAGCAGATTCTCCTGGAAGTTATGCTAAAGTACATGGAGAAGAAGGAGGCGATTCTTCTCCTCTATGAGACAATGTGGCTCCTCTAAGGGTAAATCATGCCTGTATATTTGTTGTGTGGTTATAGTGTTTGTGGATAAGGGAAGAGAGACTGCCATCATCTACCTGGACTTGTGCAAAGTATTTGACACTATTCTGCATGACATCCTGATCTCTAAACTTCAGTGACATAAACAGACCACTCAGTGGTCTGAATTGGCTGGTTGTTCACACTCAAAGAGTTGCAGTCAGTGACTTGATATCCATGTGGAGACCAGTGACAACTGACATTCTTAAGGCATCAGTATTGGGACCGGTGCTATTTAATATCTTTGCCAGAAATGTGGATAAGTCAAACATAAGAAGGATGTGGATTTGCTGGAGTGAATCCAAGGAAAGCCACAAAGATGACCAGAGGTCTGGAAGACCTCTCCTGGAAGACAGGCTGAGGGAGTTCTTCACTCAGAGGATGGTTGGGTACTGGAACAGGCTCCCCAGGGAAGTGATCACAGCACCAAGACCGACAGAGCTCAAGAAATACTCTCAGGCACATGGTGTCGCTCTCCTGTGCAGGAGTAGGGTTTGGAGCAGTGGGTCCCTTCCATCTCAGTATACTCTGTGATTCTGAGTTGGACTATTTAGTCTGGATAAGTCTTCAGGATGACTTTATAGCACATCCTAACACCAAAATGGGATCTATAAAAGAGTTGGAGAAGGCCTTTTTTATAAGGGCATGTAAGTGATAGAACAAAGGGTAATGGTTTTAAACTGAAAAAGAGTAGACTTAGATTAGATATTAGGAAGACATTCTTTATTGTGAGGGTGGTGAGGCACTGGAACAGGTTGCCCAGAGAAGCTGTCCCCAGATTGTGTTCAAGGCCAGGTTGAATGGGGCTTTGAACTACTTTGTCTAGGTAGAAGGTGTGCCTGCCCATGGCAGGGAGGGATTGTAACTAGATGATTTTTAAAGTTCCTTGCAACACAAACCATTCTATGATTCTATGACTCTGTGATATTCTGCATAAATGCTTCTATTAAATGGTTGTGAAAATACCTACGTTTTCCAAAAATTACAGGACTCATTTTAATCTTAGATGATGTCATTAGTCTGTGAGCATGTACTCAGCCCACTCACTGTGTTTTTACGCTCTCCTTTATTGTCATTATATAGATATTTTTAATTAAGGTTTCTTCAAACACATAAAAATCATAATTAAAGCGAAATTATACCATACATGAGTAATACAAGGGAAACCACAGGACTATTTGTTTCTGGGAAAATATGAGTGCACACTACATGATATGGACATGTATCTATGAAAATACCCAAATAGTGCTTATATAAGTATGGTGTGAAACATCTTCAAGCCAGCAATTCAAGAACAACTTTGATCAATTCTGCTTTCTGTTTAAACTCAAATACAACAAATGTGTGTGTTGTGCCAGGCTCCAGAATAAATACTTCAAGCAGTACCAATGACAATTTTCTCTGGTATCTAGCACATGTTTACTTGTGATTGTGTTAAATTTCATATTGAGATGATTAATCAGAGTAAATGTCTTTATTTTCTGCTGTTTTAACTTCAAGAAATGATCTCTTCTGGTTTTATCCTATTATAAGGATCGTTACAAAAAATGGGAAAAAATTAACATTGGGTTTAATGCGTGAATGCCATAGAGCTGAAGTAATTGCACTCAAGGTCTGCTAACTTTTTAATCAGGCATCTGGTTGAAAGCTGCTAACAACTGATTCTGAGAGAACTAACACAATCTAGGCAGCAAAAGCAGGTGTGCCAAAAAAGCAGACATGTTGGCAAAACCAATGAAAGAATCTTGAAAAAGAAGCAAAAGCTAGTAAAAAAATTTTCTTAGAAGGCTTTTGCTTGAGATCCATTCATAACTGAGTGAAATTAATTGAGGCAAATGAGCACAGAGAAAATCTTTGACCAAAATAATTAAGAAATATGAACAGTAGAACCACAAAAGCTCAGTCTAGAGAAGACTTGCCAGTCAGAATCTTAGTGAGTAGAATTAATTAGACTGGGGAGTTGAAATTTTCACATGCATTTTGCTACATAAAATAAATAAGAAATACCATGAGAGGTTTTTGGAATGACAATTAAAACACTTAGTATTCTCAGCATTTTTGCCCAGTTTTGGAAAAATGAACTGATCCATTTTTATTTGTTAAAAATATACTTTTTTTTCCTTTCTGTAAGAAGTCTATTCCCTATGATAAAGAGAGTCCTGAATCTAAAAGTACTTACGCAGCATAGCACTGGGTGTATTTATAAATTACATGTGTTAACGGAGGCTATGGCTACACTCACATATGTATATAGAATCACAATTATGCCAAAGAGGCAAGTGCAAGAATATAATCTAAATGACAATTGCCTGCTTGAATCAATTTTCAATTGAAAATACCCCTCCCTAGTTCACATAAAATACTACAACAGTAGACTCCTTTCAGGGTTGCCCTCAAGGAAAAGTTGATTAGGTATATATGTTGGTATAACATGTTCAAGTTTGATGGGTTGTTTTTTTTTTTCAATCAGTGTCTTTAACTAAATCATATTTGTACCTAATTTTAATGATTTTGTCACCCTTCTATATAAAATGCATACTTTATATAACCTTATTGTGCCGGTTTAAGGGTAAATCAGTGGGAGAAATGAACCTGATTCAAGAGAGATTACAAGTCAGAATTGCAATTTACTTAAAAGAGAAAAACTGATTTTAACACACAAAATCAGATGTATAACCCAGCACCCTGGGACATGAAGAGAATGGTGTTCATTAACCCCTGTGGTGAATGTCACGTGGTCCCCCTAAGTGCAAAGTAAAAGAAAACCTGTTGGTGAGGATGATGGTCCCAGTCTTGACAAGAGTGCCAATCACAATCCTGTTCAGGTTCTGGTCCTTGTCTGGATCGGACGAATTTTACCAGAAGTCCCAAAACCGGAAGATTATATATGCTCAGGTTCAGGTGGGAATGTCCATTACCTCTCCCAGGAAGGAGTTTCACACTGAGTGATTTAACTCGGTGAGGCATGGGATATCTTTGGAATATTTGATGGTCTAGGTCAGCTAGCTGCTTATTGTGCCAGTCCCTAAGAGACCATTAAAAGACACAACCCCTCAGGCTGGGTGTGAAGGTGCTAATGCCTCCCCAGAGGGGAGTTATCACAGCCGAGTCATTGGTGTGAAGACAAAGAAACACTCCCCTGTCTCTCAGGGTTCTTTAATACTCAGCTTGTAGCTGAGCCACGTGTGCCCTGATCAGCTGCTGCAAAAAATCTGTTATTAACAATTCATCAGAAATTACACAGAGGGTGTAGAATATTTCGTAATACCCACATAGCGATAAACTGGTCCCAGCCCCTGTAAGTAGGACACATATAAGAGTTCTGCATCAGGATCTTGACCAAACTCCTTAAAACTTGAAGAAAGTTATATTGATGATAAGGTTATGATCCTTACTAATGCAAATCAGGAAAAAATCTCACTTACAAAGCAGTAAGCTCCACCCAGCTTAGAAAAAAAAAAAACAAACCAATCAAACAAAACGACATAGATTATAGGTAATGCAAGGAGTTTGAAACATCTATTTCACAGATAACTCTGAAAACCTGCTACAAATAACACTTTTTAAGAGATGGGCAAGAAACAGGATTGAGCTGAAATGTAGACATTTCCAAAAAATATTTTGCAAAATCCTAATCCCTCTGCCTAGTGACAATTTCCCTGTAAACTCCAGAAATAGGTTTTCTACCTTTTAGGCATAATTTGGTGAAGAAATTACTACTATGTCAGCTTCCAGGTTTTGCTCTTTCTAAGCCAAAGGAGGCAGTGATGACTTAGAATCAGACTAACATGTTATGTTAAAAGTAAGAGTATCTGAATATTATTCCAAATCCTTGCTGGTTAGTTTTGGGTTTGTTTGTTGTTTTTTTTTTTCCCAGTCAAGTGAATCCTACCATATTAATTAACTTAGAGACTAAGATGCCCACATCAAACCACATGGATGGAACAGCATCACTTAAAATTCTTTTAGAGTTTGTTGAGTACAGATGTGGTAGTAACAGAAGCTTTAACCATTCCTTATTTGCTTAAATCAAAAGCATCATCTATTCACAAATTGTTTACCAACAATCAAAATCAGCAAATTGCAGCACCTTGGGCTCTAAAGCAGATGACACGAGATGCCTAAATGGTTTTCTCTCTTCTTATGCCTAAATGGCCGTGATCTTGCAAAGCTGGTTCAATGGCCACTCTCTTGCCTTCTCATAAGCATGGAAGTCACATATTTGTGAATCTGCCAACACTCCAATGACAGTTTTCTCTCTTTCACCTTCCCTCTAACAGCTATCACTCAGTCACTACTGTCTGTCATCTGCAGGTGAAGGTTTTATAGAAATGAAAGGCAGTGGTCTGGCACAGGGCCACTGACACACTCTCACAAAGAGACCCTTAATCTTAAGGGACTTTCACATCTCTCTGATCTGGGAGCAATTCAGGTTAGATGCCAGAAGGAAGAAGAACAAAGACACCATCATTTGAAAATTCCCTCAGTGCCTTAATAACACTGCTGAGATGACTTTTGCCAGATTAAACAGACATGTTCCTTTAGACCCTAAATATTGCTCTGAAACTAATTCCCCAAGCATTGTCCAGGGTTTAACAGGGTTTGAGATACCGACAACCAAACTTTAAAGTAATTCTTCAAATTCCAATGGTGTTGGCTGCAGAGACAGCTTGAATATCCAGGTATTTCCAGGCCAAGGAGAGAGAGTGCAGCTTGATTTCTTCACAATTGTGTTTAAAGGACTTGGACAAAGAAATTCCAACAAAACAGCTTATTTCAAAAATGCTTTAAAGGTGAGATGTGGGGGGTTAGTGAACTAACTGGCATTCTCTAATGGTACCTACAGTCAGCACAGTATTTTCATGCTGTTGGAAAGCACTATGGGAGCTGCAATACATCAGTGAAGCCTGACAGGGTAAAGATTCTCCTTCACTTACCATTTTGTTCTGAAGCAACAAGAAAGCTACAGATTTCAAGATGAGGAGTCTATCTGATATTCACATGAACCATCATTATATACAGTCCTTCAAGTGATGTCAATAACACAAACAATAACTGTATATAGGCAGACAAAATATTTAAAAAATCTTAGTAGAAAAACATTTTTAAAGTAGCTTATGCTTTAGCTTCCTACATGCCAGTGCTAACCTACGTAATTCCTCTGAGACACACTCAAATGCTAAAGGAGCCCATTTGCCTATCTGTGCTCATTCACTTGAACACTCAGCAGGATCACTTTCTTGTGATGTTTCTAGTACTTGGGTTAATTTCATTACACTCTGTGAGATATTCATCATAAAGAAATATCAGGATATCAAAATGCAATGTAATACTTAAATTCCAGTCCACTTACATGGGTGAATCAAATTAATGTCAACCTGGAAATTTGCTCTGAGTTATTAGTGAATATATTCACTCCTTCCAAGCCCTTATCAGAATTCTGCAGAATCTAAGCTTTTTCTTCTAAAAAAATAAAATTCTAAAATGAAAGTCTCAAAACTATAAACTGCATGAAGGCAATGCACTGCTTGTTTTCTAAATCAGCAGACAGCTGGAGTGCCACTACTGTAACCTAAAGATTTGACAGGTTACAGCAGAGTTAAAACTGAGAAGGGCCTTTTGTCATATTTTCCTGCTGTTATTCAAAACTCTCTGAGCAGTAGGAGACTGACGAGAAGGAGGTTAATTTTGCTCTGCAGCAGTTTAAACTATGGAAATCTGAAGAAAGCAAACAGTACAGGGCAGTTTTATTCCTATAAACTGCAGAATATGTGATTTGAGGATGATTAGGTAGCAAGGCAGCTACATTTTCAACCTGACTTTATAATGTCTCTAAATGTGGTGCGTTGTGGTGGGGTTTTTTTGGTTTTTTTTTTTTTTTTTTGGTTTTGACTTTGAGGTTTTTTAAATTATTATTTATTTACTGATTTATCTTCTTTTAACAAAAATCCAGGAAAACAAGCCTGAATGCATTTTTAATGCATTGCATTGCTCCAGAATACAGTCATTTATGGGAAAACAACACTTCCTTTTGTCTTCTGGAGCCAGATGTAAGAAACAAAAGATAGATCACCATAGGGACAAGAGCTAGATCACTGCAAAGGATATAAGACGTGTACACTGTGACCAGCACAGTGGCAATGGAGTTGAGTATAAGGAAAAAAACACATAACAGAGAGAGGTCTGAAATTGGATAAAAAGAGGAGGACTGGAGGGAAGCAATATGAATCTTATAGTTAGGAAAGAAGAATGAAAGGAAAGGCAGCAAAAAGATAGTGGGTAAAACCAAGTCTGTATGACAAGCCAAGGACAAAATAGGAATGGATATTAATTCTTACTTACCAGTGGGAGAAGAGGAAAGTAGTGAAAAGAAGCAAATATTACAAAGAACTGGAAAAAAAGCCTCTAGCTGGCCTGAGTAGTTTGGACTAGAAAGTGGATGGAAGAGACAAGGAGAGATCCACAAAGAAAATGTCTACGAGAAAATACTCCCTGATCAAACACAGTAGGACAAAACTGTCTTGAGAATGAAGAAAAAAAAATCAGTAGTAAATAGTACTAAAGTAATCAGAAATGGATCATTTCTTTCAAATATAGGTATTAAAAGGTACGGGTTAAAGGTTTAAAGAAAGTCTCTAGAAAAGGTATATGAGGAATCCCACTCAGTAAGATTTTATTCCCTACTTTCACCATACAGAGTGTGTATAAGGAAGTTGTTACATTTTTCATAAATGATCAGTTATGATGAAAAGAATAGGTTAGTTATCAAGTCACTGGAGAGAAATGGGCATTTGTCAAAGATGCCGTGTTTAAGACATCATCCTTAAGGTGGGATGAATCACTTTCTGTCAGTGCCACTTACTTTACATTGACTAAAACTGATGTCAGCATGACCTCATCAGAATAAGGTGACATGTTACTGAAACCAGGTAAGTTCTCCTTTAGTTCTTGTTCTGTATTTCCTGGATGGCTAATTTAGGGTCTGTGAGTTGAGATCATGCATACAACAGTGGCTTATGGGCCACTTCTTCAAAGCCACAAGAGGTACTAACAACCTTTTGCTTCTGCACTGAAGAATGAATGTGTTAATATTTGCAAAGCATTCAGAAACAGCAGTGATAAATGTCATAGCAAATTCTGTGAGAAAACAAATAGCTCTGTCTTCAAAACAGGATGTGAGCACTGCAACAAATAACATCAACAGATAGTAAATGATAGGCAAATAATGAGTTTAGCTCATTAACTTGGACTGAAGGTTTTGCACACTGAATAGGATCAAGATTCTCTGGATATATGATTGATATAAGATTAGATAATTAAATACTTTATTGAAATTCCTACACCCAGGGGAGGGGCTGAATTGAGTTTCCAGTAAGCAATATTAATATTGGCTTCTGGGTTCTAGATTCTGCAACTTTAAAAAAAAAAAGAAGTATAATTAGCTTTTAGTGCATATACCACAGCAACTTGCAAACAGGTAGGGAGAGACAAGGTCTTGCTAATACATCCACACAAGTATGAGATGCAGTCGATTCAGGGGGAAAAGAATCAAAGTAACTGCAAGCAAATTCTAGGGTTTCTATATAACTTTTTCCAATCATTTTTGCCAAGTGTTTTTAAAAACTTTTGGAATTATGGTTCAGTTTTGTCCTCTTTGTTTTATTTATATTCTCTTTATCCTAGCCCAGGAGTTCTAATTGTCTCTATTCATTATGATCTAAAGCAAAATGACCTTACAAAGACATTCAAGATTCTGGTTTCCAGTCTGTCTGTTAAAGCCATCACCAGAAAACACTATTTCTGATCATAGTTCCATTAAAACAAATGCAGATTTGTTAGACATTTCCTCAGTGTTCATTTTCTATTTATAAGTCTCATGGATTGCAGAGCAAAATACTTCCACAAAGGCATACTTGGCTCAATTTATATGCTAGTCTACCTGGCAAGAAACAACAACAATATTCAGGACTGACTCTCTCCTCTCCATGGAGAGAAAGTTGCCATGAAAAGTGAACCAATGCACATAGTCATTGAGAAATCTGGAAGTGCTGTCATTGGAAGTGACAATATGGCTTGCTTAGTAAAGACTTGCTTTGAATGTGCAGCTTCAGAATTATTTACTAATTAAAAATGTTTTACCACGGAGAAACTCGTTGAGATTTGCCTTGTTTCTTAGGGTGCAGGAGCGTGAAATCATGTATGGCTACAGCCCCATAATTTGCTTCTGTCAGTTTAAATGAAAAGGCCTGAAATGAACTGGTGAAACTAGTTCACAAAGTTTTTACCCATCAGTAAATACAGTTTAATTTTATGATAACCTGCAACAGCATACCCTTTCACAAACTTCCATTCTTAATCAGACAACAGAGTTATGTGCCCTATATGCTATTTCATGCCCTCTTTAGACTGAGGAAATGAAGATATCATTGACAACTGACATTGAATTCCCAATATCTAGCACTGAGAAGAATGTGTTCCTTGCATGTGGATAAGGTCAAAAGTCACCTATGCATACAGAGGGATCCTACTCTGCAATCTGTCTCCCCCTACATGCTCAGTAAACTGAGGCTGTTTTATTCTGATGTTTACTGTGCTGAAACAAATAGCAGCTAGAAAGAAAGACCTTAACTACTGGAGTGGAAGAAAGAAAGGACACTTACTGTCAGTAATAGATACACATGTGAATAAAGAGGACTAGTATGACACTTACTAATAGTAGAATAAAGTCACTCAGCTGTGAAATGACTCATAATGAGGAAGACCTCATTCAAAACCCAGTTACAGCAAGATACTAGGTAAGCAAATCAAAATCATCACTTCAGTTCTTTAAAGACAGATAGCATGCGGCATCCATCTGTTAAGTTATACCACCTGTTCTATCAACTCACTACATGGTCTCGAGTATTAAGCAGGAAAGTCAATTAAGTCAATCTGTGTTCAAGAGGACTTTCATGGAGGGTGAGCAATTGTTCTCTGCTACCCCTATGTCATCCTAGCAAGGAAGAAACAGGATAACTTTAGACGGGTTCATCTGTCCCCTGTCAGACTTCATCTCTACCTCTTGATTAATAATATAGCAGGCACTGAAAAAATACACAGTCTATATAAAAAGTGGGTTGCCTTTTGTTATCAAGACAACTTTATTATTATCCATTCATACCTAGGAATAAATTTAATGAAGTTTTTGCTGTGTTCCTCTGAGTGAAGGCTGAATTTTATGCACCTGTCACATCAACATTCTCAGCTACCAGCTCAGTTATTTCAGCTAGGGCCTAATATTAAGCTACATGTATAAGCTGTGGTTGCCAAAATAACACAAAATAATGTGTGGTTGCCCATATACATGTTTACACAAAATACACATTTTAGTTTGTAAAGAATCTATACTCCATGATTCAGACAGCTGGAAATCAGTATCTTCATATTGATTTAACCATTTCCTTGCAGCATAAGAAAATCTAATATGCTGTTTCAGCAGAAAGTGGCAAAGGGCTGTTAGTAAATATAAATCATGTTTATGGGAAAACCAAAGAAAATTGTTCTGTAAAAATCTGACATGTCTATCACAACTGATTTACACTTATAGGATACCTCAGTGAGATTTAATTCTTACAAATATAAGGTGGGATTGGATATAATGGTCACACACAACCCAAAACCTCCTCAGTGAGGACACACTTAAGTGGTGCAATACTAATATAAGTGAATCCCAGCTGCATAGCTGAAAAGTGTATCTCGATGACTGCTAAATACAAAGAGGAAGAAAAACCTTCTCATCACCAGAAAAGCTGACACGGAAATCACCATTCCTGGAACCTAAGAGGCAGCGTGCCAGGCAATGTAGCTTCTGCAAAATCATTGTAAGACTGACTTACTGTATTGATGGTGTTTTATTAGGGAGGGATGTGGTTCGTTTAGTTAGTGTGACATTTTCAGGGAAACCTTCAAAATCCCTGGTTTATATTTAGTAAAGCTTAAAAGAAAAAGATGATTTAGTGTGTCCTTCAGTGATATTCATTCTCTTTAGCTGGATAAGATTTCTCTATATATAGGCACAATATCTCCCTATCTGCACTCTGGTGCACTTATATAATAATAGAAATGAACATTTACTTTTAATATATAGATAAAATATGGTTTAGGCTTCTTCAATTTTTATGTGCAATTTTATGCAGATTTCTTTCGTCCTTTTTTTTTTTTGAAAAAAAAAATAGTGACAAATATGAATAGTGATTAACCAAATGGGGAAAAAAAAACATAAAAAAATCCCCAACCTAAATCAAACAAAAAATCCAAAAGACCCCCAAACCTTCCACCTTTCATAGTAATGCCATTCTTCTAATTAAACATTTGTAACAGACTCATATATTTATATGGAGAACTGTTTTGTACCATCCAGGTAACTTTCATTTTCATGTTATAATTATCCATTTCTACTACAATGAAAAATTCATTAGGACCTCCAATCAGATTTCAACAGACCACAGAGTAACCATAAAATCGCAAATTACATAGGTCCTCATCTGCACTAAAAGCTGAAGGGAGAAAGCTGGACAAAAGTGTTCTAAAGAACAGGTGATGCACAAATGAAGAGCATACTATAGAATTAATTCAGTTGGTTAGAACATGGTGCTAAAAATGTCAAGGTTGCAGGTTCAATCCACATACAGAGGCTATTCACCTAAGAGTTGGACTTGATCCTTGTGGCTCCCTTCCAATTCAGAATATTCTGTGTAATTTTGATAGAAACTTATGTCAGCCAGTCATGTGTTGAAATCCCATCAAAATCCCAGTTTTGCCAGTTGAGAATTTATTCCATGAAGCTGCTTTTATAATTTTAGTTTCTTTCTGGGACTAAGAGATTCACAGTCTCTCAGTCAACATGGGTGTTCAGGAAAGGTTTTGTGTTCCTGAAAGATAGAATCATAAAATCATAGAATGATTTAGACTGGGGAAAACCTCCAAGATCATCAAGTCCAACCATAAATATAACATTTCCAAGTTCACCACAAAAACCATGTCCTCAAGTGACACATTTACATATCTTTTAAACACCCTCAGGAACAAGGACTTCACCACTTCCATGAGCAGCCTGTTCCAATCTCTGACAACCCTTTCAGTTAAGGCATTTTTCCTCACATCTAATTTAAACTTCCTCTGGTGCAACTGAACACCATTGTCTCTTGCCCTGTTACTTATTACTTGGGAAAAGAGACTGATCCCCACCTCCCTACAACCTCCTTTCAGGCAGTTGTAGAGAGTGATAAGGTCTCCCCTGAGCCTCCTTTTCTGCAGATCAAATAACCCCAGTTTCTTCAGCTGCTCCTGGTAAGACTTGTGCTGTAGATCCTTCACTAGATTTGTTGCTTCTCGTTGAACATGCTGTTTAGATATTTACCTGTAATATTTACCTGATATTTACACTAGATATTTACTTGTCTTTGATAACATAAGTGTGTATTGGATTTTTGTCCTTAAACAACTTTATTTTGTCTAGGACAATATTCTCTTTTTATTATCTAGTTCTTTAGAAAGTTATAGTCTCTATCTGAAGAATTCTGTGCATTTAGAATTTGCTTTTGCATGTAGGAACTAACATATGAGGAAAATACTGTGCTAATTGCTTGCTTTTTTGCAGTTTTTAAATTGTTTTAATTATTTTTGTCACATCAATTAAAATAATGTTATTTTAAGTAATGTTTCTCTCTAGGTTCCTTTCTCTAGGGTTTATATCAAGGTGCTGCCTAAATTTTATGGACACTTTCTGTTTGAGAGAGTAAAACCAACATTTCTCAGTTATGTCTACCCAACTAAAATCACCCCATCCTTTTTTTTTTAAATATACCTTGATTACAGCAACATCTCTTCTTCATCCTTTTAAAATGTGGCCCTGCTCCATTCATTTTCATGTTTTAAGGACAATACATAAGAATTTGATTCCAAAAGAGAAAAATAAAACTTATCCACAAAATTCTTCTTCCCTGAAATTCTGTGTTTGGATTTTCATAAGGTGTTAAGCCCTTCTCACTGCACAAGGGCAGTAGAGCTAGCAGGGCAGCATCCAACATCACAAGTCCTACCTGCTGAGCAAATTTTCAAAGCAATAGCAAAAGCAGTCATGCTGCTCAGTGAAGGAGAGGGCAGGGGGAAAAAGATGACAACATCTGGAGCGAAATGCAATGTTGTTGCCTCTGCACATATTTCAGGAGATAGATATAGTTGTCAGTTATCTTTATTTTGCCTTTACACATGTAAAAGTGGCAGCTTTTTCCTGTCTGGAATATGCATACAAAAAGCAGGTCTATTTTCACACAAGGAAAACTATTCCAACTCTGGTACATTTTCTAATCAGCTTCTATTCTGCAGCAATCTTTCAGCAAAGTTCAACACAGCCTCCGCTGCCAGCCTGCTGTGACTGAAACATACCCATCATCAAGGACATACAATCCTTTTCTCAAGCAGCATTTTTCAATGGTACATGCAGGGTGCAGGACAACATGGAAATGGGTTCAGACCCTCTTGGAAAACCACATACATTGTATTTTCCAGAAACTCCTCAACTCAGTGGCTGTAAAGAACTCCGTCCCTTACTTCAGACTCTCTAATTTTTTCAAGAGAATCTGTTCACAGTGTGTGTAGCTAAACCAAGACCAAAAGACTGAAAAAGAACTAAGATCCTCCATATAAAGCAGTTTTCATACCTGTGAACAAAAGCTGTGAGTTTTTCATTTAGGTGAGCCACACTCTCGAAATACTAAACATTTAACATACTTCCTTCAAGTACGAGCTTACTTTCCAAGAGGTTGTTTTTTTTTTTTTTGTTTTGTTTTGTTTTTGGTTTTATTTTTTTTTTCCCCACTCCAAACATGCTGGCTATAACACAAGGTGCAGATGTTTCAGATTCTTTCACTGCTGCTCTTTGGCATACAGGGGCAGGCTGAGTCTCTTCATAGCACTGGGATGTTCGTAGTCAGTCTTGTTCTCAGGCTGCAGCCAAGCAGAAGGTTTAGTTCAGCATTTATCATCGTGATCTGTGACACTGGAACTAGCTTTATCATATTTCAGGAGTCTACATAGTTTCACATGCTTTTAGGTGAGAGGGGAATATTAGATCATCTGCTCTGACCCCCTATATATCACAAACCATTAAGCTTCACCCACAAGCTCTTAAATTAAGCCCAAAGACTTTAGTTAGCACTTTGGTTCTCAGAAGACTAACCTTTTTGCCAAAGGCAGACAGAAAATGAGAAAAACAGATGCTACCAATCCAAACTCCTCTGCAATGGCAGACAATTGATTAAACGAGAAAAGTGATTTATATACACCTCTGGTGTCAAGAAGGCATTTGCTGTATTGACTAAAAATTGGGAAACATGAATTTTATACCCTGTTCTGCTTCCTGACTTCAGACAAGTCTCTTCCCCTTAGTTTGCCACAGGTTCTAATTTCTCAAATAGTTGTAATTAAACTATCCTTCTTAAAAGCTTGTTATTACAATGTTTCTGAGATAGAATTATTAAGTACTGATATAAACATCATGTCTTTCTGTAAATAGTACTTAGTTAGGAAAAGTCTGAGTAGCACAGTCCTTCCGTATAGCATTCCTGTTTGCTGTTCTGTTTCTTAATTCAAATTCTCTGCTAGCTTCCACAAGGCGACACATCAGTAAGGGCACAATGCTCTGGTCTGCACCTTGCCTTTCTGTCTGCAAATGATGCAGTTCACTAGAAAAAGACACAAAAAATGAGGTGGTCCATTCATTCAGTCTAAATTAAAACCCTATAGAAAGGGGAAGAAAAACACAGGTAGAGGATTGCTATTGGATTACTGATTTATAAGAGCAATTCAAGGTTACCAGCACCATTTCACCTTCTAGCAATCCATGCTGAAGAGAAAGCTCTAAATGCTGTTCTGCATACACCTCTGATACAAAATGGCAGTCTACTTCTACAAGTAACTTTTAAAATTGTATATTAAACACATTTTCTACCGGAACAGTGAAACAGCTCACAGAGAGTTGTAATTTTGCTGAAATTTTGTTTCAAAGAAGCAAAAAGCTGATGATTATGACTGTCTTTAATCCTTTCTTCTGAAATTACTATTCATGGAATTGAAAGAGATCTACTAGGTTAGCAAATCCCAAACCATGCTGTCACAGGCAGACATGAACTGTCATCCTGTTCATTTTCCATTTGTATTATTCTGTGTATTATAGTATAAAATAGAACTTAAATAAAAGTGATTAATCCAAAATTATTTTTTTAAATCCCTTCATAAGAATTTTCAGATTTCGTTCCAAATCAGAAAGAAGAGACATTTCAAAAGCTCGAGATCATGCATGGGAAAAAAAAAGAAAAAGAAGAAAAAAAGGCAAGCTTTCAAAAAACTGGTAAAATGCTTCTTATGAATGACAGCCTCCTTGTAACATTTTTTCCACTGCTTCAAAAATTCTTTCAAGTAATTTTGACAGGGCAGCAAACAGGACAAAGAATTGGTAGCAAATAGTAAGTGCAGCTCCCACTGTTCATCTGAGAAGGGAAACCAGCAGAGAAACAGTATGTAAGTCTGGTACGAGCACTGCAATAAAAGCATGAAAGCCAAATCAGCAGGGTATGTACCATCTCCATTCATGCCTAGGCTAGTTTCATGCAGAAATCCCTGCACATGGGAGTTAGAACGTACTCTGTTCTCTGTGTCCACACTGTGCATCTGACAGTTTCTGCATGCCACACATTTCAGACTACAAGCTGTTCTTTTATGCTAAATTGCAACTCCATCATACAGACCTGTGCAAAAAACTCACTGAATTTAACTTCCTTTTAAGCCACAGGGGGTCAGCATGTTTAATGGATGCCAAAGTTTCTAAGATGTGCCATTCAAAGCACTCACATCTGCAAGAAATACGCAGTATTGTTATTTTTTAACCTCCCTTCTGTCCTTCCTTTCTTTCTTTCTCTCTCTCTTTCTTTCTTTCATTCTTTCATTTTATACTTCTATCTTCATGCAAGATTGTGGAGAAAAGTTAACAGATAATGAATGAAGGGGAAAGTGAGCAGGTGTAAAATCTATTTTTCTTGTTGGTATGCATCAATTTTTGTATGAATAAAATGGTTTATGGCTTTTTCTTTGCAAAAATTCAGAATTCCAGCATTTAGGAATGTAAATCTTGACTAAAAAGTGCAAACTATTACTGGAATATATAGAAACAGATTGGACAGTATTGCTTTTGGATCAGATTTGAACTCTATTCTGAAAAGAGCACTAATGAACCAATTGTTTGATACAGAAGTCAAACTATAAGCCCATGCAATTACAGAGTCAAAGTCTTGTTGGTTTTTTTTAAGTCTGCTTAAATTTTTAAGCTCCTGGGTATCAAAGATAAGAATTACACATTGTAGACGTTTTTGTGTCAGTGTTAAGCTAACACATCTAAATCTATTTTGTTTCCCAAAGTAGTTTGCAATGAGTAACTTTGTCTTCAATTATATATTCATATCGGAATCTTATTTTACATTTTATTCATCAACAGAAGAGATAAAAGCAGTTAGAAAATATCTGATAGCAGAGTTTTACTGCAACAGTAAATCATACCTCTACTATAAAAGTTGAGAGAAGCATTATGTGAGGTTGTGTTACACTCCAGGATTTTATAACCTTGAAAAAAATCAGCCATAAATTTGAATAAGGCTGAGGAGGAAAGCAGCTGGAGATGCAAAAGAGAAGTGACACCTTTATACTGCACTTCTATTTACCATTTGACACCTTTATACTGTACTTCTATTTACCATTTATGTGTCATTTTTACCTCCACATCATGAGATTAGAAATCTCTTTTTGCATAGATAAAATGTCAGTGACAACTTTCAACAGTCTATTTTAACATCTTAGCTTGTTGATGACAGTTTGTTTTAATAACTTTCAAAGAACTTCTAAGTATTCTGTGTCTTACTTGGCAGAGAAATGAGAAATATAGAATATTTGCAGATAAAATACTCTATTTCTTTATTTAAAATTATTTCAGGTTAAAAGAATAATCAACACCTTGGGATTGTTTGTTATAAATTCTAGAAATCAATGTGGGTTACTCCAATTACACTATTTATACATAAAAATAGAATTTATACCTTGTATGCATCCATGTTTTAGCTACAGGGGTTTGTGGGGATGTGCTTGGGGTGTGTGTGTGTTTCTTTTTATTTATCCCCAGATCCACAGAATACTGCCAAAATAAGTGTATACCTAAAAAAGAGTAACAGTTTGTATTATCTTAATCCTCAGCTAGACAAATATTTGCAGTTGATTTTTTAAAAATAATATTGCTTTAAAGTAGGCTAGTCAACAGCATTTACCTTCACGTAGCAGATCAAAAAATGAGGGATTCAGTAAACTTGAAATGACTAACACAAGAATATGTTCATGAAAGCAAGTAGCATGACAAGGCACTCAATCAGTTAGTCTAAAGCTTTACTCCCTGCCCCTTACTTATGCACTACATAATTCCTTACTATCAAAATGAAACATCATCATCATCATGTTTGGTAACCTATGAACTAAAATGATGTGGCTGGATGAGAAAATTCCTAAAATAATCTTGAAAGGTATTATCAGATTAATATAAGGAAAGTTAAAAAGAAATAAGAATCCTTTCCTTTCCTTTCCTTTCCTTTCCTTTCCTTTCCTTTCCTTTCCTTTCCTTTCCTTTCCTTTCCTTTCCTTTCCTTTCCTTTCCTTTCCTTTCCTTTCCTTTCCTTTCCTTTNTCAGCCTAGTAGTAGCTGTTTGTCCAAGTCTGATCAGAGGAGATCATTCTTGAATATTTTTTGAACTCTGGCAGGCTTGGTGCTGTGACCACTTCCCTGGGGAGCCTGTTCCAGTATTCAAACAGTCCTGACTTAAGAGTTGTATAAGAATTTCAGATTTATAGTTTCAGTATAGAGATTGATAAATATTTTGAGCAACTAATGCACTTCTATAACCAAATGTCACTATCTCAGGGATGAATCACATTGTATAGGGGCTGTTTTCCATTCTTATATTTTGAATGAGACAAAATAATTCACATATTTTACTACTTGCAGCTAAACAATGTGAAACTTTTGGATCAACTACCAATGGTTATTAAAACTGAGGAGTCAATCTTAGCTTATTGTGCAAACCTAGTTCAATGTGACTGATATATATTGTCAAAAATTAATGACAAAAAAAGTCCCGAGGTTTATGATGTGTTTGAATTTAGATACAAATATATCTAAAATAGGAGAGGATCAGCAGCCTGTGGAGGTGCCTCTATCTTTCTACTTCATCAGACAATTATAGAGTGCCTGATTTTTCAGACAGTTGAATCTATTAAAGGCTACCCCTCTGCCAACAGCATTCTAGGCATGCATCCGCTTGATGCAATTTTATTACTAACTGGTTTTTCTGTGATTGATATTTTAAAAAAATCAAATTCACTAATATATACATACAAAAAAAAAAGATGAAAATAGCCATTTTGTATTGAAAGTTTCCTTTACAAGTTTGGCACCTCATTGAACCAGTGTTTCAAAAGACTGAAAAAAAAATATTTTTCAAGCATTGCCGGGGGGGGAAGTCTGCAAGTTGTCCATCCTCTGTTTTTAATAGCAATTACTAAATGTACTAAATTAATTTATTAATTTTTGTGACCACCTGTCTACTGTTACTATCAAGACTGATTCAGGTTCTCTGAGTGCTCAGAAATCTTAGCTGTGACACTGCAAAGTTTTAACTCTTTCAGCAAGTGAGTGAGGAACATCTTTAAATGGACTACTTCTAATAAACTGGCTTCTTAATTAAAAGTTAGGGAAAAAAAAGCCCCAAACAACAGAAAGACAGGGTAGTATGGTAACATGGGTCTCTAGCCTTCTTTCAGTGAACTTGGTGGGTGTTTGACTAGAGAACTGCAATGTGAAATACTGAAGTTAATTTTTCTTTCAGCTGAACTCTGATGATACTTAGATACATTTGTGAAAGCTTAGAGAATGGTATGATCAATGTATTTCAGTCTTGAAATTTAAAATCAGATGTTTAAGTTGAAATTAAACATCTTGTGTGACTTACCCTTAAGTTTGTATTCAGAGGCAAAAATAGAGAGAGAAATAGGCATCACTACAGAACAGTACATCTACTTTATTTCCTCTGGCCACAGAAAGATGACTGTTCTAAGGTGCAGGACTCAGATGCTTAAAGTAAGGTTGAATAAATCTCTTTCCTCAGAATAAAATTCAACTTGCTGACCTTTCCAAACTACTTGCTGGTTGAGGATTTGAAGCAGCGGTGTCAGCAGTGAAAAATGTATCAGCTGCTTTAGATTTAAAAATCACTGAATTCAAATGCATATAATTCTATATTATGTTAACATTAATTTGAATTTAAATTAAATTCTTAACATTTGATGCTTATTTATAACACCAGAAACATAAAATCACATGCAGAGCTGCAGTATACATACAATGCACTCAGCACAGAGAGTAACTCTTCTGATGTGCATATACAAATAGACAATACTTACTTATTTCATGAAAATATTAAGGACTGATGTTTGCAACCTCCCAAATGAGGTTCCAATCATCCTCTGAAAAAAATCCCCTTTTTGTTCGTATTCAGCATTAATGAATGGAAAGGGCCTTTAACTGATCAGCCATTATGATCAGCAAAAGGAAAGCATGAAGTTAATATACTGTGATCATTCTTAGTTTTTAATACTGTCCTGTGAATATGCCTCATTTGTTTTCTAATGCTAGAGTGCTACAAGCAGTCACAAAAATGCATAGATCAGTTATTTTAACCAGGTGATGCAATTCAGCCATCACTTACTGGAAAATCTTCAGCACAGTCCTTATATTTTATGTAAAATTCAGCTCTGGTGAGTCATTTGCTATGGGTACCTTATGACTTTGATTCATTCTACCAAGCAACTTGAAGCACAGAAGCGAGACCTAAACTAGGAGTCTATTTAATCCAGTCTATCAACTTTGGTGCCTCAATTAACTGCTAGAAATGAAAGCATCGGCCTTCAATTTGTTGCAATGGCAATCCAGATTTTTCTTATTGCAGGACTGGATTCATGCAGGAAGATATCCATACATGATCAAGCACGCAAGTACCTCAGAATTTTATTTTTAGTGATTTTTCTAGTCTCTGTGAATAGTGTAAAAATTATTACTTGAACCACATCACCTTTTAATATCTTTTATGAAAAAAAAAATAAATTACATTGAAACATTATATAAGAGATGTGGCTTTGGATTATATAAATAAAATATGCAGCTATGTACATTTTTCAGTAGCTGTAGAGAACCACTTATAAACAATTTTGATAAAAATAAGGCTCAGTATGCAAGCATATCCTGAGAAGAAAACACTCAGAACATGCACATACTCTCAGGTAGCACCCAAGAATACTCTTTTATTCTAAGGGGGTTTTTGCCTAAATAAAACTGCTGCTAGTCACATTTTATCTGTGGGGCACATCCATAAAATGAGACAGCACTATTAATTATAATGTCCTGTTCATTTTAATGACATTTGAAATGCTTTTGTAGCTCACTAGATGAACTGCTTGGACTCCTTTTCTGCCTGCTTAGTGACTACCAGCAAGTAACAGTGTACAGCAGGGATAGTCTAATTACTGCCAAAACCAAAGGTCATCTAATTCCAGGCAATGCAAATAGACTAATTATATTGTTTCTTAAGGTGTCTTCCAGACATGTGTCAATCAGCAAAAATAGCAAATAGCAGAATAAGAAGTCCTATACCAGCATAAATTCTACATATTTCCATTTAGAAAAATGCAGTGAAATGACACCACATGAAATTGGCTGATAGGGCATTTAATTACTATGCTTTATAAAAAGGAACCATGGGATATTAAAAAAAATGGAAAACTCTCTGTGACCTTTAAGTAATTAGTGTTTCATAATTATGTACATGCAGTCTGTAGTTAGTTTTAAAAAACACCCATAATTCCTGCCCCAGCTCCCTCCCCCTCCCCCCCCCC
>WBMV01000649.1:708300-756715 GCA_013396655.1 Campylorhamphus procurvoides
TTTCATTTATAGTCTAAATAAGGAAACTACTTATTGGACCAATATTTTTTTATTGTTTATTTGGAAGGAAAAAAAAAACAAAACAGAAAAGAACCCACATAAATTAAACATTACAGAATTACAGACTTCTGCTTTTATGATTGAGTTCTATGTACATTATCTTTAAATTTTTATGTAACACCTTTGAAAAACTTGCATAATCAATGATACACATATCCAAATCAGCAATGGATATTTCAGTGTTCACCATATCACTTCAAACAAAAACTCTCACTAGAGCAACAGTTTTAGTTGAAAACTATCAATGTTCCTGATTTGAAAATTGCCTCAGAAACAGAGGCTATCCTCAGCAACAGAGATCAGTGCTAGCACACCACTATATTATTCTAAAACACAGATAGCATGGTCAATAATAAAAATTAAAAAAAAACCCAACAAATTACAATGCAGAACTCTGTTGAACAAGCAGTCAAGCCTGTGGATGCTATACATTATGTGCTAATCAGCTACTATGTATCACACTAACTGCAACTGCTGCCTATCCTGCCTTCACATGCACGCCTGAATAGCAGACCATCCACTGGCTCCTGTGGATGCATCTGAAAAAGTGGCAGTTCTGAGGTACTTTTGTAATTCTTGCGTATGAATTATAGCTGAAAAAGCACTGAAATTTCCTAATGTACCACATATGTTTCACTTCTACCTTTAAAAGTTACTTAGCAGTTCCATCTTTACTTAGCTATAAGGCTTACAAAGGCTTTGAAGCTGCTGATAGGCAGCACGTATGGGTCGACAATACCAGCAAAGCCTGTTTCAGGGAGCTGAAAAAGACAAAACCTGAAATGCTGAGGCAGAAGCACAGAGCGTGATAGGGTACAGTCCATCTTGTCTCAAGGGCTGTCAAAGAAGAAGCACAAAAGAAACAAAAAGCCCACTGTTCCTGGTATTTGTCAGTGCATAGGCTACTTAAAAAAAACAAACAATACAGAAACATTACCAGCAAAAACCATAGTATCTATAAGAATCACAGAATTTCAGAGTAGTTTGGGACAGCAGGAACCTTAAAGATTATTTAGTTACAACCCTCCAGCTATGGGCAGGGACACCTGATTCAACTAGAGCCCCACCTAACCTGGCCTTGAACAGTTCCAGGGCTAGGGCACTTACAGCTTTCTCTGGGCAACCTGTTCCAGTGCCTCAGCATCCTCACAGTAAAGAATTTCTTCCTAATGTCTAATCTAAACCTACTGTCTTTCAGTTTAAAGCCTTTCTTCCTTGTCCCCTCATTACTAACTTTTTAGCTCAGTCTGCAGCTGTCATTTAAATTTGGGTTTAGGACATGTTTCAGTATAGGAGTGGCCTGTCTGTAAATCCCACAATCAAGGAAACTTCAGTTTTGACAGCAAGCCTCTGAGACACTCCATTTTTTAGTTTTTGGCCCAATGGGCAGTCATAAACTACTGGCCTATCACCACCCAGACACCCTGTCAATTTACACAGCTTAACCAGCAAGTAAGGCTTGTCACCAGTCATTCTTCTCAAAGGAGTTATACATTTCCCCATTGGATACAAAGACAAAGAAGTATTAAGGAAGAAAACTGAAAAAAATCTGCAGCTGCACATTCTGTGTTGCTTTCTCCCGTTCTCCGGATAGAACATTTTAAAGACATACATGGCATGGTGTTAAAACCTATAAACTGTCTGCTCAAATGTAATTACAGTACTACTAATTTGCAGTGCCTGACTTCATTCTTCATAACTTATGGTCCTGAGTGTCAAATCAGTGTATTCACATTATAATTGCAGTTCAACTGATTTATAGTTTTCTGTGGATGTAAGCAATCTTATAGGTTCCAAGTCCCAAAAAATGGATTTGCTTCTATCCACCAGTTTTTTTATCCTACTTAACTAAAATTTCAGAAGAAACAGAAACAGATTTTCATGTGCTGAAGTGTCCACTACAGTGTTTAAATGAATAATTTACTATCCAAATTGACTGCACCAATCATCTAAATTTAGAGATATCAGACTTTTAACAGATGGTGCACTACAGACAGTAACTCTTGGTCAAGAGTATTTCTGGAATACGCAATTTGCTATGGTAAACTGGTCCATCAAATCAATCTGGCATTTTGCCTCAGGGGAAGGGTAGTACTTAATCCTCTATAGAAAGATGAACTTCTCCCATAATACACTTGGTCATCTGTGCAATGCTATGCATTCTTGAGTGGAAGAAAAAAAAATCTGTATGCTTTCAGGTAAGTAGAATTTGTTATGGTATCAACTGTAAGGTAGCCAATATCCAAATAAATTATATTTTATAGAAAGGGTATGACCTTAAGATTCCCTAATCTTATTGACATAAATGGAAGCTCTCTACACAGAGTATTTTCAGGAGCAGACAACAAATTGGCACATAGTTTAACAGTTAGGATATAGAAAGGAAATGAAAAGAAATGGAAAGTGTGTATGCTTTCTATTTTAGGTTAATGCACTTCTAAAGACAGGAAATATTGTGGTTATTTGACTTCCTGTACATTATAGATAGTACACTTCAATTATTTCTGCTTCAAATTCAATATTTTTGCTTGATTTAGGCTATATCTTTAAAGGGAGAAAATGAATAAAGGTCACATTTTATTTCCAGTGGCAGAAAATCTATCAATTGCATCAGAAAGTAGTTTCCAGGATTAGTTAAAATCTCTGGCTTATTTTTAGTTTGAGTTGGTCTATATTCTGCTTTTAGCCATTTCACCTTGATGTTTTCCTGCCTACAGACTTAATAGACCAGCATTAACAAATTTTTGTTCTCCATGTAGTTATTTATAACTTCTAATCAAATATCTAAGTACACTTCTCTTTCTTCAGACTAAGCTCAGTTTTTCATTGCAAAGCACGTGTTCTAGTCTTTTCAATCATTTCTTTGTGCTTCTTTGACATTTAATGTTTTGTTTTCCTAACTGATGGCATCAGAATAGGACACAGTCATACTAATGCCAAGACTCAATATTTGCATAGTCACATCTCTGAAAACCTTTCATTTTTGAGAGCTCACATTCCATTGTTTATCCAGTATTTCTCTCTCCAAAGTTTTTTTCACTTTGTGAAAGTGACTGCTTTCCTGAAGCAGTAATTTCCCATGTGTAAATAGAAAGAGACTGCTTTCCCCAAGCAGTAGTTTCCCATCTTTAAATATGGTCCAACTTCCCAAGATTTTACAGGGCTCACAGTGGAATTCACATCTGTGTAACAAATTTGACCAGAATTAGCTATTTATGTCTTTATACCAACCACTTACAAACTTATGGGGCACCAGAAAACTGAATTACTGATACAATAAGCATTATAATTTAATTCCTCAACACACAAAATAGAAGCAAAGCAAGAACCAATTTCCCTCATATAGTACAAAGGCCCTCTTGGTTAATTTTCTTCAAGTTGGAAAGTTTAGCTAATACTTTATTTGCATAATCAAATATGAAGCCACTTGGTCATGCTATTCACTCTTGATGCTGGGAAAAGTGATACAAAGATAAATGAATAAAAGAAACTAAATAAGTGATATCACAAAATTTCTTTTTACCTTCTGTAAGTCATTACATCAGTAATAGACTAATGTTACAAAGAGCTCAACAAGATCATCCAGAATGGTCAGTTTACAGGATATTAAGCCCTGCTGGATGCCAAGCAAAAATATAGTTAAATAAACCCTGATACCCCTTAATCAGATTAGTGGATTTCCAAATTCCCTGTAAATATTACAGATACTGTATGCACCATCAGATCAGAATAAAACATGCAATAATTTGCAAACCTGAATTATGCTGTCCCAAAATTTCTTTTTTGCTGCAGTGATGGCAGGAATATGTTGTACATTTTTAATTTGTCCTTTCCTGGACAGTCTTGCTTTTTCACTCTTACAGTATTTTGTAACAGAAAGAAAATACAAAGAATTGCTGGGATAAAGCTAACTCTGATTTACATTTCCAGCTTTGCAAGATTCCCCCCCACCCCTTTTACCCAGACTGAGTATCTATTGTTTTCCTCTCTTATAATGAACACCTGGCAGCAATAGCTGAAAACAAACCCTATTAACACTGTATTTTGACATTTAAAAACAGCAGCAAAAGCTTTGGTATTCTATGCTAGTTTGAAACAAAATCCATGTGATTATAATCTGCAGTAGGAAAAAAAAATATTTTTATCAAGCAGATCACAGTAAGACATACCAGAGATATAGCAGACTGGATGCTGCAGTCTTTACTGTCTATGTTAAATTGTCACATAATGTCAATATATATTGGTAAGAGCTGCCACTCTCTACTTGACAGATATCTGAGTTTCATCATGATGTAAAATGGCCTCACAAGTAATTTAAGCATGGATTGACTGAGTTTATAAAGCATACTAGAGTCTCATGACACTTAGGTTCTTAGAAAATTGGCCATGGTTTGTACATCCTGAGCCATCTAAGAAAATCAAGCAAACTCTTGCAGTTTCCAAAAATACCATATAGAGATTAAATGAAATATACTGCAACAATAAAGTGATAGAAGGAGGAAAAAAAATATTTACATTTAAAATGAAAGGTCGATCTATAGAGTAGAATCTGAATATACTAATTACTGTTCATATAACATGTTATTAAGGAATCTTAAAATACAATGTTTGAAATGGGAGTTATTTTTAAGTTCACAATCTTTGAGAGCAATGGGAACTGTTTCCAGTAAAAATAGTTCTACTTATAATGCATATATAAAGACTTGCAGAAGACTTTTAGATCAGAGGAATACGTAGGAGCAATTTTTTCTGCTTCTGACTTCCATCTTATTTCGGATCTCCAGGGAAGCATATTACAATCCTTGAACCTTTCCCAAAGAGGCAATGGCAATAGCAACTGAAAGTGAGTGGAGTTTTCAATAGAGGTGTCTTCTTTCTAGATGAAGCTGAAGTATACTAGGCAGTATTGGTCCCTTACACAACCTCCTAACACAGAAAATTATGACGATATATGCAATATTTCTGTGTTATAATACACTATCATAACTTAGCATTTGCAAACATGTCCTTAGCAAGAAGCTATCTGGCTACTGATATGAACCCTACATTGGGTCTCACATTAAATCAACTTGGAAACAATCTAGTATAGGAAGGTCCTCTTCTACTTGATATGCTTTGTATCCCTCTATGAGCATTTGACATCTGCTCTCCAAATCTGCTCTGGCTGTCTGTTGTTTTTCAAGTGGAGTTTGAAGTGCTGTTTTTGACCTATAAAGCCCAAAATGACTTGAAGCTTGCTTTTTTGAGAGACTGCCTCACTCCCCATGAGTTAAGATTACTGACAGCACTGAAGCACCTTCGAGTGAAAGATAGGGAAATAATGACAAGGTATATGAGTGCTCTTTCACTGCAGAATTCACTTCCACACCTCTAAATTTGATCTAAATTTGCTAATCTTTAAAATATACCAAAGCCCCATCCATCTATACAGACATGTAGGTAGGATGCTGTCATGGGAAGTGAAAAGGGGAAGAGAAAGTTTTCTGTATAGTGTGTTCTGTGGCCAGGGAACGACTGTTGCCTACTGACTAATGTTCCTGTCCATCGTGAATGGCATTTTAATTTGTCAACAGCACCAATAGGTCAAAAAAGATATCTGAAGGTGTTCTGGAGAGAACATACAGCCTTTTAATGCTATATATACAGAGATTGGAGAATTCGAAAAACCTCCATGTATGAAAGTGAACCTAACACTCCTTCTGACCCCTGCCAAAACAACAACCAAACAAAAATCCAAATCAAAATAAAAAAATATAAAAAATAATAATAATAATAAACCACCCAAAACAACACATACCTACATTCACTTGTTATTAATTAAAGTAATAAAGTAAGGAAGAAACATATGTTATGCTGAATGATTCTAGAAAGTACTGACAATTGCTACATTATTAAAAGTCAGGACATATAAATATATGCACCCGTAAATTAACTGCTTGCATTGTGATAATTTCAAACATTTAAAACTAATGTTGGTTTGAAACCTGTTTAGCATGTGCATTCATACCTCCTTCCCTGCACAAGTACTTGCATTAGCAGTGCCACTTCTACCCCCAGAAAAAAACCCAAACCAACTCAAAACAAAAACCTGTCACCTGGAGGTGACTAGAAAAGACTTCTACAGCCCTCTAGTGTTGCCAAACTACAGACCCTGGTTAAAAATAGCAATTCCAACTTCTGCCCCACAACCTGAAGAAAACCCTGCTGAATTTGCCACTGCTGGGTATGCAAGTTACACCACTGAAATAACAGCTGTGGCAGATTTAGTTACATTGCTCTCACTCTCACCGCACACAAGGCACATGGTACTGAAGGGCTGAAAGCTTAGGAGTGGCCTTTGCAAATGAAAGCATATTTGCAGAAAGGAATGGGAAAAAAAATATCCTTCAGGTTAATTTGCTGTGTACATATTTAAAGAGCTAGCTGGAGAATTTATTATGCCTGCTTGCAGGCCCTCAGCAGCAGTGAAGCCTCATTTCTCCTTTTGCTCTCTCCCTGCTTCTTTCTCAGTGAGTTCCCGTTGACAGAGCCTACGGCTATACTCTCAGAAATCATATAAAACCTGACAGTGTTAAAATTTCAACCGCAAAAAGGTGTTTTAAGGTGTTGCCTTTCAAACCTAATTTTCCCAGACAGCTGTGTTGGGCTGGCAGCGCAGCTCCCGGCTGCCCATGGGCTGCAGATGGAGCTGTTGACAAAACAGTTCAGCGCTGTAGAGGAGCAGGACTGGCGCTAGGCTCACAGAGCCGCAGTCGCTCCTACAGCTGCCCTGCTCCAGTAGTACTAGTGCTGCTATTAATAATATTGCTGTTGTATTTGTTGCTATCGCTTTTAAGTGTCTCTGCACAACTGAAAGAGTCCCGCATCAAACCTCTTAACCTTAGAAAGTCAGTGCAAGACCCACTGGCCAGCCATCAAGATGTCCTTAAGATATGAACATAAAAGCATACTAATAAATCTGGACAGGTGGCTAAAAACTCAAATCAAAAATTATGTGAGATACAGAGAGAGAGAGATAAACAAAGCATTGATGCTTCTGTTATCAGCATTAACTCCTATTTGTACTGAACTTTTTTTTGTTCAAAGACCGTAAACATAATTGGTTTGTACAGTTGGAAAAAATTATGTGTTGCACACTAGCATAAAAACCATATTTATGAAGTAAATGTTGGTGTATCAAAACACACAAAATGTGCAAGTACTATTGATAGGAAAGGTATAACGAGATCAAATTCACCCTGCTTAACTGTATATTGCCGCTTGTTATAGCTGTACACATATCACCATGCAGACTGACTGCTATAGCACAACAGTTTATTTTGCACTTGAAATTTCTGATAAATACTGCCTGGAGATCTCTGTGGGGAACTAACAGAATCCCAGCTGTTATATTTACTGGCAAGGAAGTTAATTCAACCTTCCTTTGGACAATTCAAATTAAAGCATTGGGTCATAATTATGTTCAAGCAAGACTGATGACACAGATGATCTTTGTGTTCTCATGCAATTGAAAAAAAGCTATGCTATAATTAGTGTTGCAAGCATGATAATATGTTGCTAAAGCTTTGAAACTGCTCATAATTTGAGCAGATAAGTGTAAAAAATAATTGCCTAATCTGAATCAAAAGTTTGAATTAAAATTCACAAGTCTGTAGATTATGCTGGATTTTCTTATTTAGTTAGTTAAAATGCTGAAAATATACAGCCAAATGCTATTCCCACTTACTGTAAGGTTTCTTCAGTATGTGTGAGAAAGTGTAGTCTATTAAAATTCCTGACTACTACTTCATTAAAAGCTTATGAAACCAAATTTCAAACTCATTCTGCTGCAAGATGCATATGTCAGAGTGGCATTGCCCCTTTATGATTGTTTTTTTAAATGGCATTCAAGTATATAATACGCATTCTGCAAACACTGAGCATAAGCACCATCCCCAAAAGTTAAAATTATACCACACACTGCATGTGACTTGGTGAGTCAGTACAGAAAAATGAGACTACGGTTATAGATACTATTTTACTAGAGAAATATAGGAGAGAAAATGTCCAGTAGTAAACATAGTATTATTTTATTCCTGTCTTACTTGGACTTGACATTTGTCTCATTAATTATATTAAAATTAGAACAATTTTTTAATATAATACTTGTTTTGACAGCTACATTCCATATGACAATCCATAATTAGAAAACAAAAATCTAAGAGTCTAAGATAAACCAGAAATTATTATAAAGCATTATTAATGGACATGGGATATACTTATTGTATAAGCAATTAATATTTCAATGATTACTGATATAGTTTCCTATAATTATACTAAATACATTGCACACCAAATAGTTAAGAAGACCCAGCAATTTTTGCATACCTTAGAATATATTCATACATAATTGGAAAGGAACATGTATAAAATTGAACATAGGAAAGTCATTTGAGGTGTAAATGATACCTATTAGCATGCAATGCTGGTTAAATGTGGAATGAGGATTCACAGAGTTCATAATAAGGATCCAAAGGGAATGAGGCAGCTGAGGAAGAAGCAGGTGTTCTCTGAGCCAGGAACTCAAACACACAGGTGTCTGAGAAACATTACACTGCCTTCAGTGATCTCAAGAGCCTCACCTTTGTGTGCCACTCCGAATAGCAGCATTCCTACAATTTCCCCATTGCCCCACCCCCTTTTTCTATAGTACTAGCTTCTGTAAATTATTTAGGAAAGAATCCTACATTGGCTATGTTCTACATTTTTCTCCTTTAGTATGCATAGTGAAAAAGACCCCAAAACAACTGTTTTTCTAGTAAATGAGACAAAATATCAAACAAGTGAGAAACTGGAAATAGGAAGTTGATGGGAAGTCTAGTGTCTGATGTGAATTCTGTTGAATTTGGCAAGAATGTTGATCATTAATTTTTAAAGGAGTTAGTGCTAATTATCCTGTGTTTCTATTTACTAATCCGAGTCTGTATTTATGTAGTCATCCTCAGCTGGGAAAAAAAAAAGCTATTTATAAATGAATCTTTAAGCAATGAAAAAGTGTTAGTCTACTATCACTTAAAAATAAAACCCTTTCAATAAATCATCAAGTACATGAGCAGAGAAGAGAGCCTATAATGTTGAAACTATAACTTAATTTGTGAGAAGAACCACTCGATCTTGTCTTGGGGGCAGGGAGAAAGGAGAAATCTGATCTGAATTTTAAATAAAATGCTACATGGAAACTATTCACACTACTTTATTTTCTATTTTGCATCTATCAATTTTTCTTGTGTTTTCTAGAATAAGGAAAGAAAAATTAAAACAAGGTGGTAAATCTCGTAGCTGTTTTAACCCTATCAATTTTAAGCTCATATAAACTCTGGTAAATCCATGTATCAGCTCCTACTGTGCAGTGGCTTTTTTATACAGTTTGACTATGTGATGAAAGAAACTAGTTGACATGCACTTACCGTATTAAGCCCTGGCACCTGCATTGCAGACACTAATCAAAATGCTCCTTCAGAGGGGTGAAAGAATCGCCATTTGTAACGCAATAATTAGGCTGGGTGGAAGGGCCTGAAAAGTAAATCAATCTCATCTGCTCTCTAAATCTGACACCGTTCTCTAGGCAGATTGTTAACATAATGAGACAGAAACCTACAAGAGGTCCCAAAAAAGACCTATGTCTTTTTTCTTTCTCATCTTTCTTTATACTTGCAATGTTACTAAGAGCATAATTACACACAAACCTACCCTAAGTCACAAGCATAAAAGCAGCTATTTCTAAGAAGCTCATCAAAAATAAGTTGGCAGAACAGACGGGCTATATAACACAGCAGCAGACTGACTCAATTTGTCCAACTGGATGAAGATTATTTTAACCTATTCCCTACTAAAATTATCATGATTATGTCTGACAGGAAAAAAGTAATAAGTTCCTACAACATGGCAAGAAAATAAATTTGGTGAATTAATCTGATTCTCTGCTCACACCAGACAAATGAATAATAATTCCACTGAAATCAATACTATTATTAGGATTGTGTGAGAAAAAAAACCAAGCCCAGTGTGATCACTGTGATTTTAAAAAAACAGTAACAGAATAGCAAAATTAATGGTAAAGTTTTTAAAATACAACTTTTCATGTACAGCCTCACAAATTTCAAATGTGTAATCTGATTTCATAGCCAAAACTAAACAGTTTCCTAGGGAAGATGGTTGCACCATAGTTGATGCTGTGTAGTACCAAAAGCTTAGGAACCTTTGTTACTGACAACCCTTCACAGATGTTGTTCATACTTATGTCAAAAATCACATAAAAATGTATAATACAAAAATAATCCATGCTGCAAGCAGTGGAATGTGGTAAGCAGATATTTGTGTAAAACAATAAAATGAATAGGATGAATCTTTCTTCTTTCACAGTCAAACACACATTAGTAATTATTTTCTATTATTTACCATAATTTAATTTAATCACTCCCTTTTACAGGCTCTAACGGTGTAGCCTGGTGATACACTGTTGTCATTGATACAACAGGTGTAAGCATTGCACTAAATCTGCAAGGTCTCTCAACTGCAGTTTATCAGGTGTTCTCTGAGCTTTCTGGATCCAAGGCTTTGTTTTGCTTGGTTGAGCTGTGACAACTCCTCTAACTGGCCAGGCAGCTACAGCTGATCTATGTTACTTCTGTATGCCTTTGCAAGATAGAATCGTATTTTTGCACAGATAACAGTAAGAAGCAATTATTCTACAAGGAATGAGATATTTATGACTCTAACACCACGATGATGTAGATAATTACTGGCCTAGAATGACAATAGCAGCCTTGAGAAGCAGGGACAAGGCATGTAGCATAGAGTATAACTTCTAAACTCAATCACAGGACATGCTTTCCAGTGGTTTTGTATTTCTTTTTTTTTTTTTTTAATCTGTACATAATACTGATTCTTTCAAATAGCCTCAAAATTCAGGATACTCAATATGACCAACAAAGACCAATAAAGACTACTTGAAAACTACTAAATTTTTGAAATACAAATTTCATACATATTTCATACACCCTACCTTAAAAAAAATCACCTAATTTTAAAATGTCTAGAAGTTGTATATCAATGTAAGCCAGCCTGTCTTCTTTTTCAGGTATGTCAGGAGCATGAGACCTGCCTGACCTTAAAATGAGATGAATTGTGGATGGTAGGCATCTACTTCTTCACATGGATTGAGTCATTTGGCTCTCATTTGAACATCTAAACTCAGGTAAAGAAATTAACAAAGTAATAAAGAAGCAGCATAAGGGTGTCAGACTATCTGCAAACTTTTAATAGATTCACAACTTTTTTTAAAGTTTACTTATATGGTTTATTTTGTTTTCTTGTCTCATTTTCTTTGTTGAGGGTTTTGTTTCAGAAACTCTGCCTTGAAAGAGAGGAAATCATCTATTGCTGAAACGGAAGCCCCGCACATGAAAGCTATTAACAGCACACAGAAGCTGTGTACAGCCATGTAATATGACAGGAAAAATTGAATTGAACACTGACTTCAGCCTGATCCCTGGATAAGCACTGTTTGGCTAGGACAACATAGATTGAGTTTGTAAAACAACTGCTTCAACTATTTTAGATCAAGTTTTTAGAATTATACTTTGCAGAAAAGACAACAAAATTGATCTATTTCAGCACCATTACAAATGTTCGGTGTCTTTTAAACTAGAAGAGCAATACATACATAATTATTTTATACTATTTATAAGATTTAATAGAACACACTGTTTTAGTTATAATAAGTAACAGCAGATTTGATTGTCTGTTTAAGCTATTTTTTTTTTTTTGGTCAAAATGGAAATTATGTAGGGGTTTTTTGGATGGAAGGGTAAGTTATCTTTTTATTCTAACAAGTCAAGTTTTCCAATGGACATTCAGCATTTTAACAACGCAGTATTGGTATCATATAATGTTACACAGTATTTAAAATTATATTTTAAAACTTGTATATATTTTTCAGTTTTTAATATTTTTTTCAAGACTTTCATGTTGAAAAGAAGGTTTTGATCTTTTTACTCAGATTTTTTTTAAATAGCATTTTTATTGATAGATTGATGTATAAATATATTCATGATTTTTTTTTGCATAAGAAAAATATATATAATATACATATTTAACTAGATGATTATAACCTTCACTATATAGCATGCAGCTGTATTTCAGTAAGACAGAACCCAAGCCTCAAATTGTATGTGACAAGCACAACAGTCAAGGAAACTAGATATTTCCTAGTGCTGGTTCTATCTAAGCTTCCAAATATATATATACAAATTGCTACATGTATGTGTGTGTATGGATACACAGACCCAGAGAACGTGCATGTTTTATTGAATACTTCAAATGAATGCAAGTTTACAGGTTGTGCTGAACTTGTTTTCATACGGTAATATGCAGAAAGTAAGTGCAAAGTGATCAGTTTTGCCTTTTGTAAGAACCCTTATCTGAATTATCAGGGAAAACAATATTCCAAGTAGCTTTTTTTTAAGAAAGGAAATTAAAACTATTTTAATGAAAACAACATGAACACAAAAAGACTGCAAAGAAAATGGCAACCATGACTTGCATACTAGCATAGCACATACCTCTGCCTTCTGGATGGCTGGCAGATAAGAAGGTAAGCAGTCAAGAAAAGTCAAAATCCCTTCAGAGTTTTCAAAAAACATAATTAAGATGAAAAATGTCTTCCTCAATGCCACTGAAAAGCTCTTATCTGCCAAGCTGATCTTCACTACACTTTTGTGCCTCTTTTGTGTACTGCCTGAGAGCAGCTTATCCCAAAGATGCAAAATCATAAATCTACCAACTATTTTCAATACTTCAGCATGGACCCTGGTTGAACACTGGCATCTAAACAGAGCAATCTCAACACTTCTCAGGATATCAGATAAAATTTAATTTTTACTGCCCTTAGTATGACAAATATTTTGCTCATTCTGCTAAAGGGGAATTGCCGAACCTGTAAAAAAGGCAGAACTAAAACAGTTCTTGTTTGTGGCCACCATTAAGAATGATGGGAGTGAAAATTACTGGTAGGTAAAGCCTGACATCAAGCACACACACCTTTTCTGATATGTGCACACAGGAGATCTTTTGGGAGCTACAGTCAGGCTGTTTTCAAAAGTCACACATTTCCAAAAATAGTACAGCTATGGGCATTTTTCTGTTCCCCTTCTTTCACACCTGTAGTTTCAGAGAGCAACAGGAGCAGCATTGGTTTATTGTAAAACTTTTTTTTTTTTCCCACTCTGACTTTGTCCCTAATTGCAGTTGCAAGGAGTTTCAGACAGAGACTTAAGAAAAGAAACTTACTGTGTGCATTCTTGCAGCTTCAAAGAGAAAGTTGCAGACCTTTTGGACAATCCTGATTATCTTTGTTTTTTTCTCAGATAAATCAAGAGAGGACTGATGCTACAACAGTTGACCAGAAACATTAATGAGATGTGTCCATTTTAATTGTTGCAGACTAGCAATTTCCCCTGTAGCTTGAAGGTCTTTGAGAGTGCAAAAATATCCAGTTAGAGGCTAAATTCTGTCCCTTGACTTCAAACTAGTAATGTAGAATAACTTCTCTGGCAGTAGTCCATCTATTCATGATTTACATTTATGTAGCTCAATGCAAATAAGAAAGTTGACGATTCTTTTCAATTAAGTTGAAGAAAAAAATCCCATCTAATACATTACAAGGCTAAGGCCAATTCAAAAAGGAGAAATTGTTCTATGCGGCAAAAGTTGTTGCACTGCTTTTTTTGTAGTTTTTTTGTTTGGTTGGTTTTTCGGGTTTGTTTGTTTTGTTTTGTTTTTCAATTGAAAACACATCTCAAGAAATAATGACCCTCGAAAACATGACCCTGAATACAGATGTGGCTTATTTTGGGTTTATTCAGAAGCCAAGTGACTCTGCAGTTAGTTGAACAAACTATAAAGACACTTTTTTCAATAGCATGCTGAGATAAAAAGAGCAGCAAAAGTGCATCAGAGCCTACCAAAAATTGTAAGACCTTCGTAATAGTCCAAAGACCTAAAATATTCTGAATATTTTAGGCTGAAGACTACATCTAAGAATTATATGCAGGTATCAGATATAATCCTCCCCAAAGTTTTGCATGACAGTCTAAGCTTCTGATTTTGGCAGAGTGGAAAGGGTTACGTTGGAAACTCCTGTTCTGCTGACTTTTACTGACATCTTACTCATTTATAAATTTTCTGGAGAGCCAACCTAATTTAAAAGGTGTAGCAATCTGAGAAATAATATTATCTGTGTTAGCTAAAGGATGGTAAGCTTCAAGAAACCGATAAGCCAACAGAAGATGGTCTGCTACTTGCATTTGCATTTTATGGCTCAGAGTTCACCTCCAAAAAATAAGACAAGAACTGTGTGTTATCACAGACATATTTTTACTGGATAAAAAGCAGACTGTCAGAAATCCACTCAATATACCTGATAGGTAACATCACAAAACAGTAATGGCAGAGCTTAAAGGAGCAAGAGGCACCAAGGTGTCCAAAGCTTTATGTCAGCAGTCTCTTCAAGGCAGCAGGCCATGGGCAGTGCCACAGTACTACAGTCCTGATTCATTACTTGCCTAACAAGCATAGGCCCAGTTATCACTGACTTTTGATGAAGCTACACAACTTCATGAAATTTGTCGCCTTGGAGATGAATACCTCACTTTTACATGCTAATGTGCTCCCTTAAGTCTTCTCTGTGCTGGGTTTCAGTAAAATCTTTTATCAGAGCCATTGTTTTTAACAGATAAAATAAAGAAACAATCCAGGCAAAAACTGACCTTCAAGAGAAATTAAATTAAGGAAGCAGCAGCTAATAAATTTCAAAACCTTCTAATTGCAAATTAACCCCTGACTCACCCGCCTGATTATCAGTTTAGCTTTGATACCACTTAATTCTCTCCACAGTTATAAAGAAGAAATAGCCATCACTCTTCCTAGCCAGCATTTCTTTCAGTCTCAGAATAAAACAGGAGAATATGGATCCAGTTACTAAACAGCGATAATAAACCCACCTTAATTGCTTCAATTAGATCATCCACAGGGCATCACTTTACACAACCTATAGGGATTAACAGGCTCTTCATGAAACACTATGAACAACTACACAGGGACAAGCAACCATCAAGAGCTGGCAGAGGAACAGAAGTTGCTATCTATAGGAAGTTTTCTCAGTTACTCTCTTTAGTCATCTGTGGGGAGGAATTATTCTTCACCCAAGTACAGTACCCAGTCAGGACAAATCTGAGGCAGATTTCTGTAAACACTATATACTGGACATCTCTGAGGATCAGGCTGATATTAAGGCCAACAGAAAATGCAGTCTCATCATACCACATGCATCTCAAGAGCAGGAGTTTAGTATTTTGACACCATCTTTGCTCAGCCTATGTGCCTTGCTCTTTTCAAATTGTGTTCACCTTGTCTTTTTTGAGGGCTGTTTATTTGGCACAGCAAGACAGTCAAACAGTGTAAGTACTGAAAATCAAAGAGATTAATGACCATAGCAAGCAAATACAGTGGAAGTATTTCTTTTAATGGACAAATATTTAACATTTTTTCAGTTTTATTTGATCATTTTTGTGAACATGGCATTTTTAAGTTACATCTATTAGCAATGAGAAAACAAGAAAGAAAAGAGTAAACAGTGCTTCCTATGTGGCAAATTATATACATGAGTAGACACATGCACATGAACTTAATGTACAAACATTGTACATATTGAAGAATATAAATGTACACAGTGAGATGGTATGGAAAATGTGTGTTAAAATTACAAATACCTTAGGGATAACAAACTAATTCTAGAATTATGCTCTGGGCATCACATCCAAGTGGGAAGGATGCAATCTCCTGAATACAGAAAACTCTGCCTTGCAGCTAAAACTCTGACATCTGCCTGCTCTAGTGAGACCATGTAGGACTCCATATGGTTCAGTGAAACTAAGCTTGTAGACTGAAACTTGCCCCCCAACTAAATTTATGGTGGCAGGGTTGAGAAGTCATTTATAATTCCACAAAATGACAAAGTAGAAGCAGTCTTGTCACAACTTAAGAGGTCACATTCTGGGATGTGATCAAAAATGAGACAGAATAATTTAGCCACAAGAAAATCCCCAGGGCCTTTTAATTTTGCCATAAGCCTGGATGAGCTGGTTGATTATAGCATTTGACAACTTATATACCATTTAAGGAAAAGACAGATTATTCTTAAGCTACGGATTGGTGACAAAAACCTTCTAAGAAGTTCTGGTTGCAAATGATACAATTGCTGTATAACTGCATCTCAGTCACAAGCACTTGACTTAGCATATAAAATAGCTTTGGGATCTTTTCTGTCTACCTTTTTCTGCTACTTGAGGCCCTTACTACATGTCACACTGTACTTCTCTGACAACCTGACACTGCAAACAAACAGTACCTTGCTAAAGAACATTTATGGTAGAAAAATACCACAAAATGTCTTTGCGATAACATACCCCTTTTACCACAGGCTGGAACCAAAGACACCTAGGATATAAAATAACATTTAACCTGAAATATTTTATATGGCCTGTTGACAAAGACATTTTCCCAAAGGGTAAACACCATCTACTCAGTTATCAGTATGAAAGGAAATGGACCAAATGAATGAACACCTGTACTTAGTCCTTGATTCAGTACACCTGAATAACACAAATTATCTGCTAGCTCTCCAGAGGCCCACCAGAAAGTTCTAAAAGTGTTATGCTGGGTTGGGTTGGCAGCAAGGAATGTTTCTGATCATTTCCAAATGATGAGTGACATCCTAAAGAAGAATAGAAACTAGAAAATGATTGCCTGAGAAAAGCAGAATAAAACCAGCATCTACTTTACAGTCAGACAGACTCTACGAAAGGCAGATAATGCTTCCAAGACTAATAACATTCCTAACACTCAAATGAGGGAGAAAGAGAGTTTTATCTACCATATGAGCAGTCTTGCCAGTATATATCCTTTGCACTTGCAGACAAGCCTTCCCTCCCTCTATCATACCACACTACTTAATCTGCAGCTACTGCCAATTCTGTGTTTCATCTAAGCAATGTTGGCAGAATTTCTACAGGAATGTGATGCTCACATTGCACACACACACACACGCATACACAAATGATGAATCATTTTATTCCACTGTGCAACTGAGATGAATCTGATAACCTTTTTTTGAATCCTTGCTCTCTGGAGGTTGGTATGGAGAGGTAGGAAATGTTTTGAACTTAAGAACTACGCCTTTCATTGGCAGTGACTTTGCTCTGTGGCCTACATTTTGTAAATTCAAGGTGAAGATATGTTGCTCTATTTCAGATTTTTATTCTTCAAATTTGTTTCTAATGCCAAGGAGCATTTGTAAAGAAAATTTTCAATACTTTAGAAAAAATATACTACAGTAAAAGAAATCAATCTTCACCTGACCTTCAGCAAATCAGCTAGAAAGTAAAATCTAAAACTTAAGAAAATATTCCATGTTGTTTAGTGTATTTTATTAAAAGAATAAAACCTCTCTTCCTGCATATAAGTATTTAGGTTTCTCAGTTGTGTTTTCTAGTTATGGTGGCTTTTTGGTTAGGGGTTGGGTTTTTTTAATTCATTATTGTTAGGCAATGGTTCTGGTTTTAATTTTTATTTTGGGGAACATTAAAAAAAAATCACATTCACTGCATTAGCACGACTCTTTGAAGAATGTCTGATCTTGTTTCAAATTAAACAAAAAAAAATGAAAAGAAAAAAATCCCATGAGACAACATGACAAGAACTTGGATTCTTTGCCACATACAAAATTACACTCTCGGTGTGAAACAGACATATGTTCTCCATCTGCAAAGACAACTGCCTTTGCTATGCCCTTCCCTACACAGAGGTTTTACAGAGCTATATCAACTGTTTGCTTGTATAGTCTTCAACTGCATGCTAAATTAAAGCAAATGAAATTTGTATATTTAAAGGGTAGCATGTACTGTTATCAAAGAGAAAACATTACTAAGAAAATGGGAAAACTTTTCCAGAAAAAAAGTGCTGAAAACATAGAAGGAATAGTAGTTTAAGTAAGTAATTCAGCTAGGGTTGCTTAGAGCTAGAAGTTTGAATGAAGTAATAATTGAAAACTACAGGAAGCAGAAGCATATCCATGCTCCTCCAAGAATAAAAGTAAGTCTAACTTTTTTTGAAACTATGCAAAAGAAGTGTTGAGATTTTTTTGGTAGAAAAACCTGTTCAGAAATATTTAGGGGGCTTATCAAAAATTATTTGTTAAAAGCTACCTCCATGGTGCTTATGTGCCGACCTACAACAGCATGTGGTACCTGCCACAGACTGCTTATGGGATTGTGACATTTGCTGAGCGTTTACACAGAGGAATAATGGAGCATAAGGTTAGGTTGTTCTCATGCTGAGCCCCCTGCCCATCATGCTGACCAATACTGTCTTGTGGCTCTTTACTGATCCCCCATAGCCTGGACAAATTTATTATCTCTTGTCTTAAACTGTGCAGAGACTTTTTAAATGAGTCACAGTAGCAGGTGGCCCTTATTAATACCTCTTAGGATGTGAGAGCTGCTGGAATGCTTAACCAGAGAGAAGAAACCAGAAGCTGGGGCAGGGAAAGGTCCTCTGAGGAAACATGAAAACAATTAAATTTGGAAGATAAATATGCTTTGGTGTCATTTGAGTTAACAAAAAGGGCATAGCACAAGAAAAGGACAATTTTGTGTAATAATAGTTCAATATATCCTGTTAGGAGCAGAGTAGGGATTTACAACATTTTGTACCATCCTTGGAAATAGGTAACCAAAATCATAGATTACTCTATTGCAACGGAAAACAAAATTATTATAATGAAAGTTTTGCGGACAACAAGAAGTCCTATTTGATAACTACATATTGATATTTAATGGAAGGTAAAAATATTTTAGTTCTGTTGTTCAAAAATACTTTCCAACAAAGACAAATTGACTGTTTTCCAATGCATGCTTAGACTGCAGTAAAAAAGGAACCATGGAATACAAAGAAAATGTTCTCTTTTCTATTCTAGGTTACTGCAACTGGAGCTCAGTGATATGTTCATCATCCTTTTCTTGAAAGGAAGTTCTGAGAACAGCAACAGACATGTCAGTAGGAGAGGTGCTTATAATCTATACAGAATTTAAAACCACAAAAGCAAAAAGAGTTCAGAAATTATTATGGAAATGCAACACGTTGTAGGAAATAGAAGTAACAGGTAAACACTACTGAAGTAAAATAACACCAAGAAATTAATCACTGACACTAATTTGTTTCTGGAACAAGAATTAGAGCAAGATTAGTGTAAGAAATTAACTGCTTCTAACAAAGCATCAGAACATACACAGTAAGTGACAATATGAGGTGGTGTGAGTGATACATTTAGACTTTGCAAATTTCTGATTACTCTGATTTGTCATACATTATCCTGTATCAAACACACAAATATTTTTTTTAATTTTATTTTTTTTAAAAAAGCCCATACTGGTCAAACAGGGGCACTCTTAGAGTGCCTAAATTAACTAGTTTTGTTTTGAAGAAAACATACCTTTTTGGGGTTTGAGCATTCTACAAATGATGTTTATGAAATCTCTACTTTTCCCCACTAACTAAATTAGAAATCGATTCATATACAATTAGAAATACAAATGTCTGAAAATATTAATGTGAGGACATGCATATGGAATGAATGAAAATGGAATGTTGACATCAGAGGGAAATATGTTTTGGAAGTTATTTTCAGAGGATAGAACATCATAAAAAAAAACCCTTTTAAAAAAAACCAAGCAAACAAACAACTATGTCCAAATTCATGAAGTGCTACAGTGAGTCATTGATTTTAGGTGACCAAATTAAGCTTAACATAGTTTAATTACAGGAGTGGTCACTTACACCATCCAGAACAACTTAAGTTTAAGGAGAGTTTTACTGCACAAAAATAATGGTTGGCTACCAATTGCTGCTGCTGTGAGATATACAGACGTACACAAAGAAATATTTTTGATGTATTTATAAACTATATCAATATATACAGAGAAAGAATGATATATAGCATTAGGCTTCCCTTATTGGAAGTACTTATGTAAAATACTTTTGTCGTGTGTATACAATTTTTTTTGTTATATTAATAGGTATATCAACTTTATATGTGCAAGACAATGTTGCTGAAGAAGAGAGGATGAAGTTCTGGGCCCATAGAAACCAATTACAGTTACGCTACAACAAAAAGAAAATAAAAGCCAGTTGAAAGCACAGCTAATGCTCCTCTTCGAAGTAACTGAGCACTACAATACTTGTCACAGACTGACACTTTAAAGCTCCTCACTCCTCAACCTGTACCACCAGACCTCCTCTGTCCTTAACTCTTACATTGTTCTTTACAGGTCATATGAGAAAAAAGCAATTAAATATCACACTCAGTCTTGAATTAGTGTTCTATTGTGTATTCTCTTGGGTTATTATACATTAAAACAGGGAATCCAGACAATATTTGGTATATTGTTATCTACTAGAAAGGAAGTAGGCCTTCACATGTATTCAGACTAGGAGTAAAAATGTGAGATTAAGTATCTAAAATAAAGATTTATAGTCCTTAACACAGCATACCTGGTGAAAGAACTTGAATGAGCTGAACTATAAAAACATAATAATGGTTTGTGGGAGTTCCCTAAAAGCTAATTAGGATTCCATGGAAAATTTTCATCTTCTTGGGGTTTTCAAGAGAAAAGGCATTCCAAAGCCTCAACTATTAATTCAAACATAACACTGTGATATTCTGAACTGTTGTTTCAAATAAATATAATGTTCAAGTGAAGCATGCAAGTCCCTTCCACTGTAACAATTATAGAAACCTGGACTCAATCAATCAATAATTTTTTTTTTAACTTGAAATTTGTTTAAAAATCTTTAGAGTTCTTTTATGTGTCTTTCTGGTTTGAAATGCCTAAAGTTATTACAGAATATTAACTGTAATATTTGTTGCTACTGATTATTTCAGGAGTTCGTATGGGCACGTCTGCTTGTGAACAGCTAAATGAGATTTGATCCAAACTACCAAACAGCTTTGTTTTATCTTTATATCTGTTTCTCAGCTTCCACTTTTCATAATCCCTTTCTGGCTCATGAAACAATTTTTTTTTTCATTAGAATCTCCTTCATGTGTTGCAGAACAGGAGCCATGATAAAAAAAACCCTCTCACTTATGAATTGGAATTTTATTTTTAACCAATTATAGTTCTGAAGTATTAAAGCAGGAATGAAGCTTGAGCTGTCCTAAATGGAAGTCCAGAATTAATTTAAACTTCAGACTGTTCTGGGCCTTCTTATTTCTCAGGGTCTTACTTATTTTCATTTCCTATTCCATGTTCATCTTCCACAAGCAATTGCTGAGCTTTGAGATTGTTAGTAAAGTATTAAAGAAAACGTTATCATGATGATTAGCTAGAGTAATGTTAACTTTTTTTCAGTCTAAAAGCTGTTTTTGGTGTGGTGTTCAGATCCAAATAACTGCCTGGAAAAAAAGGCTGGCATGCAGATGAAAAGAAAATTGGCCTCTGGTCACCCTTAGTCTAAATTAATAACTTTTTCAAGTGTACGGAACATTTGCTTCATTCTTCCTCAGGTTAGTTCCTGTCTTGTTTTAAATCAGTGCTGGAGCAGATCTGCCAAACAGCCTGCACTTGGCAAATCAGTCATGCATGCCTACAGAACAGAAAAAAGGTACCATGGGCTGTCCCTTTCCCTTCTCCAAAACTACCACTCTTTTGCAGGCTGTTGTGAGCCAATCTATACAGTCCTTGACCTTTATCCATCCAGCTCTCATATTGTGATCTTAAGCAATGAAGTCTCATTTGTTATGTCATTTAAGCAAAAGAAATATTGTAGAAATGAGACTGCAAGAAAAAAATGAAGATAAAACTCCACTTGTAATATATTAAATGCAAGAATTATCCAGTTTTCTAAAATCTGTTGCTTTTATTTTTATAAATGCAATGCATCATGCTTTATTTTAATGCTCACTAGTGTACTACTAGCTCTCTCTGTCATTTAGTTTAAACTATGAGGTTTATCAGTGTGCTGTTGACTCCATGCTAATGATCATTAACCTTTAACTAAAGTGGTTATAGAGACACAGCTCTCAGGCTCACTGCCTTGAGATAACTCAAAGAGTTACTGTTAGTTCTGCTTTTATGTTGACAATATCACATGGTTGGGGAAAAGAAAAAATCACTGTTCATTCTATTCCTGGCACTGTTAGTAAAAGCCAAAAAAAACACTGAAATAGAAAACATCTGAGTGGGGCCTTTGAAAATGCCCAGGTTTGTCCTCCTAGTCTTCCTGGAGAGTCATTAATGACAGGTAGGGATCTCAGTAAGTCAGTCCATATTTCAGTCACACTCCGGCCACTGAAACTTGGCACACCTGCACTTGTGTTTCACTTGTCTCAGTTAAGTGCCTCATAATAAGTGACATGAGTCTGGGCCCCAAGTGCCTTCTTGCTGTTCTGCAAGTGGACTAGCTCACACCTTCTTAAAACACTGTGCATGTGTATAGATTAGATACTTGGCCATTACCCTTATTCAGAAGATAATATACTAGCTACTTTCAAGAAGAAATAAAAGCTTCCCATGGAGAATTCTTCTGTGCACAACGTTATTTAAATCTATCACTACTTCTTGTATATCAAGGGAAATATTTTCTCAATATTAATGGAAGAGAACACTTTTCATTTTGTTTCTGAAGATCAAGCACGATTTTAGAAAGGTTAGCTAGGAAAGGGAAAATACCTTGATTGTTTTCTATGTCTTGCTCTATTGTTTTTTCAATTCATCTGGCTGTCCATCTGAAATAACTTGCACAAAGGATGAAGAAAAAAACGGTCCACAAAACGTGGAGGATAATCTGCACTTAAATTCAATTTATACTTTACAAGGACTATGTTTGTTCACTGCCTTAATTACATAGCATTTCAACATAAAGATAATTTAAGGTTTAAATGAATGTTTCTTATATCATCAACACATAAAACGTTTCTAGATGATATCACTATTGATGTGTAATACCAGGTCTAATCATGTTACTACCTTCATCATAATCTTGACCAAGCTAGTTTGGAAAAGATGAGTGCTTCCAAGATGTACCATTATAAATGTCAACTGCATACAAATATACATGATTAGTCTAGCCTTCCTTTCACAGGGACAGGCAAGGCCAAGGGCACTTATTTTCTTTAGTCTTTGAGACAGATAACAGAGTGTGGCTTCTTCTTTGACTAATAGATTGCTTTTTATGAAGGATTGTTTTTAAAACTTTTCCATGAAGTGTGAGAAAAAGGAAAAAAAAATTCCTCACTCACAATATAGTAATACAATCTTATGAAATGTGCAAACTGTAGATTTATTTCTGTAAAAGATAACACCTGAGAAGATTTTCAAAACTCAGTCAGCTTAATGCATGGAAATTATGCCACTATCCATTTTTATGCAATCACAGTACTACTGTTCTTTTTTGTTCTTTTTTTTTTGTTCTTTTGTTTGTCCTTTTATTTTGTTTTGAGGTTTTTTTGTGAGGGGAGGCAGAGGTAGATATAGTCCTTTGTGCCTTTTTACAAAGACTTTAAATGAGACTGCAGGACTCCACAATGTCTTAAAAATATGATCAGGTAAATATGGATATTGTTCTATATATTGGATAATATATGTTTCTGTGTGAGTCACAGAACTTGCAATTACAAATACTCATTGACTATTACTGAAACTGTAATTACTTCAACATTTCTAACAGCAATGGAGTGAAAAATTACTTACAGGGATCAGAGACTTTCATTCTTTGCATACAGAGAGATGACTATCTAAACAGGAAAAAAGCCACACATATGACTGCAAAATCTGCCTTCTCTCCCTCCTAGATTTACAACTTTTGATTAAGCAGTAATTTGCCAGCCTGAGAATTCAACAGGACTGAATTCTCAACTCATACTGCAAATGAACCAGGAAACATAGTCTTTGTTTCAACCGCACCTTCAAATCTTTTTTAATGCCAGGAAGGGTCCATTTGCTACTCCAAGGAGATCTCCTGGAAATGGTCACTCAGAACATTCTCAATATTTAAGGTAATTATGCACAGCATTATTTTTATTATGGACAGTTGTACTGGGTCTAAATGGCAAGGTTTTAGTAGTGGGGAGCAGTCTCATTCCAGACAAATCCCGTTTCATCTGACTCCAAATGGAACTACCACAGGACACAGCTGAGCCCATTGGCCAAGCAGATGGTGCCTGCTGAAAATATGTTTCTAAAAGAGCAAAACACTGGACAATTGAGTAGCAAAGTGGGACAAAAATGTGAAAACCAACGCTATGAATACCAAGGTAGGAAAATAAGGAAGGAGAGTATATGGTCCAGGCAATAGAATAGACATTCCCCTGCAGCCAGCAGAAAAGCCTGCACTGCAGTAGCTTTGTCCTAAAGGAACTGCAGCATGTGAGAAGAACCCATGCTGAATGAGAGGAAAAATGTGAAGAGAAAGGAGCATCAGAGAGCAGCTGTTAGGGACTGATCACAACTTCCAATTCCCCTTTTTTGGATACTGTTTGCAGGGGTGGTGGTGAAAGGTAGAGGAGCCAAGCATCAAACAGGGCATGAGCTAAGGGGGAAAAGAAATGTTTGGTTAATATTTGGTTTTGTTTCTTACTACTTGAATATACTTTAATTCACAAGAAATTTAATATTCCCCAAGTCAGTAACTGACAAGCAATGTCCCTGTCTTTATCTCAGCCTACCATCTTTCTCAGATGATATTCTCACCCTGTTCAACAGAGAAGGAGTAGTGACTGAGTGGCTGGTCTGTAAAATCTGTTTGTTTACATTTAGCAGTAAAACACCTAAAACACCTAAAGCTGTGTGAACACAAGTAATTGAACAAAAAATTAACTCCAGAGGGTTTTAGTATTGTCCTTTGAGTCAATTTTTTTCTCAATTAGCTCCATTGGTACTATGCATAATAGAATCAAGAAGAGACCTGCATATCCAAAAGCTGTTCCTTTCTACCAACTGTAACTTTTAGCTTAATATCACAAACCAAATGCAACACGACATGGTATTGCTCTTTATTAACAAATAGTATATAACACCATATTACATAGGAGTTTGTGTCTCAATCTTTCCTTCACTTTCACACATGCGGTTTTTCAAGTATTCCTTAGTAAAAATTACAAATAATTTCTACAGTGGTAACTAATTTTATCATGGCAGCATTTAAAGATCTATGTGGTAAAGGCTCTTGAATCCATTACTTACAATTTATAAAAGGGAAAACTGATATGAAAGATCTGCATACTTTTCTGACCAAATCAATCAGAAAATAGATATTCCAAATATAAGTATAAATATATATGATAATAATATATATGATTTCCAAGAATACGAGGTACAGAAAAACACACACACACACACACACACAAACAAAAAAATAAACAAACAAAAACCCCAACCCTCCCAAAAAAACCAACATAACCCAAAACACAATCCCTCCTAAACACATTGACATAGAACAAAGAAAGTATCTTATAGATACTTTAGGAAAGAAAGAAAAAGTGCTGCATGGTCCCTCCTTTAGTTATTTTTAAATATTTTTGTGAATTACTCCTGTAACCCAATTGAGAAATGATGCTGAGTTCTAATACAGAGTACTTGATAAATACCTTAAGTATGAGAAACTGTATATGCAGCAAGGGACACATTAAGATTCATTGCCAACAAAGTATTTGAGCCTCATCTAAAATTAGTCAGCTAAATGTAATATATAGCCTCCCCTTTTGTCCAGTCCAAAGACTTCTTCCAGACAAGTCACACTGCTCTCAGGCACCTCTTTTGGAAGGGTGTTAATTATTTGGTGTCACTTTCATTCCACTGACCACAGGAGGAGCTTGATGTTTACAATTTGACAGTTTCTAGACAACTGAGTTGTATGAGATAATTCCCACCCAGGCTAATCAGAGGCAACCAACTTCTAGCAAAATAATATCTCCTCTTTGCCAGAGGGAAGCTAATGCGAGGTCTATTTGTAATGTATAGGGTTGGTTAGATTTCCTTTTTCTTGCATCTGTTTGCCTTCCTTTTACAATGTCCCCTTTGTCTTTAATAACTTTTGATTTAAACCACATCTCAAAACTAGTTCCACAGCCCTCCAAAGCAAAAAAAAACAAACAAAAAAACAAACAACAAACCCACAGACTAAGCACCAACACTGAGCTTGGTATGTTTACTAGAATTTTAAAAGCCAATCTTTGTAGAAAATTGTTAGCCTGCAGTGTTGCAAACTCTAAAACAAGCTATTTTGCAGTTCACCTTATTGGACTTCTATATCTTTTGTTTGTTTTGGATCTTTAGAAGGGATCTTCTGGTTAATGGGTACATTCTGAGACAGAAGGTTAGATTCATTCATTACTTAACCAGGTTAACACCAGAGGGAATGCACTTCAACCAGAGAGCCATAAGTGGTGAGATGGCATCAATTAATTTATTTATATTTTTCTGTCAAAGTAGAAATAGGACTATTTTTAAATGTAAAGAGCATAAACACTGACTTTAAAAGTTGAATCTCAGAAAAAAAAAGATCTTCCATTTAACAGACTGTGGCATATTACCCCATTTTATAGGAGTAAAGTATAATTTCACAGCCCACCAAGCAATGAGGAACTGCAGTGAAAATGTGAAAATTAGCAAGAAACCACCAGGGTGTTCAGCTATGGTGTAAAATATCCTAACGAAATTTTCACCTTGTATTGTTGACCACCCAGGAAGTAGTTTAATTAATACAAATTGAAGCCTCATTTAATGAGGGGAAAAGTGTGTCTTTTGGAAAAGATACTGCATTGTGAAAATTTACTCCTGTTTGTTGCAGATTTTTATTATGTGTGACTGAAAAAAATATTGCTTACAAAAGAGTAACTCTAAAACAATCCTAATTAAAAAACATGTACACCGAAAAGACACTTGTTTATGTATTAAATTCCACAATGTGTATCAAAGGCATCTATTGCTTCAAAGCAGCCTTCTCAAGAAGTAAGACTTGATCCTCTGTGGTGTTGTACCTTGAATAATCATTTACACTCCTTCAAAGACACCACTAAAGCTGATTATCCTCTGACGTAAGACTGTAGTCAAAAAAGGCAGCAATTGTTATCATAGCTCCTGTGAAGTCAATAGCACTGTGACGTGTGTGAGCAGATCTGCTCCTGAGACCACTTCAGCTATGACTGTGACTAACATTTCAGAGCATAGAAGAGTCTGATGGCATTCAACACACTGAGCCAGGCAAATGCCAGAACCTCATGGAAAGGCTGCTCAGATAGAACACTAACAGAACGGACTAGTGGATGGCTTTGCAGAAGAGTGAGTTTGATATTTGTTCATACATTGTCAAGTGTGAGTATCAACACCTGCCCATCCTGATACACAGTACCTCCAGGATCTACAGTTTTATACTGTCTTCAAGACAGTTACCACAAAGGTGAATGGGAAGAGTTTCATCACAAAATATTTTTTTTTAATATAAAGCTGTATTTTTCCAATGTAACAATGAATAAGTGTTCCTTCATGAGTCTCCAGATTGTGTATAAAATATATTAAGCAATTTAATTTAAAACAAATCAGACTGAAATCTAGTTCATAAATGATACAGAGCCTTTGATAGCAAGAGATTATATCTGCCTTTTCAGAAGAAGAAAGTATGAGTCACTTCACATTTATTTACTTTTCAAACTGAAGTATAAATAATCCAGTGGTGATAAGACTTCATTCAAACAACATGCAATTTTATAATCTGTTCCTCAGTAAATTGACTGTTCACTGTGTATTATGCTAAGGCAGATCTTTTACATATTGTGTTTGTCATATCCGCTCTTTTTACCCCTTTGAGTTTCCTCTTATACTAGTAAAGCATTTAACAATTAAAATATTTTTTGGGTTGGCTTTTGTAGGGGTTTTTAATAATGAGAAAATCCCTTTTTGATCTTCCTGAGACTCCACCAAGTAATTTAATCATAAATAAATGATGCCAAAATAAGCAAACAATAAAGACAGCAATAGATAGTGTCTAGATCAATATGAACATTACAGTGTGCTTCCACAGTCTTTTTAACTCAAAGAAAATCCTTGCCACTCACACAGAAATCATTGTGCTTCCACTCCACCAACATCTTCTTATTAAGAAATTGTCACACAATGCGATGAGAGCTTTTTTCGGAACTTCAAAGTAAAATCATACAGCATTGTTCTGTCATGCTCATACATCTTAAGACAAAGTTTTTTACTTTAAAAACATAATGAGGCTTTAAATGTCACTATGATGAAGATGCAAAGGGAAGAAACAATAGAAGAAAATCTTTTTATGCACTTCTAATCAGGGAAATCTTATAATCATTTAGGTTTGGCTTCTAAAAATCAAACCGACTATTTGTCACTCTATCTCAAACCACCTACTTTCTTTTAAAATATTTTCAGTTCAGGGTAGTGATTTTCTATCTCTTTATATGCCCTCAATATTGCATTTCTCCTCAGTTTTTAAAATTACATATTTCCCTTTTTTATACCTAATGGATCCTTATAGGATATGGAAGCTCACTTGTCCACTAAAGGAAATCACGATGTTTAAAATTGACTATCTATTTAAATTGCATACAAGAGCATTACACAATTCACTTATAGCAAATACAAGAGATGGAAACTTTCTAGTATTCCCCAGGCTTAGGATAATTATTTGTGTCTATTAGTATTTCTACAATTTCTTTGAATAAGTAACAGTTCCAAACACGTTTTCAAGCTTTTTAGATTACACAAAGGAGCTAACACCAGCCAACAGATGAAATTTAGCTAAATATCCAGGCAAACAAAAAAACAATTAGACAATAAAATAAAATGAAATAGAGGTAGATAGCTCCTCTCCATAAACAGAAAGTTTTCTGAATTACAAGTGTTTAAAAGACAACAATAAAGTATATGAAATATGTAGTAGAGATTTTATTTTCCATGCTTTTGAAACATCAGAACAACTGAGAAATGTAATTTACCAGGACTATAACCTGAAAAGTGGAAATAGGTGTGATGAGAAAAACAAATCCCTTTTTAAAGTCAGCCACCTAATCCTGATCTGTCAAAAGCTGATGGATTCATGCCAACCTTCCTGCATTTCTAGGACTCAATTTTGTTTATTTTGCCAAGTTCTACATCAGTCAAGCTACTTTGAGGCATACTTTAGGATGGAAAAGCCTCAAATCTCATAGCTGTTCTGACAGTTGGAAGCTGAGAGAAACAAATAATGTATGTGGGTTCATTTAAAAAAAATAGTAAAAAGATTAACATTCAAAGTCTTGAGTGATAAAACATCTCTGTTACTACGTTTCCTCATGCTTCCATGAGCATTTATCTGGAATGTTCTGAAAGTTGTAAAATAAAAGAAATGCTGAAAGCAGAGCAAAGGTAAAGTTAGGGCAAACGGCTTCTATGTTAAAGTTAAAAAGTTCAAGTTCTAAAGTTAAAAACCTGCTTGTTTTCTCTACAGAAACACAACCCCCCTACCACAGATCACACTTAATGAAAGTACTTTGTTGATTAATATGAATCACCAAAATCATAATTTGAATCACCATGTTACTAAAATTATAATTTGCTCCTCCCAGCCACTGAAAGGAGTAAGATACTGTCATTGTTTAGGTGCACTGGAATCTTATAGAAGAAAGAGCTTATTTTATTTCAAGAATTCTTTGCAGCCTGAATCCCCCCAAAGATCTTGATGTTCATATGTACTACTATTTTTCCTTTTCTATTTTGTTTTTGTCTATGTTCTTTAGTAGATTCTTATAATCCTGATAAAATTGAAGAGCCCAGCAGGTGTATAAGAAAAAAATCTCAAGTATTTTTGATCAGACAAGAAATTACACTTAGAAGTTTTGATTGCAATAAAGGACAAAAAGGACTTAGTAAATATCTTTAGCTTCTAAGGAACAAAAAACATTTTCCAGCATGTCATAACAGATACTGAACTGCTTTCAAATGCAACAGAACAGGATTCCAATTTTTAATGTGGTGTATTAGTAGGGGAAGAGAAGCTCACTAAAATATCTCTAGTTTTTCATTTGCCCTCATCGGATTTTGGATTAAAGGTTTTGGAGAAATTTTTAGTATCTGTAAGTGCCAGTTACTAATGAAGCATTTATTGTAAGTGATTGTTGACTCCTATAATCATGAATTCACATCCTATCTCCACCGTGAATAATACGTTAAAGTATTTTGACGGAGCAAGATTACTTCTCATCTTCAGGAACAAACTAGAGGAAGTTCCACAGAGATCACAGAGATTTTATTCACAGGGACAGTATCTGTATAAATTGCAAAAATCACACCTTTGAGATTTTCTGGTTTTTAACTACCCAAAAGTATAGGTCAGGACTGTCTAACTCATCTCCTAAACCCAACACTATTTACACTTCTGAGTCTCACACATATCAGAAACCACAGTACTTCTAAACTTGCATAAAGATTAGTCAGTAGAAAGGTGAACACTGCAGTGAAGTGAAACTACTGCTAATCTTGTATTGGTGCAGTTGTCACAGCAATACCATATCAAAGGCATGACTTTTGTTCCCTAAGCTTTTCCAAGGCATCCTAGGCTGATTGCTTTTAGCTATTCACAACTCAAGTTAAATACCATTAAATATCTGTAACAGAATGAGAATGTTAAAAGTCTACTTCAGTTACTCTTCCTACTCTGGACAGCACCCCCACTTGATGGAAAAACATGAAGAAATTTATGTTGGGCAAATTGAGTCAGAATTACCATTGTAATCTTTCATTACAATTTCAGGCTTCTTTTATGTATTTTCTTTCCCATGAACACTTTTAATGTTCTATTATGAAGTACTCAAATTCTTCCAATACTGAACTTTTATTTGGGCTCAGAAAATTGAACCTCCTTTCTCCTGTGCTACTCTGCCTTAGTTCCTTGATTTCTTCATCCCATTGACAAAAAGAAAAAAAAAAAGTCATCTCTAGGCCCTTCTATTTCCTCATGTACTACTAAGTGAATTAATTTGTATTCAGTCTTTATCCATCACATATTGGACAGACATTACCATATATCACATAAGTAGCTCAATATTAATTTATCAGCATTTGCTTGTGTAAGCTATATGACTTTTTTCCATCAACATGCTTACACATTTTAGATAAACCTTTAAAGGAATTATACAAGAATTAGCCACAGGCCTTTAACTTAATGACTGTCAACACTAGCAAGGTGGAGATGATGTAGAAAGAGGATTAATGTTTTTAGGAAGCATAATTCCTTAATGTTTAAAGAAATCATGAGTTCAAGAGAGAAAAAAAGATTTTTTTATTTGTATTTTTATTTTACAAATTCTTAATTTCATACTTTTATTTAAAAGAAATGTAAAGGTCATGGACTACAAGTTGTTTAGAGACATTTTCCATCCTTCCTATGACAGAAGCACAGAAGATGTGGATATTTCTGCAAAGACCACAAACAGTCTAAAAGAGTCTGCATATCTTTCTTTTCCTTTAAAAATTTCAAAAACAGATGCATGTAAAAATCCAATTCTGTGATATAAAAAAAATGAATATTCAGAGCCTGCTGAGTGCAAAAATAAATCACTCAATAAGGTTAAAAGAACGGAATTCTGGGAAACTGATAGAATACAAGCTAGAGCACAGATAATCATTAGGCAATGAGAAAGATCTGGCAAGATTTCTGTAACAAAATTAATGCTGATAACTCTGCATCATCAGTTTACAAGTACAAGTGGGATTCAGGATATAAAAAGAACCATGCCCTGTTTAAGTACTGGCAGAATATAATACCATATGTTGAAAAGGACACTATTAATAGGCCAATCTTCTCTGTGAGAAGCAGAAATACAGTCTAACTTACATAAAGTACAAAGTTATTAAATTCAGAGGTTAAAACTTTGCACACTGTAAAAGCATTAGAGGAAATGGACTTAATTATTTGTAAGGAAGAAAACCTTAAATTGAAACATAATTCCATAAAACCAGTCAACAAATAAAAGCTCTGTGACTCATCCAAATTATATTTTCTGATTATCTATCATCTTTCCACCAACTGCTATGCATCTCTATCCTTTCACACAATCTCATTACTTTTGTAGAGTTTGTTCTCTGTGATCACCTAGACACCTGGGACAAGTTTCCCTCTGTGTCTTGAAAAGTCTCCTTTATCTACATGCTTGCTGCTCAGACATAATCTACATCTCTGAAAAAAAAATAAAACTATTATCTGTACATTTGGATTACTTAAGAGCTTTTCTTCTGTGTCTGCAACTGTACAACTTTATACCTCTGTCAACCAACTGAATGAAATAGGTATTTACGTTATTTACTAATCACTTACAAACTTGTATACAGCACAGGAGCAATTTCACTGCTTGATTTAAATCTCTAGAATAGCTCCCTTAAAACCAAATCAAAACAGGCATGCCACATTAATGTAAAGTATTATTTGACTGGGAAAAATGCAAACATCAGTAAAAGAATGTTTGCACAACATAAAATCCCATTAAAAACTCGGTAAGTTACCAGTTCCAACATTTGTAACCTGCAGATGATTGTCAATCCATTGCCAAACCACTATTTACAGTCCTTTTTAACATTTTCAGCCCTTTAACCTCCCAATATCCGAGTCAGTTCCCTCGAATTCCCTCCTGGCCTCCCTGTTTAATTCTTTGTGATTCAATGGAAGGCTGGTTCTAATACCCACTATATATAAACATTATTTCTTCACACAGTGTTTTGGCTGGAAATCGTCTTAAGGATGTAAAAGAGAGTAGTCGGTATTCTGCTGCTGGTTCACATTTCTCACCCTACTTATACTATACAGTTCAACAATTCAAGTCCAACTGAACTGCCCACACTGTTAAGTCAGTTTTGTCTATAAGGAATTTTCTGGAAATCCTACTACAAAACATCATTACTTTCATGTTTTGTTTTTCAAAGTTCGGACAAAATTTCAGTTGTATGATCACATTGTTTTCATAGCTACTCACTTCAAAAGCCCAAACATTTATTTTCATGTACACATAACTATCATGTGCCCAGGGGACAAAAAAAAAATAAATACAAGAAACCAGGCACAAATATGTCTCTCCAGCCTCTAAGAAAAAGCAGCACTTAAAGGATAACAGAAGGTAGAATAGTTACAGTGGAATTTTTTAACAATGCATATTTCATTGCAACAGAAAACAACTGTATTTATTCACTTGGCCAAAATAATTTTTAAGAGTAGTAGTTTTGACCATTCTGCTGTTTGCATATGACATGGGGTACAACATACACTCGGAAAATTTATTTCTTTGTGAAAACACCGAAGGAAACTTTTCTCTCCCTCTAACAAAGAATTCCCCATATATTTTAGTTAATTCAGAGAACTGAAACCAGTCCTGAGGAGACAGGGAAGATATAATCATTGAAGAAAAGGGCTATTACACAGATCAATAGATCACATTTTCTATCCCTTTTTTCCCCCGTGGAAAGAACTACACCTTTTTCTATCCCAGTTGATACCAGTCTGATTTCAAAAACTCTTATCAGTGAAGTTTTCAAAACCTTCCTCACACCTCTAACCTAGTCCTTAGGCATCCTTACTGTTACAAGATATTTCATAATGTCTAATCTAAATCTCCCTTGCTGGTCTTAGTCTTTATTTGTTATGCCGACACAAGTTTGGTATTGTATATTTTGAACACCCAGTGTTCTTTACAACTTCCCTCCTGGATTATATTTTCTTTAGATAACTGATCATTCTCACCTGTAGTGATCTCTTTTCAACTGGTCCACATCTTTCTGCTCTGGATTGTCACCAATTGAGCCTCATCCTTTCAATTATCTAGTAACAGAAATCAAATGTGTGTTCTGTCAACCCAATCATTGTACAGAAAACCTACAATGGCCAGCACTTCCCTCAAAGGTTAGATTAGAAGAAGAAAATGCAATTTTATGTGTACCACAGTCTGGGTTATTATTGCAAATGGACACAAAGGACAACACACAAGGCCCCAGGTCTTGATCACATTAAGGATGGTATAGCAGCAACACAGACATTTTTTTCACGAACAAGAAAATATTTAATGTTTTTATGTTTTTCAAAATTAACTGATAGAGAAACCTGACACACGTGTACTAATATATATATACATGTACATTTAATTTTAATATTTTCCAGATATGCTAATTTAGGATTATGATTCAATTTCATGTAAGGAAAAGGGCAGAATTTACAGGAAAAAAAATTAAAAAATACAATGCTTTACGACAACTTTTTAATGTGCACATGTCTACATGTATTACATAGATGCAATTTGGGGGAGACCTATATGTCTATTCTTCAACCAAATGTGTCATCACAGTTTGCATGTGTGTTATGCCTGTGACTGCGTACACATTGCAGGCATACTGTGCTAATTATATTTAGCAGATTCACATACTGTGGTAACAGGAATCAAGCATGAACAGGTATTTTGCAAGATTATGTACGTCTTATCACACCCACTGCTAAGTAAATGAATGGAAAGTTCAGTAGAGTATGTCAACAGGAGTCATGTCTTTGACTGGGGTTCTGACATACCCATAAAGTATAAAGAATAACCCTAGGGATTAGGAATAGCTCTGGGAGGTGCAGCTTCAGATATGAAAAGAACTCAAATATATTAATCAGTCCTACCTTTCTTCCCCAACACCTCCACAAGAATTAAATTACCTAAATACAGATAAATACATTTCTCATTGTATCTGTAAATACATTAAATTTGGAAGCAGAGCTACTCTGGAGATTCTGTCATGTTCACAGTTTCTTTCAGTCCAACTAAGCAATGGAATGTTGATGTTGATCTCATACTAAATTTGTTTCTGTGTCTTATTTTAGAAGAAATCTTTGCAGTTTAACCGAGTCTCCAGAACTGTAGCAAATTGTCAATATTTTTGCAGATACATTTCCCAATCTCCACAGTCAGCCCATTGGACTGGAAATACGCATTTCATTTATACGATTTCCTGTTGCTTATGCTCCAATATTTTCCTGTAGTTTAATTATCCCAGACATTTCTAGATATAACTTAGTTTTACACCAATGAAGCTTCTTTAGTTTCAAATTTCTTGGCTTACATAACAATAAAAGGTGAAACAGGTACTGAACACATTTTCTGCACAATATATGTAGCTCTCCTGACTGTGAAATAGTGAATTACTTAGCAAGTCTCCCTACCACTACAGAATGTTAGAAATTTTGTATGTTTATGTGTGGTGCACAAGTGTGTTTAAAGAATGACTTTCTGAAGATGTCAGCCTTAGTGAACTTGAGCAAGATATATATAGATATCTCTATATGTGTGCATATATCTATTCACATCTATAGATATGTATATATAGATGCATATGTATGTATTCACTTCCACATACACCACAATAAAAGCCCAACAAGTCAATGCTACACAGTATTACAATACATTATAGCATATCTCACATGAATGACAGTTGTTACAAAGTTACAATGACTTCTATTTAAGCGGGTTATTTTTTGGCTTTTGTTGTTTTGACTATCTGGCTATTCTGCTGTGTTATTTTACATTTGGCAGTGACATTAAGGTTTGGGGAAAAGCAGTAAAAACTCCTAGAGAATTATATATACACAAACACACTTGTGCATAATAAATATATATATATATATACACATATATATATATATATGTGTGTCATTTTATATCAAGGAATAATTCTTGATATTCCTTGGTACTCAATAATTCATTTTTTTTTCCAGAACATCACAGTATTTCACAGAGATCAAAACCTTCAAATTGATTCAAACTTAGAAGATAGTAATGGGAGAGTGGCTCATTATGAGTTCAAACAAAGTTTGACCAGGGGATTTTGTTCTATTTTTTTTTTTTTATACTCCCCCCGCTGGAAGAAAATTTTGGAGCCATCATCGTGATCAAAATACAGAGAACATAAGTATCTATTTTATTTTATTCTTTCTGTTTCCTCCATAGCAATAGGTTATTTACAGCAAATTTTCATCATTATCTCTAGCTGTATACTGTGAGAAAAAGAATGCTGCTTACAGCCCCCATGATGCCCTTCTAATGTGCCTAGATATACGTATCACTTGATCTTTCAATATACTCATGTTTCCTTTCCTAAACCTCCTTATTTTAAATGAGCTTGGGAAAAGTTTCTGAAACAGCAATTTAGCTCATTTTCTGAGCCTAGAGGAATATAGTTAACTGATTTATTGCCCTATGGATGTTGTAATTGTTGCAAAACACGATGTATTCCCAGAACAGTGATATCAGTATGTCATTTGGAAAATATGCCTCCCAGCATTCCACTGAAATTAATGAAGCATCATTAAATAGTTGCAGTTCTTAAGCATGTTGCGTATTCCAGCATGCAAAGAGTTATTGACAAACTTTGAGATCTCAAGATAATATTTGTAGAATAATAAACTAGAGTAATAGGTGCTGAAGAAATGTTTTCATAATATCCCAAGCTTCAGCTCTTTAACATAAACTGTAACTTTTAGAACCTGTAACTGAGAATGACTTCAAGCATGCAAGTAACTTAGGAGTCACTATACAGCTATTAGAAATTACTAGGAAGAATCCTCTCCTCCCCTGCCAGAAAAAAAAAAAAAAAAGAAAAGAAAGACTACTTGCATAACTAAGGTTACTGCTTTCAAAAGACCTCCATTCCAACAAACAAGGAAAAAAGAAAAATAAATACTAATCCTTCTCTAATATGGTGAGGTTTTATTGTTTTTTTGGTTTTTTTTTCAGAATATATAAACACAAGCAGAAACACATTTTTGTTATTCAAAAACAGGACAAAGTTTTCAAGACCAGGTAGCAAGCATTTTCAGTATTCTCTAAAATTCAGATTTAGATTATTTCATAAAACACGTGTCTTAAAATATACTGAATAACTCCTGTTTGATCATGATTTTGAAAATTAAGCCACAAGAAACACATTTTCAAAAGCTATTAAAATTACCTGAGTTGAAAACCACACTCAAATTTGGGACTTTAATTTTTACCATATGTTAAATGTTATTCTTATAATGTAATCTTAGATGAAGACTAAAGCCATACTTCAGCTAAAGCTCATCAGTTGTCCAAAGTGCCACTCACTATTCTGTAATGCGGCTTGATTATGACCAAGTCAGCAGACTCAAAGGAAAATCAGAATCAGGTATATTAATGGCACTGTGAGCTCAATCGCACGCTGACAGAAACAGGAAGTAGACCAAGGGTTCAAGCTTACCTTCAGAAATGAAATCTAACTTCTTAACCATGGAAATGTTATCCTGGACATCTAATTTTGACTTAGCCATCTGAATTAAGCACTTTTTCTAGGCAGAGTTACAATATATATGCTAAAACATAGGTTTTATAAAAACAGGTTGGTGTGACAGATTATTTGCCCTTATAATATGAAAAACTACCTTTCAGTGGTCCATTCATGGTATTGGTTGCTGATGCTCTGGGTAATACAAGTAACCAATAATAATATCTACAACCTTCATTTTCCAAATCAGTTTATTTAAGCAGTGCATAAGTGGAGCATGCTCAAGTTTTCATATCAACAGTCCAACATTCTGTTACATGTCATATTTTTGTCTACAAGGTACTTACCAGTCTCCATGTGGCTGCTATTCTAAGAAATATTGTAAGCGTAATAGGCTGCCTTTGCTTATGCCAAACAAATGGCTGAGAATTTATTGATTGAGACTTTATTTCATATAATGAACTGTCAATCAAAGTGCAAGCAGGTATTCTATTATGGTTACTAAGTACTTCATTAATATTTCATACTATTTACTGCTCTTAAACTAGCAGAGCAGCAAACAAAACACCTTAAACGGCTATAGACACACCAGAAAATAGGCATGGGATATGTGAGAAATGCTGGCAATGAGCAAGTGTTGCTGGCAAGTAAATATTGGAGGCAAAACATACATACATATATATATATATATGTATGTATATATATATATATACATAAAATATCAGATACATGATAAATTTATATTCACTTTGCTATTTAGTGTATTCAGGGTAGCTGGAATTCGTACGTTTGCCTTTAAAAACATAAAACTCTATTTAAATTTCTATAACATTTTCTATATACTACTGTTCTGCACAGTTCACTATCACTCTTTAAGAAAGAGGGTGGAAAAATAATAAAAAGCCCCTTTCAAACAGTCTACAGATAACTAGTTGAACGGACACCATCCACTTGAAACAGGCAAAATTTTGTGGAATCTGTTTTAATCAGATCACTAATATCATTCAGAGTTTAATAAGAATTCATGACCTAAAATTATAAATAAACTCCACAAATATATGCATAAACCAAGTATTCCCAATCTTACATACTATCAAAATCAGAAGACAGAACAATTTGTTGCATGTAGCCTGATCTTATTCCCCTGAAAATGTGAACAGAACATTCACCTCAGCAATATTCTATAGTCAGTTAAGAGTACAGACGTCACCCATATCATAACTGAAATCAACAGTATCTATTTTAAGGAAAACAACAACAACAATAATAATTATTTAGGTTCTAATTATTTAGGAAACAAAGTATGACATTTCAAACTATACAAAATAATGTCAAAATAACAATAAAATAAGAAAATTAGAGAAATATTTATTTTGGTCTTTAGTAATATTTGCATGAATTATCACAAAAACTCTATAATGAAATAAAAATAAAATAAATTTAAAACTCAAACACATAATGTCATCAAATTTCTTCCTTGTGATAGGCATGCTCAGATTATAATGGTGAGTCCAAAATACCACTTGGAAACTGCATGGCTATGAAAGAGGTTCTCAGAAGAACTCAGAAAATGTAAAGCTTGGGGATCTTTATGTCATAAAATGCTAAAAATTCTATAAAATAAATTTCTACAAAACAATTATTTGAAGAAACCTTTTCACTATACAAAGTAATAATGATTTTTTTTTAATTTTAATAATTTGGAGGAGGAAAAAGAAAATAATTCCACAAACAATGAAAACCTTTTTTGTATCTAATGGGGTTTTTAATTATCTTGAACAAGAAGAGTGCTACTGTTCAGCTACAGACTCTCTATTGCCATTTATTTCATTTAGAAGGCACTCATATACTAGGGTGATGGACAGCAACCTACAGTAAATAGATTAGGATAGATTTAATGCTTGCCTCCCCAGTTAAAATTCTGAGGTTTTGTGAAATGGAAAGGAGTTTGCTCCTATATTCTCCTCCTCTTGACTGGCTGTTCACTGGCTAGCTGACAACAGAAGGAAGTAAACATCTATCATCTTCAATAGGGAGCAAAAGCAAGAAAAAAAAATAATGTTCTGCCAAAAACAGTAGGGAAAAGACAATGTAATTTTGAGATGCAAGAATGATACGCAAATCCTTGATTTTTATCACACAGAGTATCATCGTAGAGAGCTATTCAAATCTGGTATAAAGGAGAGCTACGCACTTTTTAATTTACTCCTCAGTCTTGCTAGTTTGAATACCTCCTGCATCATTTTCCAAGGTAAAATGAAAGCACTGAACTCTGACCAGGACAAAGCCATTTATGTAGTAAAACTTTATTGACTGAGAGCATATGAATCTTATTAATTTGACTTTAGAATTCAGACAAGAAAGAATAACAGGTGTCCAGCACCTCAGCACAATGATAATGATTTCTTATGTTGAATTAATAGCAATGAAACATGCCTGATTTCAGCAGATGTTGGAAGCAGCAGGGTTGCTTCAGTCAGAATAAAGAGAGACTTCCACCTCCCCAGATAAATGCATTCAAATCAAACAGTGCATACCAACAGTCAGTAGTGCCCTGCTTTTGTGTTAACAGTGATTAATCACACTGCTGATTGGTTCTCAACTATCTTCACTTCCAGCCTTGCTGTGGACAAAATCACCGAGCTGCTCATTAAAAGAGCTGTACAGGAGCTGCAGGAGGGAAGGATGGTGATCCCCAAAGAATTGTTAAAATCAGTATGAGGCCTTTTTAGCACTTTTTATAAGCTTAACTGAGGTCAGGTGTCAGTGATTGCCCACATGTCCCCCGAGGCTGATACCACTTTGCGCCCTGCTACTGACAATACTGTCCAAGTAGCACAATTCCGTTTTATCGGTGGAACATTTGTAGGAACTACAGCATGGGGGAAAAAGACCATCAACTCTATATACTTAATAAGTGGTCTGTGAGTACTGGAGCATGGGAATATAGAAAAATGGATAGGTTATGGGCAGATAGTTACCCAGCCTTACTAACTGGGCAATTTGTCACAGGCACATTATTATTTAACCTTCTTCCACAGTCTGTTATTTTAGCCTTCTACTAGCTAGACACCCATTCTAAATTGCTCATCCAGTCCACTTGTATAGACAAAATAGAAAGATCCTCCAGAGAATAATTCAAACATTAGAAATTAGACATGCAGACAGCACAATTCACTCCCTTCAGATGCTTATTTTTCTACAATGACCCAGATGACTAGTTTTGATCTAGCACCTGACTAACTTTTTTTTTAAATGTCTAACTTTTGTGAGACAAAACAAATTTCTCTGAAAATGAAGTATGATTTCAGCCACTAGATTAGTTCAAGTTGCTGATCCATCTATTTCTATTGCTGATTCTTGATCTGCAGGCTTTGGTCATATTGTCAGAAGTATTTACATTAGTATTTGACCAACCTGACCACAACTGTCCAGCAAAACACTAGCCTCAAAGAGATCTTCAAGAATCACTGATCCCTCCTCTAGGATGGATTTTTATTAGGAACTGTAAAGACCCTGTAATGATTTAATTAATTTATTATTCAGCATTCCTCCAAATCACCTTCTTCCCTCATTTCTGCTCCCTGACCTAACATAGGTAGGAGCTTTTATGCAGCTCCTAAAATCAGATCTCTCTGAACTCATCCAGTGCTGTAAGAAACTAGTCTTTTGAAAATGAAAAAACCCTCATCTGTGTGCAAAATACTGCGGAAGTCACCTCATTAAAGTTTTGTTCTAAGTTACTGAACAGTAACAAACCAGACAGTTTTAAAGGCATCTGTTACTTAGCCACACATCCTTGTGGATTTTGGCCTCTGTAACTCCTGACAGCTGCTTAAGTCATTACCATATCCTCATCAATGTAATCAGTACCCTAAGGCTGCCCTACCTCTCAAATTTACAATCTGCAGTGCTGCTCACTTCAGTGCTTTGGGGCATATTACCAACTCAAGCTTTTTCTGCTTTGATGTGCATGTTCTGTACCACTGACCCCAAAATATGCAGGTCTAATGAATTAGCTTTAATAGTTTTCTTACCCACTTAAATGTTTTTGTTTTAATTGGCTATACCACTATGTGTCTTGAACTACACTGAAAAGTTCACAGCATAGATGCTAATGGTGCCTTTCTAATTACTGCATAATGAAGAAAGGTCTGTTTGAGCAATTTCAGAGGTTAGAATTCACAATTAAGAATCCCATTTTAATAAAAATCAACTAAAAATTTTCATATACTTAATATAAATAATCTACATCATAAAAGAATATTTTTAAAATATTATTGATTTTAAAAATATTTGTATAAATTCTTTTACTTAGAAAAAATTAGTATTTTCTTCATTTTCTTTTAATCTACCTGCCAACAGCCACAACTTTAGCTTTATCACACTATCCCTGAAGTGTACTTAACTTTCATAGATCACCTCTCCAGGGCTGCACTGATGACTAAGTCAGCACTGATGACTGAGGGGCAGGGTCATGCCATCTACTAGCAAATTTTACATCCTGGTCTGTATGGGAGCAGAAGCCAATGATTTGTCTTAGACAACTGCAATGCTTTTTCAACCTAAATTCTATTTTAATTTTTTCTAGTTGCATGGGTATCAGTAAAGACATTCTTTCTAATGGAGACAGAAAGTGTAGCAGTTGGTCCTATTTCATCCCCTGTGACACCTGCTTTGTGCATCAATAGCATTAGCTGAAATAGTTTTGCATCACTACTAGTCTGAAGACCTAAAACCATGATAATATGGTCAAAGTTTAAAATTAGGGTAGATGAAAAGGTCCCCCATAATGTGTAACGATTGTCAATTAGGTATGAGCAAGGTCCAGCATCAGCTACTTCCATTAAAACACCAGCTTTCGCCTCCCTTCACGTTCCTTATGCTACATTAGGTTTGACATTTGGGGAGTTTAGCAAAATATTCATATACCTATGCTACACACATTAGCTATCATTAAAACACCTGATGTTAGGATAGTTAATATGGTTAAATGGTCAGCTACCCAAATATGTGAAGTTCAACCACAAAAAAAATATTGGGCATTTTACTGCTGTTTCAACTCAAATATTTAGGTACAAATTCACAGCAATCCAGTATTATATCACACTTATATTCCTAAAAATGCAGCTACAACAACATCTAATTTTCTCCCTCAGTTCCACCTGGCCCTAAACATTTTGTTTGGTTCGTTTTATGTTTATTAAAAACATTTCCCTTAGAAACTAAAAAGTTACTTCAGTTGCAGAGTGTGCAACTAAGTACACATTAGTAGGAAAATCAGTTAACATACAGCTTCTGATAAAATTAATAATGTGGTATCAATAGTTCAAGCATATTAAGTGGTTTTGGACTGCCAGAAATCCACATTATATTCAGATCAGTTAAAAACTGCATGTGTCTAGGGGTTCACCTACATGAACATTTTTGTTTGAGTCAGGAGCAAGTTTTAGAAATGAAGATACAGCTGGTGTTCACCGATGGGGACTCAGTTTACAATGTGGAGAGGTTTGAAATTGCACAAACTGATTCTGGTGAATGGTAAAACAAGCTTCTGTATTCCAGGACATCAAGCACAGGACAAGACAAGAGCAAGACCCAGCAAAATTCTAAAAACTCATAAGGTTTAAATGTCAAGACCCCAGCATCAGTTGCTTCACTTTGAGGTGGTCTACTAATTTTATAATATTAGATTTAGTCTACATACTTGAAGAAAGACTAAAATAGTAAACTTGAACTCCTTGCTTCTAGGAAAAAAAAATTCCAGAATGAGGAAGGTAAGTAGGGTTTGGGAGGGTTTATCTGTTGGGTGGGTTTTTTTTTTTTTTTTTGCTTCTTCTGTTTTAAGAATAAAGCACAAAGAAGTAAAGCACATCACATTAACAGAAAATAACCTATGCTAAGTGTAGTCACTGGAGTTGTTTTGTTGTGGGGTTTTTTTGTTTGGTTGGGTTTTTAAATAGCATTTTATGATGATTGCTCAAAGTGCTATTAAAGTCACTTTCTCCTTTTACAGACATGACTAGACATTGCTAGAATGACTACTATGAGAGTCACAGAATTACAAGCTGTTAGAAAAAGGTAAGAGAACAGAGAAGAAACTCCTGAACAGAAATATGAAGAATTTCAAAACAAAATTCATATGATTACTGTAAGTAAGCAAGTTTTTTTCAGAGACAGCATACCCACAAATATATTTATAATTTTTTTTCATCTTAGGGAAGAAATATCCACAGAAAATCTAGTATTTTTCTATGCTGTCCTTTAAGAAACAGATATCTCTTGTCTGTTTATCACACTGATCCTTGGAAGAGAATGGGATGTAAGTTCTTAGTCTGTGAATTCCAAGCTTTTTCTGCCCATATTGTTCTACAGCAAAAGAGCTGAAGGGTTTAGGTATGAAAAACCTTGATCACAGCCTTACACAGGAGTTAAAGACCAGGAACAGTTCTTCAGACTTCCACTGTTTAACTAGTATTCAGAGGTCTGGAAGACAGCAATGTACATTTTTAGGTTCTTCCTTGCTGTAGTTTTCAGTAATCTAAACACCACCCCCTTCTCTATATAAACAATACCTGACAAAGCATCTCTGCTAAGTTTGAGGCATAAAGGGATACAATGAAATCTGAGGAAATTATGAATTATTTTCAGGGTTCTTAATTTTTGATAGAAGAAATAGATGTCTTAGCAGCAGGCATAAGATAACCCTGAATTTTTATATACCTTTCCTCTTAAAACCATGAAATGATGACTACTTTGTCACTACACTTCACTACCACCAATTACTGTAGAAAATACACCACAGCCTCATCTGTCTGCGGTTATTACCCATTGTTAATTATGTAGCCTATGTAATTTCATTAAGATGTGTGTTTGTGGAGATGAGAGGTTATTATTTTCATTCCTGTCTTACTGAATACTGCTCTCTTCCATGAACTTTACTACATATGCGTAAAGAATACTAATTGATTATTAAGTAATCCTTAAATTATATGGTGAATTCTGAAAGGACAGTTATTTCACTATCCACAAAAATAATACAAAAATAAAGTCAGCAAACAGATGCAGATTTTAAAAAAGAAATTTTGTACTACAGGAAGTGATTTTTGGTCATTGAATACTGTGTAATACATATATTCAATAGAGTTTCATTGACTGGTTGAATTCCACAGTTAAGACCAGAGATGATTTTTTTTTTTTTCCTAGAAGTGAGTAAACTGATTTTTTGATGGAAGACAGCAAGGGAGTATCACTGAGACACAACAGAGGAAAGGACACTGTCAGATTAACCAGTATAGCTTTCCATCATGCAGAGCTGACACGGGAGTGGAGGGGTAAGTGAAATTCCCAACAGTCTTCAGATAATAACCCATTTACTGGGTATTTTGGTGACTACTTAATACAACTTCTATTTCTGCCTGTAGGTTCCTGTTATATGAAAAGATTTTTCACAGGTGAAAGTGAGAAGAAAAATATGATTTTATATCCAACTTTCTCATATATGCATCTTCTTAAATATATGCATTAGTGCAAGAAAGAAATAAACAAACAAACATAAAACATAAAAAAGCCACAATAAACTCATTAAAATTCAAATTTAGAATGTGCTTTGAATCACCTCAATTTCAATTTTCTGATATTGGACCAAAGATAATTATGCTTTAGCATGAATTAAAGAAAAAAAAAAGGCTTTAGAACAAAGGAAGTGTTCACTCTCTTGCTTGGTACATATTTACATTTAATTTTCATGCTTAAAGGACTTTAATTCCAATCTACAAACTGAACTTTAATGCAAGCTGAGGGTAAAGAACATCATCTTCATTAAGCATCAACCAGCAATCAAACAAATAAGAACATTTCAAAGTAGAATTCCCACCCTGCAGGGTTCCAGTGAAGGAAATAATAAAGTGAAATATGAAAAATAAAACTGTTCTTCAAGAAGAACAGATCTAATTAAAAGGAAGACCTAACAGCTTCATGGATTAATTGGGAACCAACTGAGATAATTAGATCTCTGGGAATAAGATTACACCCATCATAAACTGCTTTTTTCACAACTAGAGGTTAAGTGCTTAAAGCTTTAATTGGGGGCAGCACTAAGAGGAAAGTGGATCTTGCACAGAAGAATTAATATTTGGGGAAGTAATATCCTGAAGTACTTTGACCGTCGTTAAAAACCACATTATTATTTTTTTCCCAAGTGAATGGGATTCTTGGAGCCAAGTGGGCAACTGTGGTTACAATTTGTACCAATCAAAAAATACTCATACTATTATACTTTGACCTACAAACCACATGTAGCTACACTGTATATTAGTAGTTCAAATACAGTCTCACCTCTGAGACTACAGCTAAAATGAAGTGTTATTTTAACATATACATATGCCACGATAGTTTCTGCAGTCAAACCATGTCTTTCAAGAGAAATCTACCATGAGAAAATGACAATAAATTAAAAAAAAAAATTAAGGACTTGATAAACTGATGCAAAGAATAACTGCTTCTCAGAATTGCTCCAAGCACTAATTTTAATTAAACCATTTGAAACAGAAACAATTTAATACCACAATACAACTGTCATGGAAACTTTGGTATCCAGCTGATGAATTGTGTGTCCATTAGATAACTTGGAAAGCACAGTGGGAAAGTTTACTAATACAATGCAAAAAGTGGTCAGAGTCCCTGCTTTAATCCCTCTATAGGGGTAGGAAAACACCTGCAGCAAAAATAAATTATGCATTTGCTACAAGTTCCATGTGTTCCTGACAATATTCAAGATAGAAACAAATTCTTTTCAATTACAAATTTTATTTGTGTGCAAAATAACCTATTTCAATACTACCTCATCTGTTTTTCGAAATTATATGCAACCAATGAGAAGGTTTTTAAAACACTATGTGATTGGATTTATTATGATGTAATTTTGGTGTAAAACAAGTTGTATGACCCATAAAAATCCAGAGAGTTACCAGTGGGATTAAGGACTCCTCAAAATCTAATCTAGAAAAGCTTGAAGAACATTGTTGAGATATCTGCTTCAGTGGAGGTTAAATACGTCACAAGGTACATATGCATGTTATGGCCCATGGCTACTTGTTCAATGTACCGAAGTATTTTCAGGAGGTCTCAAGCCATTCATGGATTAAAATAGGGGAAAAAAAAAAGTGTCTAAGATTCCTTTCTTGTAACTGTTTCTCATTCACTCCATCTTGTCCCAGTCTTTGTCAAGCTGTCAAGCTCCCGCTATCGGGCTCTACCTCCATATTTATTCTGTAGTTATCCATTTAGGCATGGCGAGTTTCTTGATGACTAAGAGCTATGCTACAGGCCTAATACGGTTACCTCAGCTAACAGGTATCTGAGGGAATTTCACCCATTGATTGAGATGCTGCTTGGATGTGCTTTGGTTCTTCTATATTTTGTCCTACCTCCTCTCTGTTGCTGCTACAGCTGAGGATCCTCCCTTTTCCACCTTTTAAACTCCATCTAGTGACATGAATCTATAATGAAGATGGGAAGGAAGAAATTGTTCATATCAGCAGCATCCCACTACTATATCCCAAAGACAGGCAGATTCTCAGCTCCCCAAGTTCTCTGATGATTCTTCTGGCCTGACCATGTATAAACTTTGCCCTTTGGGTTGGAACACTTTGCAACTTTTCTTATTCAAGATTTTTTCTATTAAAAAAAAAACAAAACACAACAAATCTCTAGCTTCATCTTACTCAAACTATATCATGGAGTGATACATTAATTGTCATAACTGCAGATGTCAGTTTTAGTCAATGAAATTGTCTGATAAGTTTCATGTAACACCACGACTTAGTATAATCACAATAAACCCATTGTTAGTAACTGGCATCTAATTTGCAACTTGGTGTGAGAAATAACCATACAGTAACAAAATAAATCTATTATCAAGCTTATCAAATAGCAATCATTAAACACCATATAATCTTCTTCTCTCAAAACACAGGAAAAAAATCTCTAAAACATTTTTGAACTATTTATAAGTGCATCTCATTCGAAGCCAAGATTGTCAGTTGATTCTATTTCTATATGCCTTCTGGATTCAGGCACTAATGAACCAATAGCTATCAGCATGACTTTTGCTGAAATACTGTTACACTAATGAGTTTGGATCAGCTGCTCAGTTTGGCTGAAAAAGATGTCTGGTCAGGAAATATATCAGGGGAGGCAAACATAAATGTTAAGTTTTAGCCCCTTAAATTTAGTTGATTGCAAACATGACGCCCAAAACCTTTTCCCACATTCAAGTTGATTTGGCACTGTACTGCATAACTGAGACTATATACAAATTGCCTTGTTTATCTTTAATGCAAAAACACTGAGACAAGTTCTTCTCTTTATAATACAATTTATAACCCAAATGACATTCTATGTTATACCAGTGTAAACCACTGGTGAATTTGTCACTGTCATAGTGAAGTCAGCATTATTAAAATCTAAAAGTTATTCCCCCAGTTGTGCTATGCCTCTATATTATCCTGTCTGAGACTGACACAAACTCCAGTGGGGTCACATATGCCTAGAATTAACATTCTGGTGTGAAAAGGCAATAGGGATTTACATATGACATTGCTTAAATTAATTCTTTCTGTTGTCTTCAGTACAGTACTTCCCTGGAGCACCTTTAGTCATTCAATCCACACGGAATGAGAAAGCTTTCTGCTGTTAGTCTATTAAAGAAACCAGAATGAGTCATCAGGCATGTATCTTGACTTTAAGGTAAACCTCCTCAAATAATGGTAATTATTAGATTATAACTGAATGAATCGCCCTCTGCACATGTGAAAAGGTAAAGAAGATAAACCCAAAGCTAATGGCCCAGCACTGTGTAGAGCAAATGATGTGTTTGGAAAGCGAGGAGAAAGCCATGGTCATCTTTTCACATATACATTACTGGGGGATGGGGGAAGGGGAAA
>WBMV01000649.1:756734-816570 GCA_013396655.1 Campylorhamphus procurvoides
GGGGGGCGGGGAAGTGTATTTAAGCCAATTTAACTGGACAACCTAAAACTGAAACTCCAAAGACAGCATTTAAAAGATATTTTAGTGACATTTGTCCTATATAGGAAGCAGCTGTATTTATCTAGTTTAAGTCAGACACCAGCACTTGGGATTTATTCAGCTCCTGGGTTGTATCATAAATTCCTTGAGGGAATTCACAATTCACCAAATGACGTATTGTTATTATCACCAAAAGTGAACCATATTCAACAAAACAGTACTCAGTGGGCAGAAATTCTGCAGTGTATAATTAGAGTTGTCATTTCCCATCTCAGGATTAAACGTGTTTTCACTTTTCAACTTTAACAGGAAATAAAAACAAATTCACCTTTCTCCATCTAAGGAGAAACACCTTAGGAAACACCTAAGAAGATCAGTTTTAATATTTAAACAGTTATTTATCTTATCTTGATTATTTGAATAAACCCCACTCATATTATTCTTTCATTGGAACATCTGTATTTTTCTTCCTTTCAAACTTTACTCTGGGATCTGAGGTTTTGCTTTCTTTTTTTTTGTTTGGTTGTTTTTTTGAATATATACTACTGCTACGAGTATAATTATCAGTTGTATCTACATTATAATTAAAGTCTTGTTTCTCTGTTAATTACTGTAACTGCCTTGAGAAAAGCAAAAAAAAAGCAAAAAAACCCACAACCCCCTCCCCCCCAAAAAACCCCGCCTCTATTTCTCTTTTCATTTTAGCAGTATAAAATACTGTATTGCCCTTGTTTATGAGTTATGGCATTTGATGCAGTATTGATGGCATCTTTAGCTAGCTAAAATCCTCCATATTTCTCACCTAAAAATCTAAGGTCATGTTGTGTTTTAAGTTGCATTTGTCTAACTTCAGAAAAGTTCTTTCACTATACAGACCTTGGAAGTCCTTGCAGATAGCTAGAATGGAGTTTATACTTATGTTGGAATGAAAGGCAACAGACCTAACTCATAGGTAAGGAAGCTTAGATGTGGTTTCATCTACGAGACCACATGATATTCCTTACTGATGTGAAAGGATTAAAGGGTCAAGCAGTACACTGAGCATCCAATGATGAATATTATTTCATTGCTATATTATACTTCCCGTACTTTAGAAAGCATTGATGATCATACCCATACAACACAAAATCAACACATGACAAATGTCCTTGAGAAAGCATTGTCTGAAATACCTTTGGAATAATCTGCAACACAGACACATTTCTGCAATGCTGAGGAAGTAGGTGTTTGGCATCACACCAGCAAAATGTGACCTCGCACATTTGTGTGGTGATGTGCCATCACAGATTTATTCGCTTGCATTAACATCAGCTCACACATCCATATATCAGAACCTTTGTCATTATTTTACTTATATTCTAACTCAGTGGGAAATGAATTCTGCTACATCTCTCATGATATCAAAAAGCAGATATGCGTTTCTGTGCTAGAGGAGAAAGATGTGTGATAACAATTGTCCTGAGGATACTAAAAAAATCACAAAACAAAGATTTTCATTGTCTCTTAAAATCCCCTCTTTTTTTTTCTTTACCATATACCCATGAAATTTGTGAGAAGATAATTTACGCCCTATTCATGTCTTCTCATCTGAAATTTTTAGTAACCTTCTTGGCTGGGTGGGTTTTTGTTGTTTCTTTTCATTTTTTTTAAAGAAGAGATGTTCCTTAAAACCTTTTGAAGGTACACCTTTGTGCCCATAAAGCTTTTAGCAGTGGTAGTCAGCTTATGAATAGAAATATGAGAGATGGTATCTCTGACTACAAAATATGGATGCAAATCAAGTAGTCAGATACAGTTGTTCTACTGACCTAGTTTGTAGGCGTGCAACTGTTCCTCCACCTTTCTAAAAATGTGCAAGTGAAAACTGTGTACTATTACAATGAAAAGCACACACATGCACTCTCAGAATAAAATTAAGTGTGTTTGTAGAAGAGTAAGAAGAGTACATGAAATACATGAAGTACAAGAATACATGCTAAGCAGCACTGGAAACATAGAATGCACATACTTGAAATTCTAGAGTTGCTTTCTGCATCTAACTGCAGATTTGAACTCTTCAGCCTTTCTAATTGGTCTTGCTTGTCACACTTAATTTGTTCTGATTTTATTTTAAATAATTATTAAATACAAATGAAAACACTAAAAGCTATTTTGCTCCATTAGCCTTTTGCACTGCACTCTGGTATTCAGGCCCTACTTCAACAACTGCTGCAGCAATACTGTTTCTTTCAGGATAAAGAAAAAAATATGGACTACATCCAACTTTTAATCATCTGTACAGATGGGTTTATTTCACAAATGCACTAGGCTGCACAGATGGAAGTTCTTGAATGTCTGACAAGGTGTTAAAATGGTTACTGAGATTACAAAGGAATAAAAAAAAAAAAAGCAGCACTGGAAATTATAATTAGTAGGGACTCTATCTCTTAAGGGCTTATTAGTTCAGAACTTAAATTTTGTCCTTCGTGTATGGGAAATGGTTTACAGAGGGGAACACTTATCAGATTAGCTATGATAACTGTTTTCTATCCCTTAAGAATACATGCAGTCTTACAGATATCTAACTCAACTGTTATACCTGATACTACACCCACTGAAACCAGCCAAAAGCATGACATAACAATTTTTATCAGCCAAAAGCAGAAAAAATGGAACAGCTTCTTGTGCTCAGTGGTATACTGAGCTGTAGATGACAAAAAAAACCCCAAACAAATAAACAAAATAAAACCAAAACAAACCACAAACAAACAACAAGAAAAAACAACAAAAAACCAATACAAAAAAACCACCAAAAACACCAAACAAAAACTCAACAAAGAAACAAACAAAAACCAAAATCAAAAGAAAACCATAAAACTGCAGATATCAGTGGAGGAAAATACCTTCATACTACCTAATGGCATTATGCTTTTGAGCAGTTTTATTAAAATCTCATAGATTTTATGCCTAAAAAAATCATACTTGACTGAGTAGGTTGCAGCCTTCATCACCTCATGGAATACTATGGAAATTTACTGTCATGATGCCAAATGTTTTAAACTGCTTTGGAAATAACACAATAATAAAAGAGGTCATGGCTAGCTGTGTTCATTATAGAATCCTGTGCTCATGTGCAAAAGTGGAGATAGCTGCAGAGACAATGCTATCTTTATACTAAGAGCACTAACACTTTTTCCAGCTTTAATGTGATATATTTTTGGTCATTCACGAAAGAAGTAAGGTATTATACATGCCTCTGAAATATCTTCATATATACTGAGTTGGGGACAGTTGTGTATGGGTGAACCGGGAATAGACTGTCCAAATGCACTGGAAGCTGCACTGTAATTTTATGCAGAGCTTTGTGCAGAATATTTTATTCATAATATGCTCTTGGGAAGATCTCTGATCTTTCAGTACTATGAATAAGAGATGTTTATTGTCCCAAATTGTAGTTTATCTTCCATGTTAAAGACAGTTCAGTGATGAGCAGAGGATATAAACATGCAAATGTGACACCATACAGACAGTGGATACCTTGAAATTGATCAGATTCAGATAAGGGAAAAAAAGTGTTTTACCAGATCTCAAAATGTACAATGATCAAGAAAGACAGCAGTGCTCATTTTAAAATGTAGCTTGGAAGAGAAGGGAAAACAACTTTTGGAAGTGGACATTAAATTCAAAAGAATTGTGGTGTGACCAGAATAGTGGAATACTCAGGTGACACAAAGGAAAAAATGTTCCATGGTTTGGAGATTTTTCATACAAAAAGAAATGAAGATATAGAAGGCTGTAGAAGCCAACTTAATTCTAATTGTGAGCAAAGTAATACATGTCTGTGGGAATTTAGATACAAAAAATAAGGCAGACATGAGTAGAAAGAGAATAATATAACATAAATTCATGGAAAACAAATTCTCCCAAACTAATACAATTCTTTTTCACAAGATTTACTTCTGTACAACAATAGTAACAGTAGTTCTAGGTATTAAATAAAGAAATAAAAATGGCTATTTAGTATTATTAAAATGTAAAGGGAAACACAGAATCATTATCAAGCAGGTTTACTTCTACTGATATCAATCAGGTCTCAGATATTGGCACTATGATTTAAGATTTTAGTAAATGGGTGAAATAAAGGAAGTAGGGATGAAGTTCATGAATGACATAAGGGTTAATGGAAAGTGAATAAACAAAAGAAGGGACTGATTAGAAGGAATTCTGAATCACGTTGGAATCTGGGATTAATCAAATTATGTATTTTAATGTGACCAGATGTAAAAAAACAAATAAATGTGGGATGGGAGTGGTGTTGAACAATGAACAAACAGAAACCCTTACAGAGCATGTTTACACAGCTGCGGAAACACCATCCAGGAGGATTTGAGAATTGTTACAAAAATCAGCTGGACATGAGCTGCAAATACAAGACAGTGTTTTTGGTTTTGTTTTTGGCTTGTGTAGAGTTCATTTTCTCCATAGTAGCCAGTATGGGGCTATGGAGAAACCACTGATAACTCAGGGCAGGCTAGAGAGTTAATTCCTTGTTTTGCTTTGCTTGTATGTGTGGTGTTTGCTTTACATATTAGACTGTGTTTATCTCAACCCACAAGTTTTCTCATTTTCACTCTTCTATTTCTCTCCCTCATCCTCACAGCGGGGAGTGAGCAAGCATCTGAGGGGGTCGAGTTACTGGCTGGGGTTAAACCATGACAGACAGCAACAAGGAGACTAATGTGTCTCTTACTTACATTATATTAAAAAAACTTACATAATTATTACAGATTTTCATATTAAAATATGACCATGCATTAGGTTTTTTATTATATGCAGGGTTGGCCTTTACTGGAATATGGTGCTTGCGTTTACAAAAGAAGAAAACTCTATCTATTAGAGTGAGGGAGTTGAGAGGATTACAGAAGACAGTTTCAAGGCTCAAGAACTGCACCTTAAAAAGAAACTGCATCTCAAAAAAGAAACCAAAAAAACCCAAATAAAACCTTCTATTGTATTAAGAATTTGCTGGTAGGAGATGCTTTGGTTTAGCAGGCACAAGTACAAGATTCAATGACTACAAACTGAAGTTCAACATATCAAAATAAAAGTCATTAAAATTATTCTTTTAACAACTTTAATTATTAAAATAAAATGACAAAAGTTCTCAGAGATTCATTGTAATTTTTTAAAAATAAAAATATTTTATTCTAAAACAGATATTTAAATTAAAGAAACAATTAATAAGAGGAAACCCTCCAGTTTTGGTAATGGAGAAATGCATGATAAGACTTTTACGTGGCCTCTCCTATCTCTATAAATAAGAAAAAACATGAATTAATATCACTGATATGTTAGCAATTTTATTTCGTGAAATACTGAACTAGATGAAGCCTACATAATTTCTGTGCATGTGGTAGGATCTACATTCCTTAAGAGGCAATATTGACTCACAGATGTCATTCCATTGTTTAAAGAAATTGAAGTTAACATTTTAGTCAATATATGTAATGGCTTAATACTATTCTAGAGAGTAATCTAATGAAATGTATTTAGAGGTTTTGTTTCTGAGGTTGATTTCAGCATAAACACTTGTAAATAAGTTATAGTGAGTAAAGAATGTGAAATTATTAAGTAAATTTATAGAAATGCATGACTTCATTAAGGACAAAAAAAGGTAGATCAACAGCCTTATCACCAACAGATATAAGATATAGCATTTCAACCATCTATTTTATCTGCATGGGGAATCAAAATTATACACCATGGAGATCAGCAAATACTAAGATGGAAGATTGTCAATGGAAATATCAACAATCCAGGAGTTTATGCTATATTTCATCAGTATCTACCTCTATTATTTAAAAGCAAATTGCAAGGTGATTACATGCTTGGTAATGAATAGTGATAGACAGTGGACTGTGATGCTAATGTGACATCACACAAATAAGAAATATCAAGATACAGATCCCTGGGGATTGCTTATAATTTCATATCTCCCCATGTAAAAAGTACTATCCATTACACTTCATGACCTTTGTAAACTTCATTTTGAGTAATTAAATTTTGCCCAACTCAGACATGCCCAAACTTAGATTTATCCAACAGGACAATCAATTGCTCTGTACACTACCCAATGCCACAGTAGCTGGGAATTAATTTAAAAAAAAACATATTAATTTCTAGAAACTTCTCACTCTTACTGAAGCGTTGCTGCTTCCTACAGAAACATTAAAAAGGGCAGTTCAATGTCTTTAGAATATAGAAGGACAGAATTCAGTGAAATGAAATACACTTCAAACAATATTTAATATAATTTTAGATGTTTCTACTTAAGTCACCTAGTGTAAACTACTTAGCTAATCTCCTTAGCTGCTAGCCTTTGAAGAAAACTCACACAGTTCCAAATATAAACTTCCACCCAGCTTTCTAGAATTTACCCTCAGATCCTCTTGCATCACTACTCTGACTACAGAGGAAGCTTAAGTTACTGTATGTGATATGAACCAAACACTCTGTTCTTCAGTTTCACAAAAAGATACTTCAAGGCTGAAATTGAGACTTATGACAGAGTTCCTCCTGCTCACTTTCAAGGAAAAGGAAGAGGATCATCAGGACAACTGCAGGCCAGTCAGCCTAGTCTCACTACTCAAAAAACCCTCCTGGGAAGCCACAATAAGGCACGTGGAGCAGAAGCAGATCCTACATGCATTTACCAAGGACAAAACAGGCTTGGCCAACCTGAATGGCATGGCATGAGATGGCTGCCCTAGTGAAAAAGGGGTACCATTATGGATATAGGTCAGGAAAATTTTATACTTTAAAGCTTACATGCTTGGTTGAAGTGTTAGAAACTTGTAGTCCTATAGACAATATGACTTTTCACGCAGTGACGAACTTTATTTCACCTGAAGTCTTGATACACAGGGAACAAGTACATTCACTGAGAGCTGGATCTACCAAACCAGACTGGATGAAGTACAGAAGACAGAGGAAGAAGCAGTCCAGTGTTCTTTCTAGTAAAATTAAAGCCTCACATCTTTGAATGCTGAATTTCCCTCCAGTTAGTCTTGAAATACCATGATAATATGGATGAAAGTTTGCAACTACTGAAAAAGACCTAGCATCAGAGAATACTTCAAATTTGACATTAATCCAAAAGACACCCATATGTACATCACAGTCTTACAAGAGATGATGGCTGAGAAACAATTCTCCTGTTCCATGTTGTTGTAAGCAAAAATTATAGGACATAAAATGGAAATTATTTTTTCATGAGCAATACTACATTTTTGACACTTATTGGCTAGGGAACTATTCAAAATAAATAAACCATCTGAGAGAATAAGGAGAGTGATCTATCAAGCATATCATTATCTTATGCACTCCTTGAAGAAGCAAACAAGCAAGTCCAAACTAAAAGAAATATTCTGAGATGAGCTTGGGTAGTATATGACGCTTCAAACACAAGACTGAAACATGCATAAGTAGCAAGGAAAAGTTTCACTATATCTAAACTTTCAGCTGTGAAAATAAATCTGTTTCTTGAATAAGCATTCCCTTGAATTTCAGTAGATGAGATACAGTAAATTGCAGTCATCCCTATCAAAACTGATTTATTTATTTATTTTTAAATACAGCTATCAGAAAAGTAGGTGGTTATTGTTGCTAGCTTTATCACAGTAATTACATTGTTACTCAAAAAAATAGAAAACTTCGTCCTCCCAGTCTATACTGAAGCACTGATCACCAAGATAGAATATTAATATTCTCTACTCTTCCTATGGGAATCTCTTGTAAAATCAAGAATGCAGAATTCTTAGTCATGAAAGTAAAGCAAATGAGGCAGCCTAACAGTACAAGCACAGACTGAAGTGAGAGAAGTCTCTGGCTCTAGTCCCTACACTGAAGGATTCTATCCAGTGTTTTTCAAATGGAAAAAGAAGAAAGAAAAAATAGTCTTGAATGGATTTTCCCCTTCTAGGTGACTATCCCAAAGGAAGACAAAGAAGCTGTGCTTTCTCTGGTGCTGGCTTCCTTAGGATCCAAAAATGGATTTATTTTTTTTTTTTGTGCTAAACGTCACTTTTCTATCATTGACACTGTGTGAGAACAAGAGAAACAATAAAATAAAGTGGTCTTATGATTTATTTTAATGTGCAAAATGTCACCAGCATATTATTCACTGCATGTGTTGTTCTGCACCTGCCACTGAAATAGCTATACCCTCTAATCACAAGTTTGTTCAATTCCCCTACCATAATACAATACATTGCTAATGTGTCCCTACAATCAGTAATACATACTGGCTGGAGACATGGTTTTCATCAGGACTCTGATAATAAATTATCCAGCTGAAACAAATCTATATGTGCAAGGAGACTATTTGCCAAGAAGACAACTGTGCTGACTACATGAAGGAAAAGAGCGAAATAGAATAGGATAATCTGGCACTGATTCTTTTAATATACTCTAATGGACACTGTACTTGTAAAAAACAGGAAGCAGGCTACTACATACAAAAAAGTCTTGTCATACAAATTCAGAGAAAGTTTTTAACTACTGGAGGTAATTAATTTCACTTTGGGATCAAAAAGAAGGCACATTTTTCTGTATTTTTTATACATTTTTTCTCTCTCTCTCTCTCTTTTTTCTTTATCCATTTTATTTTAGTGAATACCTGAGGCAATTTTTATTACTTAACAGCTTACTTTCATCCATAAACATAAATTGGTGTTTTAAATTTGAAAGCAGAAAAAAGAATAGAAACCTAATTTCACTGAGAAAGAATTGCACTGGAGAGTTTACCATCTGGTAGTGCTCGATTATTGAAACTTTATTTTCATTGGTTTTTAAAAAATACCACTACATTCAATCAAGTAGATTAAATGCTATTAACTTTAATACCTTTTTAAACAAAGTAATATGTTGAAGTGAAAATGGATTTTAAAGTAAGTATACTCATTACATCATTTTTTACACCATTGCAGTTTCCCTGTTGGCCACGTGAATCTCTAAACCTGACACTGTTAATTACAGTTATAATATGTGCTATGTGAACACTTGATTAACTTCATGCTATATTTAAGGCAGACATAGAGGCAATTGAAGAATTCTATCACTAAACTTAAAGGGAAGCCCAAAAATACTGCTTGCCATTTCATTCACTTGGAAATGAGCTGCACAAGATTTCCAGAGCAAAGCTGCCATCTATTCAAGCCTTGAAAATTAAAGTTTAATTAGAAAGGTGATTGGCTAATTCTACAGGCATAAGACAGGCACTAGAATTCATCAAAAACTTATTGATGGGAAAGGTCTGAAGCTGTCGTGCTTTTACATGTATACCCCAATTTAGATTTTTAGTTACTTTTACTTGAAAAATTGGCTCCGACTCTCCACATGGCTTGAGGCATAGTTTCAATACTCCTTTTTTGTGTCAAAAACACCTGTCTTTTTATTTTAGTGCCAGAAGGGCTTAGCATCTTGTCAGTGAAGTAACACAGCCTGCACATTTATAGGTGCCACTCACTTTGCCATCTGTTTTTTAGGATTACAGTCACCACTATCAGCCAGCCCCTTCAGAGGCTCTAACAATCTTTGTGGATTAAGGTTGAGATTTACAGTGAAGAACAGTTAGGGGTATCCCACTATTTCCAGCTATTTCTGTGTGTCCTTTAGCCTCGATTTGGTGAATACTTCATCCTATGTGAATTCAGTAACTACCCCTCATGCAGAATTTTTTGTCAGTATCATCCTACCACTTTTTAAGTGTTACAGCAAATAACTGTCAAACAAATGTCTGCAATCTCTCCACCCTCAGAGAAAACTACATGTGTATAAACACCAGCCCTTGTACTATGTCCAAACCTACCCCACAAACAGCTTACTTCTAGTCTCAAGAGACAGGAGTAACATCACCATTAACGCTAAATTCCATTTCATTGATAAACTTGTTAATCAGATAATTTGGTTAATGGATTAATAATAAATATGTATTGTAGAAAATATAGGCTTAGTTTTATCTACTAGTGAACATAAAGAGGTTTATTTAAAAGATTTCGAGGGATTAAATTTTCTTTCCCAAAAATTACAACTTGTTAGTACCTACTTCTTTTCAGAATAAATAAATTTACAAATAAATAGTGCCACAGACTACAGGACTGATGTACCAGTGCAGTTAAGAATTTTTTACAGACATACAGGATCAAAGTCTGAAGTGCGAAAGAGACTGATGCAGGAGTGACATCTCAATATTGCTATGAGAAAATGTATAAGCTAATGGCCAGTTGGAGTAGTAGAAAGAAAAATGTTTTCCCTTAGAATAGCATTTAAAGCATGTTCAAATGTTTGCTTCAGTTGGGGATCTACATATGAGACAGGTTCAAATCTTACAGTTGGACCAAATGAATAAGACCAAGCAAGTACCCTTGTGTGATTTTGTGTCTGTATTCTTGCAGAAACTATATAACCTTGATGATTCTTTGGCACATAAACATTGTTTTATACTTCCTCTGAAGTTAATATATTAATTAAGAAGCATTTTTATCACCTATGACTTGTCCTTGGCCTGGAAGTAGCACTTTATGAGTTCAATAACAAGGAACAGCCAAATGAACACTACAAAAACACTTCCATGTTAAAATCCTGGCAAGGGCATTCTAATTGTAATATTTTGGTTGTTAAAAGCTTAATGTCTTCAGGTCTGAAGAAACACAATGAGAACAGATTACAAAGGTAAATTTTCTGAATTAACTAAATGTCTTCCTGATAGTTATCTGAATGTATAACCCTGTCCAAATTAATAACACAACCTCGTCTTTTTTTTTTTTTGACTCATGCATTATAATATACCATTCATATCTTGTTACCATCTTCATTACTTTCCTTAGAGTAGGGCATGTGTAAGGGTGGCCAATGATCAGTGACACTGCCCTGAGTGACTATAAAGTTTCAGATGAATTCTCCTCCTTTCCTTTTATAAAGCAGGCAGACAGATGCAGCTGCTGTCCCACATTTCTCCATAACGAAGCTGCCTGTCTGCCAAGCCAGTTAGTTAGAGCATTTGAGAGCAACGGTAAACATGCTCATGTTGACAAAATGAATTTCTAAGCCAGAGTATACTGTACAACTGAGAAAAAATATTTTATACTAAGTCTGAGTGCAGACTGGAGCCGTTAAACACCATGTTTTGGAAGGTCTACAGAGATAATTCTGCTCTCTCCCCTGCTATATTTCAGTGATTTGTTGGAGCTTCCTGAATGAAACCTGTTCATTTTTCTGATGGGAGATGGTGGATGCTGTCCAGTCTTTCCCTCCTACACTGAACTCACTGGGTCAGGTTTTTCCTCTATTCCTCTTCACACTAAATTTGCTGTGTTAGTTATTTATTGGTGAAACCATGTCTCTGTCACTAAAGTAGCATACCTTAAAAAGTAATGTAAGTAATCATGCTAACGTGACACCACTAGGACTCTGTAATTACTGTTGTCTGCATGGGGACATTTTATTGGTTATCATTTGATGTTGGTTAAGTGGTTCTCCTGGCATTGAGTTGTAGCTGGCCAGTGCATTTCCACTAGGCCCAATTTTCTTTCCATTTTTGAATTAGAAAAGAATCAGCCCGAAATTCCTCAGCCAAGTCAGCTTGTTCTCTACATTATGACATTTAGGCTGTGTGGGTGGAGTGGTTTGAGAGTGGTACTGCCATTGCCATCCCTGTAAAACATTTTGGTCTCTCACAGAGCAACATAGCAGTGTCAGCACAGTGCTCTCATTACTGTGGAATTATTACATGCAGCCATTAGTCTTCTCCCTTCAATTAGTGACAATTGAGCTGTGCCCCCAGCCTGCTTTAGCTGTTGGCAGCATTGCCCAGTCAAACTTGTCTCCCTCTTGAAAAGTAAACTGGGGAAACCTACTGTTCATCAGCCACACTCTTTGGATGTGAAAAGGGAAGGAGTACAAGGGCATAGACTTTGAAAATATCATGTAATTAAATTACAGGTAAACGAAGGGCACTGGAAAAATTGAGATCTTGATGATACACAGATGACACAGTGTTAATATGACACAACTTCTGGAATGCCACTTCACAGAGTTCCTCTTGTTTAACCTTCTTTTTTCATTTAGTTTGTTTTCAGAGGTGTGGGAGGAGTTATATATAAGGGGACAGGTTTGAATTAAGGGATATTCTTATGAGAGCTACCTTTTTTCAACTGGACATATCAGAACAGATACCTAAAAGATCAGCTAAAAAAGCAATTCTGTTTTCTGCAGGAGAAATCCAATTCAAATTGGACAAAAAGAGTATTCTCTAGCTTGAGTGATAAAGGAAATGCAAAACTGAAGTTCCCCTGATAAATCCTGTGGGGCAAACAGCCTACCAAAATTAATAGGCATAGCCTAACTCTTGTTAAATGGAATCTCATTTTATTGATAAAGAGATTTGGGTCCTATATCTGTACAAGAGATCTCCTAGGCAGCTGGTGCTAAGATACAATCAGACAAGATCAAAGTTTCCTATGAGTTAAATCAACATCAGATTTTAGATTTTAAAAAAAACCCTATAAACTTTAGTGTTCACAATGATAGTTCAGAACTGCATTTCTAGCATCTTGAATACAGAATCAAAAAGCTTGAAGCCAGATAACAGTGAAAGCTTAACGTAATCTCTATACTTTGCCTCTGAAAACATGATTTTAATCTGTATTTGTGCTGCAATTATTTTGCAGTGGGTTTTTTTTATGTGAAACTAAAATCTCTTGATTGTTAAAACACCTGAATCTGCATAAATTCCATCACTGCTTCCATTGTTCATTCTGTCAAAAAATCCTACATTCTTTTGATCAGTTCTCTCTAAATAATAATCTACTTCTGTTAATCGTAACTGGAGTTCTGAAATTTATACAAGCTATTAAGATCTACATTTTGTAGCAGTTCAATGAGTGAAACTACTTTTGCAAGATATCCCTGCACAATAAAAATAAACTTTGAATGTATCATTACATTTCCTTACAGCTTCAAAAACAACAATCCTAGTTCACCAAATCTGGTGCTCCAGTTAACTGCTCTATCATGAAATACCATTTTCAAACAAGACTTCTTTAGGTTATCCTTTCATGTAAAATACTGTATGCAGTTTTTACTACTAAAAGTCAGGTAATAGAGTAGTTGAATTGACTAACAAGCAGGGATCAATGTACTGCAAGTAGTCTGCTATCAAAAAACTTCTGCTAAATGACAGATGGCTGGCAAGTTGTAAGATGCCCACTACTAAGACACTTATTAAAAATCAAACCAAAACGAAATTAAAAAAAAAAAAAAGCCCTAATGAATGGAAAGCCAATATATGAGCAAGATCCATGAATCAACATATCCATTGGTCAGTCACCTGTGAGCATTTGACCTACTTCTGTGATGTCCTCCTACAGTGATACAAGCTTTTCTTCTCCTCAGCAGGTAGTAATCTTCCAGGAAGAACTGCTGAGAACTGCAGGTATTCCTACTTGCTGATTTCCCAAATTGTTTTTGGTAATATGGGCATTTCTGCAGTGTATGTACATTTTGCTCTCTCTTAATTTTCCATTTTCTCCTGACAATCCAAAAACAATATAGTACAAGAGGAAACAACTTCAAGCTGTGCCAGGGGAAGTTTAGATTGGATATCAGGAAAAAAATTCTTCATGGAAAGAATTATCAAGAATTGGAACAGGGAACTGGTTTAATCATCAGCCCTGAAGGCATTTAAAAGATGTGTAGATGTGGCACTTGGGGATGTGGTTTAGTGGTGGACTTGGCAGTGCTGGGTTAATGGTTGGACTCAATCTTACAGGTCTTTTCCAATCTAAATGACTCCGTGATTCTATAATTATAAGGCCTGAAAGGAAGGTCAACAGATGGAGTGGCAAGGTTATATACATTTTAAATACTCAACAAGTTCATCATTATTTTTGTATATTTTAAAATCATACAATACAGGTCATTTGTATCTTGATAGAAGGACCTCTTTGAGCTTAATGTTTGATTTATGTTAGTTTTTTGTGTATTTTCTACCTATGAACATTCAAGAAATCCGTACTATCACAAGGCTTACGGATTCACTTGCCTACTTCCACTTACAAAGTGCTCTGATTTAAACCTAATATTAGTAGATGTTCCCAGCTGCCAATGTGCAACTACATTCATTTTCAGCTTTACAGATGCATATGAAGAATTAGCCTACTTGCCTAAAAACACAATAAACATGTTTTATATTCGCAGCCTAATAAAGACCCCCAAAAATTAGTGACAGATGTTTCTCAGAGAACACCTCCCTCAAAAATAACTTCATGTCCCTTCTCTGTCTTTCTTTTCTCAAGTTTCTAATATAAATTAGAGGGGAAAATCCTTCTGAGTTTCTAACTCAGGCAATAAATAATAGAGAAAACAAAGGCTTCATAATATAACTCAGTTGCTTCTAAGCATATTTGTAGAGTAGAATGTTAAGAATATTAGAAAACCCATTCTCTGTCATGATAGTAATTTCATATTGCACCACTTCAGGTCAAACATAAAAGAATAAGTTTCAACGTCAAATACTCTTTGGGACTGATTAATACAATTATACGCAGTTCTGTTTGCACTGCAACAAATTTCCATCTAAAGTGAAAATGTAGTTTACAATTGCTCAAGGCTCTGCACATATTAACACCTCATTGAATATTAATGAATTACTCTTTGTGACCAATTGCTATGCAAACAATACTTGTGTCAGAATTTATAATTACATTTATTCCAAGATAAAATACATGACTATTAACATAAAAAAAGACTCACAACAAAGTGAGTAAATCAATTAAGACACATAACAGTATTACTAAACTAATGGTTTCATTGTTGATTTTGCATAAGTAGGTAGCACTATTTTTTCGCACTTCTTTCTAATGATCATGAAAACTCTGCAGTATCCTAAAATTTTACTTCTGGAGACTGCATTTGGATTTGGTTTAGAATCTACACAATTCCTTTTAGTGACACCATACATCATTCATCATTCTAATTTATCAGTTAAAAGCAGACTGACACTGAACGCCTTTGATGAAGGCATCAACTTCATACATTTTATATCACCAAGCCTAAGATCGTGAAGTAGTAGGTGGAAGCTTCATCATAGCTTGCTTCCTTTTCCCCACAGTGATGAGCCTTTTCTAATTGTTCATGTGATGTTTACAGAATTAACCTGCAGGTTGAAAAACTGAATGTCTTTGTACTCCCAATGCAGCCTGGGGAGAAAAGAAACTGCTATAAAATTATACCAATACTGAATGAGCAGCATTGGTTCAGTGTCACATCAGATATCAGCTCTCATTGCTTAAATTGCAGGATTGTTTCAATATATTCCTAAAATACAGTCTGTCAAATAACTGAAATAACAGAGTAATACTTTAAATACAGTTTTTGAATGGGGTAGGGAGGGAGGGAATATATTTCAGACTTCTCTGTTGTTCTGTGAGTGAACCTGGATTAAATACTTGTTTTGCCAAGCCCATGTGAGGCAAAGAGAAAAATAGTTTTCTTCTAACTTTGATTTTGCAAGAGTAAGACATAGTCGAGGCAATGATAAGCAAAAGTAAATAACTAAGAAGACAAAGAAGAAATATTACCAGCAATAATACAAACTGCAGGTTTTTTATTATTTTTCACCTCATATTGTGAAGACTATACTAGCAGATTGCGCTTTAATTTAATGAGATAGTCATCCAATGTAGAATCACAGTATCAACTAGGTTGGAAAAGACCTGTGAGTCCAACCTATGACCTACCACTGCCTTGTCAACTAGATCACAGTACTAAGTGTCACAACCAGTCTTTTCTTAAACACCTCCAGGGACGGTATGGTGACTTCACCACCTCCTTGGACAGCCCATTCCAAATCTTTCTTGAAGAACTTCTTCCTAATGTCCAACTTAACCCTCTCCTGGTACGATTTAAAACTGTGCCCTCTTGTCCTATACTAATCTTATGACATACTTATGGTGCTGAGGTTAAGTGAATTATATAGTTTTACAAATGGTATCAATTCTGAGTCCACAGTAAAGTCAGGAGTGAATTTCACTACTGTGAAACAAATGGAGTCAACCACGCTAGGAGAGCGCATCATGCCAGCAGAAGACTGTGTTGTTTTCTATCTTCTGTCATAATGGCAATTGTTTCCTTGTGCTTGTTTACTCCTCTTACTTTCAAACGGATGTGTGATCCCCAGCACAATAAATCATTTTTAAAGCCACCAAATCCAGAAAATGTAACATACATATTGCTATCGCTTTGCACTGTTGCTGATGCAGCAGTGAGCTACTGTGAAACACCTACCACCCAAAAAAGCATCTATGAGCTGTATTAACCAAGTATCCTTGTCTGAAACAAATTTAGGATAACTATCACTATAATTTCACACCACTGCAACTACATAATATTCTGAAATAGGAAAGCTTCATCTCCCAACTCTACAGAGTTAATGCTGAGCTATTAGCCATGCATTAGAGGAGGGACTGGAAGTCCCACCAGCAACTTAATGCAGCCACTGTAGCCAGAGCCCTGCACTCAATGAAGCAACACTTTTCCTTTTGCTGTCAATCTTCAGCACCAGAGCAGGAGGGTTTTATTTTATCTTTCTTTTTTTCCCATTTCACAAGGGTATTTAAAATTTGATCACAACAATGGTTCAGTTCATATGCATATTACAAACTGCTTTGGGGACTGCTCAGTGCAAAATGGGTGGATAATGTTACAGATTAACTTGACTTTGGAGTGTGAACTGTCAGCTATATCCTTTAGCTAGGGAAAAGATTTTAAACACTACCTGGAAAATTGTAAGGCCTAATCTTTCTGCTGTGCTAGCTTGCAGTATAATCCGAATAATGTGAATGTGGCTTTCCATCTGACTGAGGCAGGCATGCTGTTAAGTGATTTGAGCGATTTGCCTGGTACAATAACCAGTTTTTCTCTGTCTCTCTGGAAGCCAGGAACTTCCTGAAAATCTTTGCCTATGGCTTGACACAGACTGCTGAGTAGCCACAAAACTGTTTGATAAAAGCACCAGTTTTGTCCAGTATAAATCAATAGAATCCTGCTGCAATAGCTGTATTTGACTACAGCACTCAGCTGTTATCAAGTAGGGAACCTGTTCTGACTATTTTAACTTCAGAGTACATATCTTTTTCCCAGCTGGTCCTCAACACAGCAGGAATGGCTGTGGTGTGTGCTCAGAGTTTTAGCCAAAGAACATTGAACATTCACAGCACTCCCCTGGCCTCAAGACAAAGATTAACTGAAAATGCATTTCAATGCAGATATCAAATTGTTTTACTAAAACAGAGGATACAATGTGTGATTCCTCCAGTGTGAACTCTTAAATCTGACCTGGAAAGACTTTCCAGTAATCCCTTGTCCTTCATACTTGATCCAACCATACTTTTCTAGGAAAACCTACGACAAAAAGTCACATCTCAGACTTCCAATTATACACATTCTTGAATTAGTAAAACATCTCCTAACATTTATGTTCAAAATGTCATTGACTTCACCTCCTCTGTATTTTCATTCATGAAACCACTTTTTGGATAACAAGGCAAAATAAGTTTTCTCAGTAGATTCCTGCCACAATAAGAATAATGGACTTCTCTCCAAAACTGAAATCTCTTCTGGAGAATGTCTTCTCTAAACCTCTGTGTCAGTAAGCCTAGACAAAAGCCCCAGGGTCAGTGTTTCTTATTTTGTTAATATTGTTTCTTGTATCTTTCTATTTTCCATTTTATACCTTGCAAAGAATGAAGATTCGCCCAAAGCAGGTAGGATCCCAGTATGGTAGTTTAAGAAAAGAACAAAGCATCTAGTGGCAGTTAGAATTTTTCATTCCATTAAATTTCACTTGCAACATGTAGCTGATGGTATTTCATAAATTCTTGCTTGTTGATAAAATATTCAACCTTTACTCCAATGAAACCAGTTCTTCAAAATTAGACAGTTCTCTATAATACAAGGATATTTATATTTTCCTATGGTATAAATGTGTTATAAGAATAATTATAAATATTTTTTACTTTACTCAGCTGTGAAACTCTAAGACTTCGGTAGTTTGATGGTCAAAACATTGTATGCTTCCCATGCAACTTGGCATAATGAAGGTGGCCAATATCCCTTTTCTTTCCAACTGTCCTTGGGAGTATTATGAAATAAAAAAACCACATGATTCCAAATCCTGACTGACACAGTTATTTTTCAGAATTTTCCAATACTCTTCTGTGTAGGTACCTCAGTGTTACAATGAAGTTAATTATGATTCAAAGGTTTTATTTTACATATCTGCAAACAGAGGTTCAAAGATGTTGCAGTCTGAAATAGTAAATAAAAGAACGGTGAGAAATCCTCCAAGTACTTCTGTCACTTAGTTGAGTATAAAAGCTACCTCTAAGAATGTGAGTACCTTGGATTGGGCTGCCCCAAAAAATAATATCATAAGGATGTTCCTTTACAATGGGTAGCAGAGTACCATAAATCAGCAGAAGGTTGGCCATTTAAGCATTCATTGTATGTGAACAAGTGAGCTGGCTCCAATTTGAACACAAAACATGCAGGAAAACCTTGAATATTTTTCTAAAACATTTCTCATTTTTTAACCTGATTTGCATCTGACTTCAAAATTTCAGTTTGCAAAATTGAAACCAACAATTTAATCTTCTATTCTGAATCAGGATATACACCACTGTTAGCTGCTCACTTTGACCTGTGTTTCTGTGAGCACCTGTAAAAGGTATCCACACTATCCTAATATAAAAAGAAAAAAAAAAGATAAAACTCTATGTATCTGCCATATTCAATGAAAGAAAAAGCAAGAGGAAAGGTGGAAGGGAGGGAAGGAGAAGATAAATGAGCAAGAAAGTCTTCATGTGCCCAATGCTAAATTGTAAAAAAGGACAAAAAAAAAAAAAAAATAGCTACAACATGCTACTATAGCCAAACAAAGCAACAGCCAAAGGTGATCTGCTGATTAGGTGCCTCAAGTGATTTTAAGTAAAGTTGTCTCCTAAGCACACAGAGCTACCTTACACACACAGTTTCTGAAATATTTTAAAATACTACAGGACATTCAGCATGTTCAATACCACAAGGTGCTTCCTGTTAGTAAGTTTCCCTATTTCATCCAATGACAACATTTTTCCAATCATCTTCCTCAATCTTTCAAGTAAATTACCTGTGGAAAATAGAAATTTAGTCATTTAGATTAATAAGTATTAAGGAAAAATACAGAAAAAATGTGTTGACATAGTTTTCACAAACATATTCAGAAGAGCTTTGTGATTGTCAGGATTCCTGTGACTTTGTGATCAAGGTAGACTTTTAGGATTTTAAATCGTTGCTCGCAGAATCAGAGCCTTGTTTTAAACTTGGTCTGCCATCTAGACTTTGTGCTACAACATGGTGAATAAAGTTTGTCCTGCAGAAGCCGTTCAGTCTCTGCTAATACACCGCATAGGTTCAACTGAAACTCAAGTAACTTATAATGAGATGCTCCTTTTAAACATAAATTGTATATAACTAGAACTCAATCAGAGATTTAAGCTTTTTTTGATGCACGTATGGGACTGAGTTTCAACCTATGTTAAAATATCCTTGCTTCCAAATCAAATCATGATTTGGTTTTACTACAGCCAAAAATCACACATGTTGAATACCTACTAAGCAAGAAAATTAGTGTTTCCTGCAATACATACGTGAGCACACTAAAATACCATAACCAGGTACAGTATATAAGCATATTTTTGCATTGTAAAAACATTAATAACATCTTGCAAGGCAGCTGAGCTTTAATATATAAATAATAGCCTTGATTGGCAAAGATGCAGATGGAGTAGTGACACAGTGGCACAAATGGGGTGCATAAAAAAAGCGCAACTATTAAACTCTGCAAGATAAGAACTAAGGATGCAGAGTAGGCAAGAATGATGTCTGGTAAAACCAAAATAATCCTGCAGAAGAGGCAGGCAGGGTGTCTGATGGAACCAGAATAATCCTGCAGAATTTGCAAAACCAGAACAAGCCCTCATCCTAAAAATAAATGTCAAGAGAAGCTGAGATCACCCAATTTTCTTTTGGGGAAATAGGCAGAGTGGCACAGAACATCAGTGGTGTTTTATGGGTAGGATGAGGAGGAAAGGTGACAGACTTTCTTCTGGCTTTCCCGCTCAAATTGTTCCCTGGACTGATGGATTATAGCTATCTGTATGAACTAAAACGGCATCACTTCAGTGGCGTTGTACACTTTCAACTAATTTAAAATAAGCTTGTCAGGGATGATTGATAGTGATTAATTGCTAACTGCTGGCAATGTGTGCTGTTAACAAATCCAGTCAATACAGTCAAAAATCATTTTGAGGCTTGAAGCTGGCTGGTTTTGGGGTCTTCTCCCATCACATTGCAACCCCACTATTCTTTTAAATTCTTCATATATAGAGAGCTACCTATATTCAGTTGCAGTATTATGCTTGTATTATAAATTTTCAAGAGACTAAAACAAATTTTTTTCAATGTTTAAGAAGCATCACACTAAAGCAAGAAGCAACATGAAACACATGCAGTTTTTCCACCTGACTTCTTACAGGGTAACAGCCTTTAGAAAGTTCCATGGTTTTGTAGTGGTTTTCTTCTCCATCCAAAGTAATCACCTTTGAAAAATGTGAAAAAGGTAATAGTAAAATGGTATAAATAGTAAAAACAAGTAAAAGTAATAGTGTCTATTGCCCTGGTCTATATGTGCATACTACATATGTGTACACATGTATAGCAATACACATCAGATATAGGGAGTATTAGGATTATTTTTATTTTTTTTAATCTAGGCCTGAGATGACTTCTCAGTATACAACCAACTACTGCAGCATCTTGAAGTCACTGTATGTGTATACACACACATTATCTATTTTGTACATACATTGATGATCAAGAGAGAGAGAATGTACTTAATAGAGAGAGTAGAGAGAGAGAATATGGTTCTCACATCTCACTCCCATTCTAAGATAAAATTGTTATTAGGTGATAATTTTTCAGAATAGATTGACTCATATATACATAGTTAAAGCTCCTCTGGGCCCCAGTTCTCTCCTCTTTCTGGATACCTCTGATATCATACACTTCTATGAGACATCCTTGCAAATAATTCTCTACAGAAGAAATGCTTTAGCATATAGAAAAGCATAGAGGAACAAAGGGGCCACAGTAAATTCCTGATACTTAAGAATTATAAAAGTTTACACTCCACTTGCTCCACTTGCAAACTTTTCAGTGTATTAAAAAGAAGGAAGGGGGAAAAATTTGATATAATTACTATATTTTTTCCTTATTCAGTGAAATAGTGTCTGATTCAATTCTACATCATTGGATTAGTTTATGGAAGTAGTGATTCTAATGGTGAGGTTATCAGTGGGCTCATTAATTTGTAGTGGCCATTTCTCTTGACCTACTTTCCTTTCCCACTTGAAATCTGTTTGAAATTTCATCTGACTACAATCAGGTTTATTGGGAATATTAATGTCTGTGCTCTCCCTACAAGCCTCCAGCAGGGTAATTGACTTGAAAGATGAATTACAACATCTGCGTTAACAGAATATAAAGCTGTAGCGTGGAGTCTGGCTCTTTGTCCTTTGCTGTCCTCCCTTCCTTCACTTTGAATGTGATCCTGACAATTAACAATTTTCTTTTTTTTTTTCAAGAGAGAGAGCCCTATGAGACCATCATTAATAATACACATTACACGCTGTGGTTTATAATAGATATTTATCCAAAGCTTGGAGAATTACTTACTTAGTCTCTGAAAGAAATTGAAAATTGCTATGAACTAGAGAGCCCTTCCTGATATTTATGAGTGTATGATACAAGCATAATTTATTAACATTGTTTGCCTTAAAACTAGAAATAGAGAAAGGAAGGAAGTATCTCTTCTGGATAAAGAATAACCCAAACTGATCGGTGAACATCCTTCCAATGAGAAATTATTATGAGAGGGGAAAAAAATCATTAAAATCCTGTATGTAAGCCCACACTGAGGACTGTCCTACTTAAAAAAAGTGTTCAAGCATGCAAAAATTGAGCACACAAAGAGACACAACTGGGAACAAGAATGTGGTAAGAATCTGTGGCTTTCAGTGCAATGCTCAGGGTATCTGTGCCCCACATCTTTAACCTGACACTGCTAGATCTAAATAAAATCTTCTATGACAACATGAAATTTTCTTTTTAAAAAAATCAGTACAAAAATAAAATGCTGAAGACATTTCAGAAAAATATTTTGGTTTTGAAGATTTACATCTGTAAATGGTGTAGTTTCTTAATCTAAAAAAAAATAAATTTGTGGTAAATTGTTACCAATGTTTTACTATTTGCCTTCTTAATTATTCACCGTTTCAGGATAGCATGCGGACATGAGGATTTGGGGGAAGAAGGCGGTGGGAAAGGGAATTTATTATCCATAACAGAACTGCCTCAAATACTCTCTCACCATGTCTATCTTCATAGAAGAACAGGATAATAGAAAAAAAAATACAAGAGCTAGCTTTTCAAACAACTGACTAGAAAATCAGTTCAGCTCTGGCAATATCATCCCTAATGTCAATAAAAGTGAAACAGTTTTAATAGGCTTCTGCGTTGATTTCTTCATTCCAGCTCCTTCCTACATCTTTTGGATACTTGATACTTGTCTCATACTGATGTGAAAAGAGACCAAAAACTATTTCTATATCTCATTTCTAACTCCTGAAGTACTAACATATCTCTTGCTTAAAGTATTTTTTCCTGTGTTAATCTCTGATTAAAATCTTGCTTGAAATGATTAAAATCATTGAGATTTTTAATAGAGGGTTAGGGTTATGTTTTAATAGAAACAAAAGCATTCCTTTTGCAGAGAAACAATTATGACTCCGTTACAACAGTTATTCTGGAAGCTTTGTTTATCCCTATAGGCTTCAGCTTTAGAATTACTTCTCTAAGCTCCGCAACACTTGTAAAATATTAGGAAATTATTACCACAATACTTTTTCCCCACCCAAAAAAAAAAAATAGTTCTGACAGTCACAAGTAAAACCATTCAGAATATTTGTGCTTGGACTTAGACATTCAAGAAACATAAGGATTTATTGTATTTCTGTTGACCTTAATTTCACCTCAGTCAGCAAAACCTCTTGGGTTAATCACTCCTTATGCTCGCCTCCTCAGAAGTCAGTATCACAAAACGTATGTGATAGCATCTGCTTCAGTTAAAGCTGAAAAACAGTTTCCATTGTAGCTACCTCTTTTTACACTCCTTGCTTATTGTTGCCTCAATAGCATTCTGTAACTAGAAGTACTCAAAAAACCTCTGCACTATCCCAATTTTTACTCTGTGACACAAATTTTCTTTCCTTGACCAAAGATGGGGACATCATGGATAAGGTAACCACATTACAGGGGGTGTCTTAAAAGTCTACATTTAGTTCATCAGTGACCAGCTTCACCTTTTCAGCTGTCAGCTTTAGTAAGAATCACATGAAGTGAATATACGTTTTGCTGACGGAATACTGACAGAATTTCTGTTCTTGGTTTTTTTCATTTTCTAAGCATGCCTTTACTCCATAATTATAACACATAAGTGCTGTGCCATAGTAGGTTCTTTATACTTATATCAGAAAATAACAGTTCATTAATGTACTGAAAGGTTTATCTGAATTCTAAGTCTTAAGAACAATTATGTGGTTTCTGCTCACTTTTAGATATTTAGTTATGGCAATATTTAACAATTCAAGGAATGACAACATGGTGTAAAAGCTTTTTAACTTCTAAATCTCATTTTAAGACCTTAGGAGACAGGTAAAAGTGGATTAAACACACACACATGGGTGGAAAGGTGTTTGAGGTGTAGCCTTCATTTTCTTAACTATCAAAAAGCTGTACTAAAACCAAAGCACAGTTCAATGTATCTAACCTGTGTGATCATCGAGACTCATCTCTTTTTCACTGTGGTACCATTCTCTTTCAGAGAGAAATGCTTTAAAGTTTAATTAGGCTTCACCATTTACTCAATACCGTAAGATGGAATTCTTCCTTTTACCTTGCTTTTAGAGGTCAGATATGTCAGTTCTTCAAAACTGTAAAGACTTCCAAAACTAGAAAGCTCTAGAACATGAACAGAGATTCAAAGACATCAAAAATGGAGCTCAAAAGTTTCTAAATAATATTTTTCTTCCTGTTTTGCTAACACATTCTTATTTTCCAAGAGAAAAAGGTGTGAGATATTTAATACCTGCAACAGCAGGTATTATTCCATCACTACCACAAAACCTCAGTGGTGGGAGGAATGAAATTTCAGGGGTTTTTGTGGTTTTTTTTCTGATATGTGTACGATGGACCAATACAAGAGGATACTTCTCTGAAGATGAATAAAAATGAGATTTCCCCCCACTTTAAAATGTTATAAAACTTTGCTTTGGTCTTCAACAATTCTTTTGAGCAATGGAGATCTTGCTATATCTCTCAAGGTGGCAATTAAACTGCAAGCAGAAAAAGGTACTTACAATTATTTTAAGATATATAGAGGTATATTGAAGGGAAAGTAATTACATGCAAGAAAGAGTCCACTTAAACTTTAAAGTGCAATGTATGTGGCACATCTTGAAGTCTGCCCCGTGCCTTATGAACAACAGTTAGCAATATTAAACATAAATTAACAACTGTACTTCTGTTCAGCAAGATGGAAATGGTATTGAAAATAACAAACCAAAATGTGTGGTAATACTGACTTCAGCACAACTTTACATTTAAGTGTAAAGATTCCAAACTTATTATGGAGAAAAAGGGAATTTTCCACTGGCACAAACATACCCTACAGACACAGCATGCCATCCATGGCAATGATAATTCTGATTTCAATTAGAACTTACTAACTCTCCTGTGCCTCATTTTTACAAGGAAAATACAATTGAGAAAGGCATCACTGTGATTAGCTCCTACAGCCACCTTTTCTGAGTAGTCTGAAGTGACAGCCACAGGGGTAAAAATGATTGTACTAAAATGTCTACTAATGAGGCCCCTGTAGTACTGCTCCAAGAAGGACCATTATATGCTTCATTTGTCAATTTCATCTCTTTGGCTTTCTTTTCATCATCTGGAAAAATACTGATTAAGAGAGGGTTTCTTTTTAAGGCTTTATTCTTGTTTAACCTTCATAATGCTCATTGCCTTCCTGTACAACTAAAATGTTCCAAACTAAAACATTAAAATGTTCCATACGTCCTACTGACGTTGCTGAGTTTCTTCAGACCAATATATATTTAAGGATAACAATCCACAAACTTTTGCCTGGGTTATAGAATGGGAGACATGAAAAAAATACCTGCAATTAACCTTATAAGTGTAAAGCAGTAAGTCAAATGGAAAACAGTAAAACTTCTGTTCTTGTGGAATATGTGTTAATGACAGAACTTCTAATACCTCTGAGATGAACAAACAAAAATGAAAAGGGAAATGTGAATTAAAAATAATAATAATAATAATAATAAAGTAAAAGAGAATAAAAATGTAACTAAGGAAGATAAACTACATGAAAAAAGGAGTAATAGGAATATACAGTAGCTATTTGGAGGAAGAAAAAAACACTGATTTTCAAAAATTATGATAAAAACTCATAGTGGGATCTCCTACTACCTTCATTCTGTACTGTATACTTGAAAAATATTTATAAGCAAAATAAAATTACTACATGTATCTATATGGCTCCTAAGAAGAAACATGATTAGTACTTTTGCTCAAAGTACAGCTACATTCTAGGAAAAAGACAAAAAAATAAAAATTATTCGTATTCCTAAAGGACTTTATGTCCCTAAAACTTCAATATTAAGGAGCAAGTTCTTTTCTTGTACCGAAATCTAAGATGCTGGTAAAGAGAAAACTGGAATTGAGTAACGGATGAAATAAGCAGCATGGATGTCGAGTTAAAAAAGACCTGCAACACTCAAAACTTTTTTTTTTTGCTCATGTCATAAAACAATAAATATAAGGATGACTTCTTTGTAATATTTTAAATTATTGAAATTATAAGAGATTTACTGAAAGTATCATAATGTCTCAAAACAGAGGATTTTTTTTAAAAAAGTATATATATATATATTTATATATATGCATTTTTTTAAAAAAACTTTGGGAGCATGTGGCCATTATCAATTGCACCTTTTCAGAATACTCCCTAGACTAAATCAATCCTTACACAAATATTTTTGATGGATTACAAGGACCTAGCAGAAATGAGGGCACATCAGTCTTGAATAATTCTGTTGTTCTTTCAACTTTCGAAAGATGCATGCATTTTAGAAACATTCACCTTTGAATGAGAAGCCTGGAGTCTTGATAGGAGTGAGAGAGAATGAATGCTTAGTTTCATCTTCTAGTAGACAATGACTTGAAATTATAGTTCATGGGCTTATATTTCTACTTTGAATACCTCAAAAATTTCTTAGGATCTGACATCAGTAATGCAAATCAGATATTAAATGTCTTGATTTTGCTTTCCTTTGGTTCTCTTACCCATTTAGGCAATAGCTTATTTCTTTCCCTAACAAAAAAACTTTGTACACTTTATTAGTCATTGTATTTTGCAGTTATATCACGTGATGATCAGTTAGATCTTACATTTCAGAAGAATGGGGTTTCAGATACTTTTTTGTTGTTGTTGTTCTGGTTGCAGAAATGCAGCCATTACGTATGCCAAATGTAATCTTCCATGGCAAGGAAGATTGACCTGCTAGTAAGGCCACTTGGCTTTGTCTGACAATATAAATGTTTTCACGTTTCTGTATACCCTTTGTATTTGAGAGATCTTCAAACACTGCGTCCACTTTATCAAAAGTTACTTTATAATTTAAACATATATATATTTGTAGTCTGTATTGATGACTAATGCCTTGAAAATGGAAATTAACTCTCATTATCAAACCATCAGACAGCTTTATGTGGAGGTTTGGGTTGGCTCCCTGCCAAGTCCAACTGCTGGCCACACAGATTCCCCCTCCTGAGAGAGAAGGAAAAAAAAAAGTACCCAAAAAGACAATTGTAGTAAAAGCATATATATTTATATATATTCACATATATTACAATTATATACAATCAAACATGATAGATCTAGAGAACAAATCCCAGAACAACCCCAAAAAGGGAAAAGGGGGAAAGGGAAATGGGGAAAAAATGGGTAAACCCAAAAAAAACCAAATACACACACTCATAAACTCAGGGAAAAGCTCAATAAGTAACTAATACAATCAATTCTCACCAACACTCCCCTTAAGAGAAAGCAGGTCCTTCCCCTCCGTGCAGCTGGGACAACAGTTTCTCAGATAGGCCTAGGCTCATATAGATAAGAGCTAAGCCTACACAGAGACCTGATGTTCTCCAAGCACACAAAAGGAAGAGAGAGGGAGGAAACTCCCCATTTTTATATACCCCAGATTACATGAAGGAAATGATGTGGAATACTTCCTTAGTTATAACCTGGTTACTAGGGAAGACCTAGACCAAAACCAAGAAAACTAAACCACCACACTTTATCAAATAAGTTAATGCTGAATGACTCCATTTTCTAAGATTTTAATAGCACATTTATCCAGGGTAAATGCTATGTTTTCATGAAGGTTAGAATAAGCATGAAATATAGTCTCCATAAGCCCAGTTTAAAAGAACATAATCACTTCAGACTTTTAATGTTTGTGCAATATTTTGGACTCTGTGAACATATGATTAGGATATTCTTCTTTATTAGGTGAAGCCTCTAAGAGTTCCAGTCACCTGCTGGTTACAAATTATTAAAATTGCCGTGATTTATTTGACTCCCAATATTAAGCTGTTGCTTCTGACAATTTATCCCTTCCACTAAAGTCAAAGTTCCATTCATTATGGCTGAAAAAAAGATCTAAACCCTTAAGTCAGGCTCTTTCTCTATCTGTCTTTCCTGGCTGTGAAAACGTAAAAGCAGTCACTGGAGATAGAGAGTAATCCTTTCACATATTACATCTTTAGCTAAAGCATTGCTTCTTTTGTACCATGTATCACCCAAACACTTTCTGAATCCTGTTTGGCTCTTTGACAAGGCAGACACAGCCAAGACTGTACATTTTGTCCTTTTGGACTTCACAGGAAAAAGTAGTCTTTCCAATCACTCTCCATTTTCAGAATAGTTTGCTAAGAGTTCAGCAGTTCTCATGTTGGCAACTGTAAATCTCACAGCTATCTGGTTCTAAAATAAATCAAAAACAAAGCCAGGTCAGCTCTATAACTTTTCTTTTTTTTTAACAATCCAGCATGTCCTGTAACAAATATATCCTACAAAAGGCCTCTAATGTTTCCGTTCTGTCATTAAACAAGATTTTGATAGCTTTGGTTGATTCTAACATTACATTAATATTTTGACTTCTCCATATAAATTGCAAGAGTGCATAGCAGACAATTTAGCCCAGTGTTACCTATAATATATAGGGTTACTTTATATCTTAATATAGCATATAATCCCAGGACCGAGGAGTAATTTCCTTTTTATCTGCTGTGCTGTATCCCCAGGTTAAGAAGCATTAAATACTTCCCTCTAGATCTTTTACATTGCTTTATAAAATAGAACCTTCTGGCCAATTCCTCTGTCTCTACTTATGCTAAATACAATCTCATTTCTTCAAGACTTACTAGATATTATCTAACTTGCTTAACTTTTCACACTGGTGTCACAGTGTGACTTGAGGAATTATTTAATGATTTCATTTTTTTTTTAATATTAAACTGCTTGTTAGATGCTATTAAGCCAGTTCTGTCAGTTGGATTAAAAAATATCAAACAAACCAAAAAAACCCCAACCTGTTTTGTTAACAGAGATACTAATTGATTAAAGAAAATGTAATTCAATTCACTGCTTTTTACTCCCACTTCAGCATGTTGAATACCTCAGTGCCCACACCAAACACCGCTTCTTTTTACTGGATGTTACCTGCTTTTTCTTCATTTAGTTCACAATATAACAATTTCTTTCAATTTATATAAATTGTATTCAAACACATATGAACTAGAATGCTTATTCTAGTAAAGCTGTTGTAAAACATGTTTAGGATACTATTTGAGTTATTTCATTAAGAGGCATGACTGCAAAACATGAAGGTCAGTACTGAGCAGCTACAGTCCTGAGAAAGTACTAGTTAATGAGTAAGAAACAGCAGCATGGAAAGCCAGATTATGATTCTATTTCTTTCCTTTTAGAATCTTCTGGCAATTTTTCTCTACCCAAGTTAGAAATTTTTACTGCTTTTAGCAAATTGCCTTGGCAATATTACTTTCTCTCTGAATACAGTTGTGTGAGTTCTACTGCTTCACAGATTTGTCAGCTTGGGAAAATGCCAGAATTTGCATTTTAATAAAGATATGTCAAACAACAAACTTGCTTAACATCCTGTGACGGATCTAGTGAAACCGTGGCTTGTAAGTGTGTATTACTGCACTCACTATGCTTTTCTGCAGCTGTTAAGAGAGACAACTAAAAACAAATTCATGTGGTTTTTTTGTTTGGTTTTGTTTTGTTTTGTTTTGTTTTTCCAGCAATACCTGAAAATCTATATGGGGTACCATAACTCTGTTAGAACTGCAGGGACAAAGAGGAAATATCTCCCAAATTCAACACCTAGCCTAAAAAAAGGACACAATTTGGAGTCTGGACGAAGACCTGAATTCCACCTGCATCACGCAGGGGAGATCTTATCACTTTCTACTACTATCTGAAAGAACGCAAGGTAGGCTTGGCCATTTCTCCCAGGTCACAAATGATAGAACAAGAGGAGATGGCCTCAGTTTCACCAAGGAAGGTTTAGATTGTGTATTAAGAAACATTTCTTTACAAGAAGGGTTGTCAAACATCAGAACAGTCTGCCCAGATAACGGTTTGAATTACCATCCCTGGGGGTATTTAAAAAGAAAGCACCTGTTGCACATAGGACATGATTTAGTTGTGAACTTGCAGTGCTGAGTTAATGGTTGGATTCGATGATATTAAAACTAAACAGTGATTCTATGAATAGACAAAGCTGCTCAGGAAGGCAGCTACAATTAGAAGGTGGGTATAAGCCCAAAGATCTAGCAGGGACCAAAAGATGAGAGGGTGCATTGTGCAGACAACTGGTTATAGTTTATAGGATGCTTCCCTGTAGGTATGACCTTTGCTGTGTGAAAATATAGTACTACACCATGGTCACTTAAAAAAGAAACAGGCATAAAAAAACCCCAACTAAAATCAAAGTCACTAATTATTCTTGAAAATATTACTCTATCAACCCTCCGCATTGCTAACAATTTTATGACAACAGTGGAAATTGTCAGAAAAAAACTGAGAGACATATCATAATTTGACATAGTATTAGCAGAACCAAGCATCTTTTGGATTCAGTATGTGAAAACAGGAAATACTAAGTCAATAGACCTAGTACTGACTCATCACAGTCTTCTGTCTGTACTTTTATTCAGTTACATGTGGTAAAACAAAACAAAACAAAACAAAACAAAACAGAAACACCTTCAGTCGCCCAAAAAAACCGCCAAAAACCCACAGGATGCCTGCCTTTTGGGTATCTTCGTTCAGAGACTCTCTTTGGGATTTAAAACATTCCGTATAGGAATTGTTATGTCACACGAAGCAAATACCCTTCTAGAAAACTGCTGTGGAGACCAACCAAAAGCCAAAAGATGTTCCACAGCTCATCAACTTTTCCAATGGAACATAGAGATGATGAAGAGTATTTCTTTGATCTCTGTTTCCATAGGCATAGGAAATATAACAACCTTACAAGATCCTGGTTTTCAATGAAGTGCAAAACAGTAAGTCAGAAACTTTCCCCTGTGAAAAACCTCATGTGGCCAGGCAGCTTTGATTTGAGCACAGCTATTCACCAAAGCAGCGATCATCACATTTTTCATATTATTTCTTGGGTTTATTCACTGAAAACTTACAAATAAAGCAAGACTGTTGCTCTGATTACTGCTTCTTTGCTTTCATTCCTCTGCTTGCTGGCCAATAACAAAGCCATTTGTGCAGGCATAGACATGCTGAAGCAAACTCTGTCTCTGCCAACTTTCAATCATAACTGCAGCTTTAATTTGTGTCAGCTATAAAGTACTAGTTCTCCTCACAAATTCTGAGTTCTATTCTCCACCCTAAACAGCTGACAATTTCCACTGTTGTCATAAAATTGTAAGCAGTGTTGAGAGAGTAATAAAAAGAAGATAAGATCTAAGCTGTAAAGGTCCTCAAAGATTAAAATCAAAAACTTCAATTACTCTTCCTGCTGGTCCAGACTTCAGTGTTAGTTTAATATTTGCAACCACCTCCACTTAACAAGCGAGTCACGCATTTTGTATCACATGAAAGCTGTGAGTATTCTTAAGTGCAGCCTGAGGCTGAAGCCCTCATATACATCTAGTCTAGATGGACAACAGAATGACTAATTTTTTCCTTGAATTAGTGTATAACATTTTTTTTTGCATAATTTCAGGGGGGGAAACAGTTTTGTTTAGTAAAAGTAACTTAGTTGGTTTAGTATTCTTTCAGTTTAGAAGTGGTTTTTGGTGTTTTTTTGTTTGTTTGTTTGTTTGTTTAAATGCTGACTGTGCCAGTGTGTTATTTGAAAGACTACATGCCATGGCCCAGCTGTTCAGCACTCCTTGCAAATGGCACAAAGAAAACTGCAATTATTTAGGTCCAGTGTACTTTATGATAAGGCAGTAGTGTATGGAAGGTCTGTTGTAACTCCTTATTCAAATCCAGACATAATTCAGTGCTGAAATGTCACCATCTTTAAAAAGGGAACAGCATCTGGTAATGACAGATACCTAATTACCTTTATGTAATGATACATTTTTCATGCAAACAGTGAATGAAGTTTAGGTGCACCATAAGTTAAAATGTGAAAGCACTGAACCTATTCTGCCCATAAAAAATATGTCATTACATTTGATAGAGATGCCCCAAAGGTTTTTTAATAGCTGGCAAATAAGCTTAAAAATAAGACTACTTATAAATTTATTTTATAGTTTTAAACTGACAAAGTTTCTTGACAGTGATTATTTGCCCTTGTTTTCTTTGAGGCATAGTCAACCATTTCTAAGAGGAATCTGATCTTGCTTAGAATTATAGACTTTTCTATAATGCTATATGAGTACTAATTAATAGGAAAATCTGAAAAGCTGAAACTTCCTTTCTTTTTTTTTTTTTTTTTGGTCATGTTCATTGCTTTAACTTTCAGATTCAATTCACTTTTGGACACTAAAAGTGCTATTTTTAATTTAGATATTAACCAGTCTTTATTTCCAGAGCCTTCATCCTGAAAAAAGTCTATTCCAAATTTTCTGTTGAGAGCACAAATTCTTTGAATAAATCGTGGTAAGCAGGAGATGGAGGATAGAGTAGTACTCTTGTGGCTGTCTTTTTTGGTACCACAAAAATATTTTTTCTATTAAATTTCAACTACTTTAAAGATTTTTATAGGGCTTTTTTATTTTTTTTTAGTTTGTAGAACAAGAACTGCAAACTTCCCCTCAAAGCCTCCAACAGAGATCAGTAAGGAGTAGAGTCAGAATATTTTACAGACAGATGCTCTTGCAAATTTCAGCATGCCAGAAAAGCCTTAGTTGGCTACAGTTTTAAAATCTCCTGGAACATGAAACTGTCCTTTCTCTAAATATACCACCTTCCAAGAGTTCTGGGGAGATGCAAAGGTATTAAAAAGATACAGGAGGTGCAAGGTGGGGGAAAGAGGAAGGGAGTGGGTGGTAGCCCTGTGAGCTGGCAGACTCTGCTGGAAAAGGACCAGCATGCCATCTGCCAACATATTAGACCAGGACTAACTGCTTAGCTAGGGAACTACAGTTTGCAGCAATAGTGAGGGAACCAGACAAATATATTTATATGACCTGGTTGGTAATTAGTGTGCCTTTATAAGGTTTTCTTACAAGGTGCTGAACACATTATTGCATGGAAGTCATCCCATTTCTAGCTTCTGCAAAATTTACTTTCTCTGTATTGTCAAAAAAGTCAGTTACAGTTCCCTGTATTACTGAATCATCTGGATTACAAGACAACTTTATGAAAGGCAATAAACCAAAAACTTCTATTTTCTGCATTCAGCCCTTTTTAAAGTAGAAGACTAGTTGACTAAATTTCCTGTTCAATCAATGGCCAGGCATAAGTACTTTCAAGGCTGATCTTGAAAATTAAAAAAAAAAAAAATTACATGGGCTGAGAACTATATTCTTATGTGAGACAATAAGGTATTAAAAAAAAAAAATCCCAAAAGAACAAATTGCCAAATGCAAATTGCCTTCCTGGCAGCCTGCCTTCCCCCACTACCCAAGTGGATGGAAAGCAGGATGGGGACTGGAAAGACTCTGTAAGAGAAGACCAGCTTTTTAAGAAACCTGAACACACAAAAGTCTATAGGACATAATGAGATGCATCCTGAGTTTTAAGGGAAGCGACTGATGTAGTTGCCAAGCCACTCTCCATGACATTAGAAATGTCATGCCAGTCAGGTGAAGTCCCAGGTAACTGGAAAAAGGGAAAAATTGCACCCATGTTTACAAAAGTTAGAAAGGAGGACCTTGAGAACTACCTGCCTGTCAGCCTGACTTTGTGCCTGCAAAGATCATGGAACAGATCCTCCTAGAAGCTGTGCTAAGGCACATGGAGAACAGGGAGGTGATTCAAGACAGCCAGCACAGCTCCACCAAGGGCAGGTTCTAACAGACCTAGTTTTCTATGATGGAGTGACTACATCAGGGGACAAGGGAAAAGCTATGGATGTTACCTGTCCGGATTTCTGTAAGGCCTTTGACACAGTCCCTCACAACATCTTTCTCTCTAAATTGAAGAGATAGGGACTCAGTGGGTCTATGGGACTATTGTCTTCAAAAGTCATTGTCACACGTGATGGGGCCCTGCTTTCCTGGAGATGGCTGAACACCTGCCTGTCTATGGGAAGTGGTGACCGAATCACTTGTATTGCTTTGCTTGCATGCACAGCTTTTGCTTTACCTATTAAACACTCCTTATCTCAACCCAGCAGTGTTCTCACTTTTACTCAGGGAAGGTGAGTGAGCTACTGGGTGAGGCTTAGTTGCCAGCTGGGGTTAATGTAAGATAGATAGTAAATATGAAGTCCATGTGAGTTTGCAAAATGTAGTGGGTGAGAAATTAGCTCCACAGAAGAATACAACATCTGAAATGACAAGTCATCTCCTTCCATGCTCAGACAACCTCCAGTTTCAAAGCAATGACTTTAATTGCTTTTGGTTCATCGTCAGATAACAGAACAACTGAATTGAAAAGCTGCCCTTGAATCTTATTTTTTATCCGCATCCTGTGCCAAACCCCAAACAAATGGATCAAACATCAGATTCACTAACCTGAAATGGGTCTAAGGATGAAGGAATGTTTGAGTCCCTCAATTCATTTATTAGATGTTGCAGAGGTGGCCAAAAACAAACAAAAGATCAGTGTATTTTCTGGGACCTAAATGGAGGCCAGCTCATTTAATCTAAGCTTCCAGAAGTACCTGATGCTGATTATTTAGTTCATTTCCTACCCTTACATTAAGGGGTTAAATGTCTTTTTTTGCTATGACACCCTCTATGTAACACATACAATTTCCACAGATCTTGTTCTTGAAGAGAGAGCAGGTTTATAGATCTGTTGTAAATTAATTTTGTACAACTGATGTAAGAATTTAAATCTTGCACATGAAAATGTTCATGAAAATTGGTCATTAATTCCTTTCCTTCAAAATTACAGGATTTGAACCAGAAGTTTTACCCTCCTAAGTCACCTTCATTCATATAGCTACAAAAAAAAAATCTACTCTTACAAATCATGAGAAAAAAGAGACTTCAGAAAAGGCCTTTTTACTCTATGGACAGTTGTGCATAAGCTTGAAAAACCTAATTTCATTATTTTTTAATCTTCAAGTGGGAGTTAAAAATGAAATAAAAATCAATCTTAGGGCTGTACTCCAGAATGAAGTTTGACCTTGCAATTCATCTGTACCTACTGTGCTTATGAGTTACAGCTGTCCATCTTTCTTCAGGCATAATTTGACATTTTACAAAATCATGGTAAAGCTTCCATGGATTTCATACTAGCATTCTGGGGTTCAATAACTGTTTCAGACAGCCCAGGCAGCAGACCATCTTCTGAGATACCCTGCTGCTGTTTGTAAAACTAACACCATTAATGCTTGCAATGCAGAATGCATCTTATGTGGAGCGCTGAGCTGTATTTTGGTTTCACAATAAGCTAATTTATATTTGCCTCATAGAAGCAAAGACAACAGAATCTTTGTGAATTACACAGCATGACCTGTATAAATAGAATAAGAAGCTGGTTCCAAGGAAAAGAATCATGAAGCATTACATATTAAAAAATATCTGCAGAATTGCGAGCTGTGCACCCTAAGACTCATTACACAAGAGATGAAAAATTGCCATTGACCCAACAGAAGTTGCACATAATCTGCAGACAGTGATTTCAGGTCTTCTGAATGTTGCAGCATTAGGATAAAGACTTGGAGCAGTATCATGCATTTTGCAATTTTCAATCAGTTCTAAGTCTCAATCCAGTCACTACAACAGAAGTGTAAAATAATGTTTAGAATGATTAGCTATTTATTTCAACTTGTCAAATTTATTTCAAAGTCATTATACTTATTATACAAGAAACTAAATGCTTGGAGGGGAGTATGTTCATTGAGGAGATCTCATGCTCTTTAATAACGATAAACAAAAATACACATGGTTCTCTCTTGTCTTTTTATTTAGGTTCGGTTTTGTTTTCTTCAAAATCTTCCTAGTGCCATGTTTCCACATATTTAAGTACAAAGTGTAATTTAAGCATTACACAGAAATCTGAAATAGGAAAAATGAGAGATTTGTTTCTAAATATGCCTTAGATCACTGTAAAGACCCATAGAGAGCATTGGGTGTTTCTGTACCCACTTTCAAGGCAGACTTTATGAAGAAGTTGCAGACCTAAATTCCACAATATATCAAGATTCTTGGAAAGGAATTTGCATCTCTGTGCAGACTGGAGCTGCCAGGCATGAAGGAGAAGAGCTATGTTGATCAATAGGAAACACGCAGTAGATGCATCTTTCTCTCCTGGACTGGATCATATCATGATTCTGGAGCTAAACATCTCTGTGAAATTACCATTTAAAACATAATTTCTCCATTAATTTCTGTAAAAAATGGTATTTTTTTCCTTTTCCTTTTTAAAACACAGATTAGAATTTTTGCTCTGGATTCTCTATCCATCTTTTACATCCACTTTTGCATTATCATCTTTGGGAAAATAACAGTATCAGAATTGAACCCAGAAAATGAAAAACGTGCACATATCAGAATGACCTAAAATATGCCAGTAAGCCATGATTCCCCGTGTTTGAGATTTCTCTTTTCCTATATCCCAAATCTTGTGTTCCCTACACTACACTAACTTCAAGGGAAGCTACTAAGTGTCTGTGATGTCAGATTACTTTCTCAGTACTATTTCCCTGAATAAATACAGTATGTGCAATGTGTTAATTCTTCACATGCAAAGTAAAAGGATGCACACTATGATCATGCTCCTCCCTGGACATACCACTGCTCTGTCTCAACTGAGCCCTGTGTCAGAGCCCTGTGTTGCAGGCTGGCTCTTCATCTGTTCATCTCCAAGCAACTCAGACGATGACAGCTGGTACTTCACCCTGTACTCAGCGCGGTCAGAATGTTACTCATTCCTGAAATCCACCCACTGGATGGCATATCTTCTCATGGGGATCATTCCCTTTGTGCCTAAGCATATTCGGAATTCACAGCTTTGACAACAAAATGCCTAGTTCAGACAATTTGAGTGTTGCACCCATGTATCTACACTGACAGACTATAAACTTTACCTGAAAAAACTTAGATACTTACAGATTCTCCAGCATCAAAGCTTTAAACTAATTTTTTTCATTTTGCCTTTGAATTGCCGTCTACAGCTTAGATGCTAGCCTGTTTAAACATCAGTCTGTGTCTGGGAATTTGCTCTCTCACTGTTTCTATTTTTACGTGTACTTCCAATCTTAGACAAAAGACAAATTCCAACTCCAAATACATACTATTTTTATAAATATAAATGGTTTTCTGCTTACAGGAATTCTATTACCATGAGAGAGTGAAAACATTGAAGATAGCAGGGTGATTAGGAAAAAAAAAAAACAAAGAGAAAAAGAAAAAAAGAAATTGCCCCAGCTAGCTAAAGAAGACACACAAAGGAAATTTATGGAAGAAATCACATGGGTCAATTTAAGATTTCTAATGCTCATAAAAATCAAACAAACAAACAAACCAGAAATGAACAAAAAACCTCAAAACAAACAGAAAAAAACCAACTCCAACTCCAAAACTGAAAGAAACACTCCTCCCTGATACTGCACTTATTTTCAGTTGTTAACTTCTTAGACAACAATGTGGAAAAGACATGGGCACTGCAATCACAGCTTGTGGAGGTTTGGGTTGGCTCCCTGCCAAACCCAATTGCCGGCCACACAGATTGTCCCCCCGCCCCAAGAGAGAAGGGAAAAAACAGTACCTAAAGACAATTGTAGTAAAAGTATATAAATACACTTTTATATATATATTCACATATATGACAGTTATATACAATCAAACACTACGAATCTACAGAATAAGAACCCCAAACAACTCCAAAAGGGAAAAGGGGGGAAAGGGAAATGGGACAAAAAATGGGTAAAACCAACAAAAAAAGATACACATACTCATAAACTAAAGGAAAAGCTCAATAAGTAACTAATACAATAAGTTTTCACCAACACTCCCCTTAAGAGAAGCAGGTCCTTCCCCTCCATGCAGCTGGGACACCAGTTTCTCAGACAGGCCTCAGCTCATATAGATAAGAGCTGAGCAGACACAGAGACCTGATGTCCTCCATGCACACGTAAGGAAGAGAGAGAGGGAGGAAACCTTCCTCCTTTCTTATATACGCCTGATTACGTGAAGGAATGGTGTGGAATACTTCCTTAGTTATAACCTGGTTACTAGGGAAGACCTAGACCAAAACCAAGAAAAGTAAACCACCACACAACTAATGATCAATAATTTCAATATTAATATAATTAACTAACCTCTTAAGGTTTTCTTAGTTAGCCTTGGCATACTTCGTTAAACCAGCGGGTCACTAGCAATTTATAGGTCACCATTTGAAAAAAATACTATGGCCTTATGGTCTGGAATTAATATTGAGGTAGTATTTAAAGTACAGTAAGAGATACAGAAAGGTGATCTAATTTACTGCTCCTGACTTTCTATTAAACTCCAGCCTTACAGTGAAGAGAAATCTCTTTGATATGCTATTGCATGTCGAAGCAGTCTTCGTTGGGCAAAATAAGCAAGTTTAGGTAAAAAGGAGTCAGCTTTCAGTTTCTGAGTTCCTATTTCATATTGAAACTATTCTAAATGTTGGAAGGGCTTAAATGGTTTCTCTTTATAGACAGAACTTATGCCACTAAACCCAAAACTAATTGTGTATTGACTTTAATCAGTGTAAGATCAAAGACCTACTATTTCTTCAGACCTTCTTCCAGCAGGACAGATTCAGCCAGCTAGAATAAAATAAAAGCATGACATAAGAGGTTCCCCAAAGGAGCCTTTAATGTTAGCTGTACCTGCAATGGATCACCATTATCAAATGCTGTTTGCTTTTCCCATTTCCTAATCCATGGCTGCAATGAGTGTTGTGCAGTGCATTTGCCAGGGGACCTCCTGCAAGTAGCAGAGGGCCTCTGTTACAAGCAGACACCCATAACTCCCAGCTTCTCTCTCCATCACGGTCTCTAAACTGTTGTCCCTCTGGCCTTTCCCTTCTGTTGCTGTAATACTATCAGGTGACTACAGGTCCTGGAGCCCTTTGTTATGTAAAGGGTCAGCAGTTCACAGTTTCCTCTTCGGTTCCCACCCAGAACTCAGCTTACATCTGGCACCTCCACTAAATGTATTCCTCAAGAGTTTTTTTGGTTTATGTGTCTACATATATTCTATACTTGTATGTATATTTATATGTTTAAATTCACTACTACAATGGAAGGGGGAAATTTTTATCCAGTTACTTTATCTGTCTTAATTTCATTGCTATCATTCAGCTTAACTGCCATATTAATTCGATAAAAATATTTAAAATATTTTAAAACAGAAAAAAGGTAAAGAAATGTTATGGAAAACATGAACTTACCCACATTAATTTTGAATGCAGTGAGTATGAATAATACATTTTTGTATGTATCCTTTTGTGTTGTATAAATTCATCTTTGGCCTTTTACTTTCCACCAATAATATGATTTAATCAATAGCCTGGTTTAAATCAGCAGCAGTGAAGGGCATCAGAGGAAGAGGCATAGCAGCTCAAAGCTTGTCAGAAATTGCTAAATATCTATTTTTGCTGTATGTTTTTTTATTTGATATTTCTGTCTTTGTAAAATTGCAGTATAAGGTAACAAGCAATGCTCTGTTAAGCATACTAATTCTCCCCTCCTACTATCAAAGCTTAGTAGAACAATGTTCTGTCAAAAGCTTGGAGAATGAGGAATAACCAAAACAGAAAAACTAAACCTAAATGTCAGTTTGGCATGCAATCAAAGCTGTCGACTTCTAACCACTGCAGCTGCCTAGACTTTGGTTAACTTCTCATTGATTTCCCCAAATAGGATTTCATCTAAAGCACTAAATTAAAAACTGAGACTGAGGGACATTTCTATCAATTGAAAAGTGTACAAATGAATTGCTAGCCAATATACTTGGCAGCTTTCATCTTTGTACAGCTTCTGATTCGGAACCTAACGGAAGTTGGTAGAGGTCAGGTTGGGGTTTGGGAAGAGAAGAAAGAATATGAAGCAAAATGTAACGATTTCTTTTACTCATTGTTAAGGAAGTATTTAGGTATTTAGGTAGGTATTAATGGATGTACTGTTTCTGACAATGGAAGGGTATAATGAAAACAAAAGCAGAGTGAAGATCATCTGAAGAAGAAAACAAAGAAAAACAAACAAAAAACACACACAAAATAGAAATAATAAAAATCTCCCTCTAAAGCAAAATCAGCAGCTTGTAATAAATTCCTGTGATCCGCAGTACATTTTAATGCTGAAGAACTTGCAATAACAGCCATTTCACTTTGTGCTGTTTCCTGATTGCTACATTCACGTACCCAAGCGTCTATACCCAATCTTCTAAAGGTAGGTCCAGGATGTGAGGGTTTACAGTGCTGCAATATATAAGAAATATGACAGCTTGAAACAGCACTGTATTAAACCCAGAAAATTGATTTCAAAGACTCAGAACTGTTGAAACATTTCAGAATAAAATACTTTCAATTTATTTCCTACAAAGATCAGTGATTGCTTATCCACTTTATCCCTATCCATGAAGCCTCACTAATCCTAAATCAGAAACAATTAATCCGGTACATTTTGTATGCAAAAAAAATTGAAACCTCTTTCTTATTCATATTTTCTATACTCCCTAGTCTGCCCAGATCAGATGAATCATCACAATGAGGAAAACTTTGTAGAGGTTTTAAGTAATGTCTATATCTCACCTGACAAAGAGAATAGGAACAAAGTTTTTACCCATAATGGAACTATGTTTCTACTCATGAGAAGAATCACTGGCACATACTTGGCCAAATTCCAGATCAGTTACCCAGAGTGGTAAAATTCAGGAGCATTAGGAAGGTCAATGGTAAATGTCCACTGACTTTAATGAGGATAAAAGTCTCCTAATTTACAATTCTTCAGTCATTGACAAAGATGGTGCTGAATTACATTTTATGTATCACTCCTGCTTATCCCCATAAGACACTCTTGCTAGTCTATATTGACAGTTCATATCCCTATTCAATTTCTGCATTTGAAACCTTATCAAATTCTGCCCTCAGTGACAATCATGTGTGCTCCTTTTTTTACAGATCTTGCTGAGGACATAATCTGATGTCACATGGCATAAAAAAGATGGACCAAAACTACAGGCATCGATTCACCACTTCAACCCCTGTAAGCAGAGTTTTCCAAAACTCTTTTAACAAATTCTCTGGATATGATTTGGAAAAAAAAAAAACCAACAAAAAACCCAAACCACACACAAAAGCCTGAATAGAACAAAACCAGGATGAACCTGAAGGCTGTGTTGCAGCTCTAGGCTCAGATACCCAAAGTTAAATATCCACAATATAGATATTTAAGCTCCAGTTTCAGGCAGTGAAGTGCTAAGGCTTCAATCTATTATCTAAACACAGTGTATGCTAACTCTTAAGATGCTATAAAGCACCCTGCATGTTTTATAATACAGAGAATATTTAGAAGCATTTGAGACAGGATATTTAAGATACATTATCTCAGGTAAACATCAACAGAAAAAATGCACCCCCCATACACAAAAGATTAAAATGGATATTATTGTGAATCACACTTATAGTCTATTTTTATCCTACTTCACCTTTGCATTTAACAATAGACCATAAAAACTTTGAATTATGAAACATAATGTTCTTTTTAATTCTCTTCTTCTCCAAGCAAAAATACTACTGAAAGCAATTCCTTCAGCATGGAAAGTAAATTTCTTTTACTAGACATAGGACTGGTGAAGAAAACTTATGAAGAACTGTTCTCATGAATACTTTCTTGTTTCTTCCACTTACAATGATAAGCAGTGCTTTAAGAAAACAAAACAGCATAAACAGTGATATAAAACCAGAAATGTTCAAGAGACTTCCCATATAAATATGGCACTAAAACCCCCCACTTAGATAACCTTTGTAGCACTCCCTTACTAGAAAAGATTTTCATCTAGTTACATGAAATAATAGATATATCTTCCTTAAAATATTCAAATACATGAAAATTATCTTTTTCTTTTCCCCCAAGTAAAACAGCTTTTAAAGAAAATAAACCTGTGGGAGTATGCAAAAATGCCTTTTTTGATAGCACAATTCAGAACTACATTTCAAATGCATTTAGAATACTACAGGGTGATGATTTTTAAATTTTATTTCATGTATGATTATAGTCCTAGATGAAAAGAACATGAATGTAGTATCTCTTTAACTTCTGTGTTTTGCATCCCTATACAGGATCTGACTTTCCAAAACATTTCAATACCTTCTTTACAAAGAAGGATAACTCATCAGCATCAAATTGGCCAGGCATATGTATGACTGTTTTCTGTTTCTCATTTCAGTGATGTTCAAAAAAACAAAAACACATTGTACCATTTGAAAAATCAGACTGAAAGATAAGAGTGCCAGTAAAGCATGTGAGAGATAAAAAGCTGAAGGCAATATAACAAGTCAAAAAAACCCAAATTATTCAGTATTTTAGGAAGTTTCTTACATTCTCCTCTTTCTCCTGCTGTGCACAAATGAAGAACAATATACACAAAGTGTCTGTTCTCTTCATGAACTTGCATGTAGTATTTAACCACAGGTAGACAATATATGCACATATATTTTCTACGCACACATTAAGCATATGTGTCCAAATATTTCTATGCCATAATATATTTAATAAAGTGGGGCAGGACTCAGCCTTGCAGAGAAGCTTGAAGAGAAGCTTGCTAATCTAGTGAAAAGTGTTTTAAACATCTGGAGATAGTGGACAAATGATCTGAGACTTAGAGGAGAGATAGGAAAAAGCAAAAAAGTGTCAGAGACAAACATAGCATGCAAGGATCATGCTCTGTGAATACAGTGCAGCTCAGGGGCTCACCTCAAGAGCCTCTACACAAACACATGTGGAGTTGAAAACAAATCATAGGGAGCCCATGTAGGCTCCACAGGACAACTGAGGAGGAGAGGCTGCACTCTAGGGACAAGGGCAGTTTGAATTCATGGAGATTTGCACTGGACCAGGTGATCAACCAGCCCAGAGATGATGGACCAAGATCAGGGTGGGAACAGAGATGAGTGTCTGATAAAGAATGATTGATCAAGATGAGGAAATGAAACCTCCTTTAGAAAACTGAGGTAAGCCTCACAATCACATGGGTAATTCTCAAAGGAGATACAAAACCCCCCAGCATTTTCTGAAAGAGCAAAATCAAGCATCAGGAATTGGAGTTTTTTGATACAGTTGTACAGGTGGCTGACAAACTGACCAGAAGACACATAGTTAGACCTACTGAAAAAAAAAAATTTCAAACCTAGACTTTAGAAAAGTATATTTAAACTTGTTCAGATATCTGCTTCATTGGGGTTAATGGGACTGCCCTGGAGGGTAAAGACACTCTGGAGACCTGACTGATCATCAGCGACAACTTCTTCAAAGCATGAGAAAAGTCCAGCGTGATGCCCATGAAGTCAAACACGCACAGCATAAGGTCAGTGTGAATAACGAGGAAATCCTGACTCTGCCCAGCTGAATTACAAAAGCCAATACTATCTTGAGCTCTGTGAAGAGTGAAAAGAAAGTTATGCTATCAGCAAAAGGAAGACAGAAGAAAATGTTAGGACATCATTCAAACTGTAGGGAATCTGGTGGCAAAGGACACAGAAAAAGCTGAGGTACTAGACGCCTTCTTTTCTTCAGTTTCTACTGATAATGACTTTGTCAAGCCTCCCAGGTCCTCTGAGCCAGGGTCTGGGAGACTCAAGAATTATTCCTAGTAGAAGATGGAAGTAGAAAGCCACTGTTTATGTTCTTACAAACATCTGGGTCATTGGGGTAGGTTTTCTGATGACTGGAGAAGTTGTTCACTTTTGAAAAATAAAGGGAAGAGGATCAGTGGGGGAACTGCAGGTCAGTCAGTCTAGTCTCACTACTCAAAAAAATCCTCCTGGAAGCCACACTCAGGCACATACATTAGAAGGGCCAAAACATGCTTGACCAGATTGAATGTCTTCTGTGATAAGATGGTTGCCCTGGTGAAAATGGGGCACCTTGGTCTTAGTTGTGCATCTTTTTTTTGTTTGGTTGGTTGGTTGGTTGTTTTTTTCTCTTTTTCCATACTAACAAATTGATGAAAATACAGTTTGGATGGGTGGACTACCAGGTGAGTGGAAAAATTGCTTGGACTGCCAGGTTCAAATGGTTCCAGTGGGCAGCTTGTTTACAGGGGTAGATAATGTGGCCAATAATGTCTTTGCAGCTGATGGTTTCATTAATAAACTGGATCATGAGGCAGAAGGGAGCCTTTGTAACTTTGCAGATGACACAAATTCTGCATGCCAGAAGTCTGGGCTCCTTTTTAAAGGGAGCTTGACAAGCTGGATAAATTTGCAACAGGTACCTCAAGTGCAGCAATGGCAGAGTCTTGTCGCAGGATAGAATAACTCTTGCCAGCAATGCAGGCTGGGGGTCAATCAGATGGAAAGCAGTCCTACAGAAGATCTTGTTACTCCTGGAGCACAACCATTTCAGTGTGAGTCAGCAAATGTCCTTAAACAAACTGCTACAGAAAAAATGTAGCCAGAAAACTCTAGTAGTCATTCATTCCTTTTTATTCAGTGTGTCAGTGTCTTTTCCCAAGCAACAAAATGTAGGACAAGAGAAAGTGGCCTCCAGTTGCTCTAGTGGAGATTTAGATTGGGTATTAGTAAAAACGTCATCACCAGATGGGTTGTCAAGCACTGGAACAGGCTGCCCAGGGAAGTGAAGGAGTCACCATCCCTGGAGGTATTTAAAAGATGTGCCGATGTGGTGCTTAGGGACATGGCACTTTGGGACACTGCTGACTTGCCAGCATTTACAGTTGGACTCAGTAATCCCAAAGGTCTTTTCAACCTATGTGATTCTATTATTCTACATATGAGACTGTATGTGGAATGATGTTTCCAGTTTTGAGCTCTCCAGTACAGTAAAACCACTGGAATAAGCCCCGCAAAGGGTCACCAAGCTGGTCAGGAGATGGCAAAGTATAAAGATGGCCTCTGAGAGCTGCATGTGCTCACCTTCAAGATCTGAAAGTTATTGCAGTTTTAGCCACTTAACAGAAGGGCCTGGAGAATATGGCGTCAGACTCTTTTTGCACAGTGACAGGATGAGAATCAACAGATACAAGTTGCATCAAGGAAAATTCTAATTTGGTATGAAAGAAAAGAAAAATCCCTATTATTATCAAACAGTACAATAGGCTGTCCAGCAAGTCTTTTGCAACCTTTAGTAATATTCAAAACACATTTTAATATTAGAACTATATTTCACTACTCAAAGTGTTGTGATGATACTACTAAAAACAGTATCAGACAAATAATCTGACAAAGACTGTATGAGTTGATGTTGTGATAGCATTAAAAAAACTGCACTACTTTGTATATAAGCTTGATCATCACAAACCCAAAGGAACCAGAGATGTCAAAAAGCAACAACAGCTGCCACAACCGCTTGAAAAAACGCACCAACTTCTGCCTTTGCCATCACTTGTATTGGTTTCATTAAGCTGCAAAGAAAGTGCAGCTGGTGGTTTCAGATCTTTCTTTCAGGGGATGATCAAGTTAAAAAAATCTATTTGCAAGAAATAATTGACAGCCTCAAGTTAACCTTATGAAGGGATTACTGAGTCACAGAAAGTTCATGGAATTTTCAGAAAGAAGAAATTTTGAGTCAAACCCATATTGTACTCTCCTCTCTTCCTTCAGAGTGGAAATCCTTGAGTGAGGGATATTTTCAGAGTACAGATTGGGAAACCACAATAAAATTTGATTGCAAGGATGTTTTTTCTAATTGTGGCTTGACATTTAAATTAACACCAACTGTTTGATTACTCAACTCTCTTCCGCCTCTATGATGGATAAATATTTAATGAGAATAATCTCCACTGTGATTGTGAATAAAGAAGTTAATTCCTTCTCTATTTTTTCTCAGGTCCCTGAGAAACCAGGTATTATCTGAGGAGTTACAGAATAACTAGCTTTCCTCCAAATCTCTTTATAAGTATGCACCAGAAAGCTAATATTTAGATATACCTAAAAGAACTTTGTTACCCCAGGAGAAATCCTGCTGAACTTTACACAGGGCAACCATATTTAGAGTCAGAAACAGTACAGAATAATTGTGGGGTTTTTTTACTTCAGCTAGGTCTTCAGTCTTAGTTACAGATGCAATTCCTCAAAGTCTTAGTCTGCCTGACTCAGATGTGCTGATAACACCTTGTTATCAGTAGCACTGGAAGGAACATGTGAGGCTCCTTTCAAAACCAGATATGAGAAAATCCACACCAGGGACTATTACATTATTTCTGCTAAGAAAATATGCCTCAAAATACCTCAAGAAATCCAGCATCCAACAAAGTTATTATTAACCTACAACTTCTCTTTAGTTCTATATTTAATTACTGTGTGTTGAGTCACAAAGAGAAGCTAGAGGTAGAAGAATGCTATTTAAACTATATAACCCTTCTAGTGTAGAAACTAGAGTAGATTCCCAGCCGGGGGAGGGGGAAACCAACAACCAAAACCTCACATCTTAAAATATTAAGATATTACTGAAACATAAAAATTCATGACTGGTTCTCTTTTCCATTATATATGAGAGAGAGAGAGAAAGAGAGAGAGAGAGGGTGAGGAGGGAAGATATAGGATAAGACTTATAATATCTTATTATTTTATTCACTAGGAATGGAAGCATTATATGACTAAAAAGAGAAAGAAAAACAGGAATATATTGAAGTACTAACAGACAGCAGCATCTTGCTTCCAATGGCAGATTCTTAGCAAAAGTCTTCACCCAGACACAAAAAGATGCACTCTTTATACATGATTATGATTTGCACTAGATGCCAAAACAAGGGTGAGAGGGAACATCTAGATTTACATTCCCTTATGAGCCATTAGACCTGTCATAACAACACTGAGACAAAAACTAGAATATTTTTCTTTACATCTCAAGAGAAAACAGCAGACAAAGTAAATATGTAAGAGCAGTCTGGAGGACAGGAAAATAAAGCCTAACCATTTCAAATAATACATTGCATGTACTCCAAATGTTCTAAAAATTTATCTTAACTTTCTAAAATGTAGGTGAATTACTTGATCAAAGTATTGGAATATTGTTTAACAAAACAAGAATGGCTCTATCTTTACCCCAGTAGGGCACTTGCTTTTCCATATGCCACTTCATGTGCTTCTGCTGTGCATCTGTCTCATATAAAACATTAGATGGTTAGATTCGCTATCAATTACAGACTGCAACAAGTTTGATTTCAATTAGAGCAGGAGTGGAAAACAGCTGGAATCCCTAAGGGGAGGTTCAGGCACCAAGGGGGTGAATCAAAAATGAGAATCATACATTGCATGCTACTAATTAGAGAGAGAAGTGAAGATATATATGTAAACATTTATTTTTATACAAACCTGAGGTTGCTCAGTTTCACTTTAACCACTTTTGAGACAGGGGAGCAGTACACCACTGACCAGCATCTATTTAGATTCGTTTGAAGGAGCTATTTCACAAGTTATTTTAATGATAGTTCTAAACTGCAAAGAAGTTTACTTTTGAAAATGAAGACATAATAAAATCTAATTACAAAGTAGATCAGTATTTGTCTAACGTTCCTGAATTACATCCAAGTTAAGATACTTCTTTTACCACCTAATAGGCACAAAGAGATAAGATTAGAACAAAATAAAAACTGTGAAAACTTCTGCCAGGGTTAATAACATTATCTGTATATGCAGACTCCAAAAATTAACATGTGTAGGACATTCTACTTCTCAGAATCCTGACTCAAGTACTTACTGCCATCTAGTTTGAAGAGCAGAGACAAAGTCATTTTTTTTTCTTTTTTTCTTTTTTTTTTCCTTTTTATAGGGAAAAAAGATATTCATCCACAATCTACTGTTTGAAAGTCATTTATGTGGAACATAGTCAAATGAGATATTTGAATAGTAGTGGATTCTTTCCTTTAACCTTAGCCCATTTCCTACAGCTCTGCATCTGCTTCCTCACTCAAAGAAAGATTCTGTTACTTTAGGTCAAGTTCAGCCACAAGATTCATGCTTATAACATATCCTCCACAAATCTTCCCTCTGCTTTTGATTATCCATTTTATTTTTCTCCCTCCTGTACATGTATACTCCCAGATTTGTGTGTTGTGTTGTGTTGGGGTGGGAGGTGGTATCTCCACCCCCAAGGAACAGATGTTAATGTTGTCCATGCCCAAGTACTGTTATACTTCTAGAAGGGATAATTTTGATCACATGTCACAAGCGAAGAGTCTACCCAAAAGCACTGCTCAGAAAATGGATCCATGACTACATCTGCAAGTAAAAAAATTAACCTAGTAGGAGATCTCAAAAAAGCATCACTAGCTAAACTCTATCTAAACTCTAATTGTTGCTGACTTCACACTTCTGTAACACATTTGGGCTGGAAGACCAGAGGGAGAGAAACCTCAGTGACAACAGCTAGTTGGCCTTATGGTTGGATGATATCAGGGAGATTGGCCTGAGGCTTTGTGACTAGTGAGGCCACATGGCACACTAGTTTAGTGGTGTATGCCAACAGTATGATTTATAAATCCATAGAGGTAAGACAATAACTCCTCATGAGTGGACACATTCATGGGCATGCAGCACCCCACAGAAGGTTGAGCCCGAACCTACACACACATATGAGTCTGGCTGACAACAATGACCCAGACAGGATGTACACTTGGAGTGTGTGTTCTGTACCCCAACCTGCATGCTGATCTGAATTGGGGTGAAGAAAATTTAGCTTTAACTGGTGTCTATGTGTGTGTGTGAGCATGCACGTGTGTGTGTTGTAAAATAGGTGTCTTAAAAGACAAATTGCTATCCATGTGCTCTCATCTCTCCCACATGCTAAATATTTTTTTAAACTATTCATCACCAAGTGCTGTGTTTCCACTCCTGAATCCACCCTATCCCAGCCTAGTTCCCCTGTCAAATTGTGCTGTCTGTGTTGCTGCTTATCAGGTACATGAGACACTTACCTAACAGCATCAGCATCTAATATGTAGGTCCAGATACCACCAACATTAAAGGCAATGACTAAAATTGAACTTCAAGAAATGGAAAATCCATTAGCTCTGAAACTTCTTTTAAGAGGGTTTTTTGATTCTATTACATACAATGCTAATGGAGATTTGCTTTGCCAAGAATCCTTTTGAAAGGGGCTGTGTAACTGCTATTTATATGTGCGAAGTACTCACAGGTAATTCAGCTGTCTTTAAAAAAAGCAAGAATACAACTTTGTTTATACTCAATAATGCATTGCAAAATGTGCAGTCCTCATTCGCTCTGCAGATCATGAATGTCATTTTTCAGATTGTGAACATCTATCAATATCAAAATGATAAAAATAAATTAAAATACCTAAAATGCTTTCCATAAGTAACAGGTTGGAGGATTTTTTCAAAGACTAACATTCACAGGCTCAAAAAACCCCCAATTTTAATTAAGCTGATTAGCCAGTCTACTGTTGTCAACTATAAAAAAAGTTTTTCCATGCCTACTATCAGGTGGTAAAGAGAATATATTTTTCAGTTTTTTAAAACCTAGACCAAGAATGGGAAATACTTCATCCTTTTGTTTAAATCTCTTTAAGTAATGAACCCAGCTGAAAAAAAAATGTCTGACAAAGAGCAACAATTCTTAGGGAAAAGCTGAGACAATTCCATAGAATCTTCCATAAATTAGCTTAAAAGCTTAGCACTTTTCCCCTGTATAGTTACTTTAGAACTTACTTTCTACCAATTAACATCCAGCTTCCTGAAAAATATTTCCCTAACACGTGCAGTTCTTAAAAACACAGCTTTTACAGTGCAATGTATAGAATAATATACGTTCCCTCAAAAAGTGGATTCAGACATGAAGCATTAGATATATATTTTTCTAATGGATTTAAATAAAAAGTACACTGTAATTTTTTATTTTAAAATTAATATATAATGAAATAAAATGTTAGACTTGACAGTTTCTGGTAAAACATTGTGCTAATACTGACACAAATAAAAGGTATATCAAAGCTGACCTAAGAAAGTATGTGCACGTTTAGTCTCATATGGTATTCCATTGCCTGAATCCACCTCAATGTAATCCATTCTCTACCACTGTAATAAGAACTTATGTATGCCTATAGGCACATAGATTTCTAGTGTCTGGAGCTGAAATAGAATAAAATAAAATATTTCACTTGGAAAGAACCCACAATGATCATCTAGTCCAACTGCGAAGCCCACTTATTACTGTGTTCACTTTAAATTACCTAGTCTCAACTGGATATAATGCCTTTTTCCACTGCAAATTTCCTTCAACATTCTTGTGGTAATGAATTCATTTATAACCACCACATTCGCTGTCATTTGAAAGGAGCCAGATAGATGTCTAGATTTTTTTTTAGTCTGTATCAATTTTATAGTAACTTATTCAACAAAGTTTATGCAGAATATTTTACACTAAAAAAATGAAAGCAATCCCCTTATCTTTGAAATGCCTACATTGATGCTAAAATATACTACTATTAAGTCTAGAAAGTCAAACACCCAGTAGGCAGTTAGAAAATGTAGTTTTAAATTTAATATCTGATGCCAGTTTCCAGGAAATTTCCTTCTGATATAGCTTAAAACAAGTGCCAAAAAGTGCTTAGTTTGGGGGAATGAGGCCTATATTATAAAGGAAACAACATTTTCCTGTAATTTTATAGTTTGAATAGTTGAACAAATGTAACTAAATATATCGTAAGATGCAACTAAATTTAAATTGCATTTATTACTTTCAACCTTTAACTTATAGGAAGACTGAACTTCTACATCAAGTTTTCTGGTATTAATTTTGGAGAGACTTTCTTTAAAAAGTACAGATAGCGGACAGATTCTACAGTCCTTCACCTCACATAAAAATCCAGTGTGGAAACCGACAGACTGGACTGGAGTTCTGCACAGCAAAATATGCATCAGAATAGACCATGGCTCCTCCTTAATGCAGGGCTTTAGAAATCAAAGCACTGAACCCTAGCTCCCTGATTACTGACTCTGAGAGTGGAGGACAGAGAGCATTTGCCACACTCGTTTTCTGAGAAGTCCACATGGTTCTCAAAAGGAGATTGCTCTTTTTCTTGGCTTACTGGGTTGGAGTCCAGTGCAAGTGTTAAACAAGACTTTCAAGAGGATGCCTGAAGAAAGGTACTATTCAGTAGGTCCAGCTGTGAACCATTAATTGCTCAGAGAGGCAATAACTAACCACTTGCTTGTCTGCATACAGATAAGAGAAATAGTCTTATAAGCTTTAGCTGAGCAATTCTCTCTTCTCCAAGTCAGATGCTATTGCACAGTTCTAGTTAACTAGAGGCATTACTTCAACTTCACACCAGTGCGACAATAATGAAAAGAATGGAAACACACTTGCATAAATTTGCAGTAACGCACTTCTTATGAGCCCTGCAGGAGTTTTGCCCGTTGCATTCAGTGACAGCAGGGCCCAAAATACCTATGTTAAAATTAAATGTTTATTTTATTTATTTCAGTGGATCTGATATCTTACCACCCATGGTTTGTCAGGTACCCAAATCTCCCACAAGTACTTCGGCATATCTCCAAAATTCAGTGCCTAAAAAGCAATAATATTTAAATAAAAAAGATGTGTCATTCTTACTACAGATCTTCAGATAACCCACCTCCCCAGTGGCCCAATATTGGTAATATAGAAAGCAAAATGTGAGCAAATTTCTACTGAGGACAGCTAAATAACTTTTTACGAGGGTTCACAAACTTCAGAGGCCACACCCTAGTGTTACCAGATATATGGGTGGTAACATTTAAAATGCTACATCAAATATCAGTGGTTTCTGAAGGCTGATTGTATAATATTTTGCTGCAGTCAGGCAACAGATTTGCAGAGGTTTTTATTGTTCTGTTCAGTGACTTACCAAGTTGTCTCATGATAAGAAGAAACTTTTTTCTTTTTATTAGTTTAATGCACTATTAAGCTTTTTATTAAGATATTATTAATCAACCTCGAGATTCTAAAAAGCAAAACTGCAATTAAAGCTGTGTTTAATATGGGAGCATCAATGGATGTTCATGCTCTGTTACTAACTGCTGAATATAAATAGCACTATGTACTACTTCAGGTTCTCTCCTGAGTATAATACTCAGACCCCCCCAAAATATCATGTCTCTGAGGACTAGAGTCATAAAGACTCCCTGTGCATGTGACTGTAAGAGAACTGTGGAGGAAAGTTCAGTACAGTACCAAGTCTGTAAAACCTTCAAATCTGACTATTCCAAGAGGAACAGTTGACAGGAGAATAGTAGCATGATAATCCTGAACTATCTAAGCCAGAGCAACACATGCATTTGTAAGGACAGTCAGAAAGTCAGGTATCAAACCAGCACCAGGCCTTTGCACTGTTCTATTTTATTTGAGAAAAAAGAAAGCTTCCCTGAGAGAGAACATTACATTAAGAGTAATGTTTTTGGAAAGTTGGACAATTCCAAATCCATTCTCTGTAGAGTAATATGCCCAAATTGCAAACAAGCACTCTGTGTGCCATATTCAGAAAGAACATTAGTATTCTGTACAGAATGGTTTATCTGCTTCTTTAGCACTGTAGAGTGAGCAAAACCCTCAGAAAACTTTACATCAAATAGTACTTTTACTTGCAATGGAAAACACATGTCTCTTCCAAAGTACTCCCAACAGGTACTTCGGATATTTTACACAAGTCCTGTGTTCTTGGAGAATTGCATCACAGTTCTGAAAGCTTTTTCAAGAAATCCCCTTGAAAGCAAGAAGTCATCCTGTCTACCAAAAGTATTCTCCTCTGATATCTGAAGTCACATTTACAACTAAATTCAGGAAGTCCCTTCTTTGTCACCTAAAACTTTAATTCAGGAAAAAAACCAACACCCCCTCCCCCCCCAAAACAAAAAACAAACAAACAAAAATAACACAACTCACAACACCCGAAACTTAAAATGCTTTACACAAGAATTTTAATGTTTTTTGTTGTTACACAAGCACAAATGTTTCTCCTAATACTCTAAATGAAAAGGCACTTATACAATCCATGCAGATTATTAAGGGTAGTTTAACACTAAGGCAAAGCCACTGAGAATGCCTAATTTTAAAATCTGCCTGTATCACTTTTACATGATTGTTTTCCTCACATGAGTACAAATGAAGAGCAATTCACCATAGGCAATAGAATTAAACTGGTAAAAAAGCAAAGAAAGAGCCCCTGTGGACCAAGCTATCTTCTTAGAATGTATATTGCACAGTTTTATTCACTTTATAAAAGTGATGAGCTTTTGAAAGCAGAGTTCATATTAACTAACACCTCTTTACTTTTTAGAAAGTCACCTTTACTGAAGTAAGTCACCTTTGCAAAAATAAGCAGGTTCCTGAAAATAATTGGAAAGGAATCACAAATTTCCATCACAACAAATAACTAACATTTTTCCCATCCCCTTTGCTAGTTGAAAGGTTGGGGAGGCCATCAAAATAAAATAGGAATGAACAGGAATAAAATCTCATTCATGTATCAATTTGCAGATTGAAAAGACAAATTCATGGCACCATAAAATACATTGTGGGTTTGTTTGTTTGTTTGGGTTTTTTCCCCTACAAAAAGCAGTCAACTGCTACATCAGAAGTGAAATACATCTTTCTGAATACATTCCCTGTTTTGGGGAATGGTTAAGATCACTATGTATTGCAGGGACAGTAAAGAGAACTGGGGAAGCAACAGCTTCACAATAGCTTCTCTGGATCCCCAGCCATTTTTTACAGCTTCCTTGTGCCCATCAGCACAGAAAGCAATCCCTGCCCTCAGTTTTCCAGTGACAATTCCAACTGGAATTCAACTTGGACCATACTCTTCACACAAATAAATTACATCTAGAGGCTGAGGTAAAAAAGACACAGAGGAGAGGAAAAAAATAGCTGTAAGGAACAAGTAAAACAAAACCTAAGTATTACAAAGAATTAAGTTCTAACAGAAGATGAGCCCTTTGTCCCTGAGGTCACTGTAGAAAATATTCCCATCAGATGATAGCCTAAATTCATGATTCCTGAAATGCCTCATGACTGTTATACATTTAAAATTCAGGGTTCTATTCAAGAGGTCTCAAGAATATATAGCTTCTTCATTAAAAGATGTTAAAAAATCAACATAATTTAAGGTATTATAAAACATTCAAGATTTGTTTCTGTAAAACTTAGTACAGTTTTGTCTTTTTTTTTCCCATTTGTTCCTCTATTTCATGAGCTGACATTGGCAAAATCCTTCAACCAAAATGCACACTAGCTTTTTATTTCATTTATCATCCAACATTTACAAACAAAAATGTTATGAGAATATCTTCAGCTAAACAATTTGGATGGAAGAGGGAAAGGACAAAGTCAGCATCAAAGATGAGATTGCAATCCAACAGCAAGCAAAGATAACAGGGGAAAAAACTTGCCAATTGCTTTTTCCCAATAAAATGAATAGATAGAAGCACAGACCTCTAAGAGTAATGAAACAAACCTACTGTGTCATCATTTTATGCAAGAAAGGGAGAGAAGATTAGCCTAAAACTCCTACAATAATATGGATTTTTTCAGCTGACAAAAGCAATACTATATAAAATCTTTTCTGTGCTTTATTTCTAATTACCTTCTATCCTTTAATGAACAGGAAAGCACTTGAACTTGAAAGTCCTTGTGCAGTCAAAACTCCCACTAAAATTAATGGAACGTTTTTTTCCAGCCTAAGAGCTCTGAAATCACTCTGATACTTAGCTTTTTCTAGGCTTCTTCCATTAATCAAACTTCTTATTTTTTTTCCTCTCCTTTTCTGTTAGGATCGTATATTAAAAAATACAGACACTAGAAATCATAACCTTGCCGGAGGAAGAAAGCCTGCCACACTTTGTTATCCTCCCAAGTTGAGCTCAATTTCACAAGTAAAAGACCCTTTCTGAAAAACCTTGGTTACCTGGACACCTAATACTTAAATTGTCCTCTTAACTGTTCTGACAGATGTTGTCGCACAGTGCCTGTGGAAGTGAAGCTGTCTGAATTACACAAGAGAAATGCATGTACATGAACTTTCTAATAAGGCAAATCTGCCTGAAACTAAGAGATCAAAACATAAGGGACTCTGAACAGCCATGTCTCTCACTCCCAGCAAATAAGGAGTTAAGGGACGGAAGTCTCCTAGTGCTCACACAACCTGCAATATATGTCTAACATGTCAGTACCTAAGAGGAATAAAAATAAATCACTACTTCTATGCCTCAATAAATTAGTTTTGCAGACTGTTGGTCATTCATTTCAGGAAAATGACAATTATACAGTTTTTGGTTTTTAAAAAAAAAACCTCAACACAACAAAAACTAACAAGAAATTTCTGTATTCAAAAGAATTTACTGTAAATTTGGCTGCAATATAGTAGCATCATTACCCTCCCATAATTCTCAATTTTCTCCATTTGAAATAGTATGGGAGGATCTTGCATAGAAATAAAAGAAAAATACACCATAATCTGTCAAATCAGGTAGTGCTAACAACAGTGTACTAAGAAAAACAGTGAGATTCATTTTTGGCTGATCATTAATAGGTCTTAGCAAGGATAATTTCCTTTGTTCATTTTTTCTCTTCAACAGTAGTGTGTATATATATGAAAGAACGGACAGGACAGCACAGTATTTAATTGTTCATTTAGACAGCCCATGAGCAGCTGCACCGCACCAGCATACTGTCTAGTAATGATATAGTTCTGCATGAATTCTTACACAGGATTATATCTTCCTGTGAGGATACTATAATATCTGTGAAGATTCTGTACTATAATATCTGTGAACATTTCCTTCATTTATGAAGAATTCAAGCATAATGAACTACTGATCTTTTAATTATGGTGACGAAATAAAAGAGCCAGCAGATGACAGAAAGGAGAAATAAGGATGATGGACTGATTTGCACTCTGACACATTAATACACACATAAAATACCACCATAGCAAACATTTAATTGAAGAAGCAGCACTAAATTAAGTCCTTGCCAACTCCCTGGGTTCTCTTCGTTGCCAGCTGGCCAGGTTTAAATTTATTTTAGAATTCTTTTGCCTACAGATTGCCTTCATTTTTAAATGCTGTAATTTACATGACTTGAAAACACACAGAAAAATGTTAAATAAATAATATCTACTGTGATGGTTGCTCCTCATGGAAGAGGAAAACACCAGTAGGAAGTAAAAGCAGCAACTACATCAGTTACAGAGATAAGCAATTTTGTAGGTTTTCAAAAACAAAACTAACAAAAAAACCCACATAGGTATAGTCACTTTCTAGAGGATGTAAAATCTTAGAGAGCAAACTGTAATTTTCTAAAAAGAATGAAAAGTAAAGTAAGAGTACAACATCAGTGTTAGAACTAAAAGGTTCACAAGACATGCAAGTATTTTCCTGTATGAGCAATCACGTATGTTTTTAGAAAGACAAATGAACATTTTGTCAGGCAAAGAAATGATGTACATTTTTCACCGCCTTTTATTTTTAAACTTAATCTAGAATCTACCTATGCTGCTGTTAGCAGTGAATACAGAACACAGAAAATCTAACAATAAAACTGTCTTGAAGATGACAGAAATTCCACCCCATCAGAAGAAAGCAAAATTCAGTTTTGATTCCCCCCCACACCTCTTACTTGCAAAATAATGCTCTATGCTATCAAAAATTTTACTGCTAAGAGTCACGTCTCTTAGTCACCATTGCCTCATCAACTTATATCCCCTACCTTTGTCCCAGATTCCTTTGTTAAATAAGTCTTTGGTACTTGGCTAGCAATGGTTAACATGAGATGTAAGGAGGAACTAACACTGCAATGACTGTGCAAACATAATAGCAAGTTCACCTTTCATATTCTACAGTCAGTTCCTTGTTCTCTTCTACTTAATGTCTATGTAATGTCTAATTAATGCTGATCTCCCAAATGTGAGACGATTTGTTAGATATAAAGCTTTATCACGTGTAAGGTATGAATATAATTCCAGCAGAAGTCTTCTCTTATTTTGAACACAGACATCTAGATGCAATCCATACACAAGGACAACATCATCCAATATTAATTAAATACCTCTTTGTATTTCTAGTACAGTGCAAATCTTTACGACTGAAAGTGATCTGGACTGATGGTTAATGATGAGAACTTATAACTGGTTTCAGCCATGAAAGACTATATTATCATCCTGCAAATATCAAATTATCATGGTTGTTTGTTTCTTCAGTGTTGCCTAAAACTACGATCTGTGAAGTCTTCCACCCTTATCTCAAGGGCAAAAGAAAGAAAGATATAATAAAGGTCATAATAAGACAAAGAATAATGTGTGGTTCTTGAGAAACAGATGAATACTATTTAGGCTTGTGTGGATCATGACTACGTGAAATAAATTGGTGGTTTCAATTTAGCTCAAAGTGGATGTGATTCATCTATTAAAAACACAAGCAAACTACTTACCGGTAACTCTTAAGGTCAAAAAGATCAAAGATTCAAACCACTACCTGACCAACAGTGACTGGCTTTTTGCACTGCTGTTCAATGCACTTCACTTATTCTGAGGATACTTTGAAAAGAGTGGATGATAAGGGTCTGTGTATCACCTCTCATGACTGAAAGTCTTTTCAGGTGAAACTACAGAAAGGTCAATTGTATGAATGTACAGAAACATCCAGGGGACAGACTGTTTTAACAGCAGCAGCATTAAGTTAGCAAACTATATGCAACGGGAAAAAAGAACACACTTTTTGTACTCTCCAGAGATTTCTAAAAGCTAAATGACAATATGCTAAAAAACCCTGAACAAACAAATAAAAAAAAAAAAACAAAACCACCCACCAATCCCCACAAACAAATAAAACAAACAAACAAAACAAACAAACAAGTATAATTGATTCTCTCTTTCAAAGCAATAAAATCACACACTCACTCTTTCTCTCAGAGAACACATTATGTTGAACAGGAAAATCCTTTTCACCTCAGAAGAGGTTGCTACTATCGTGGGAAGACTCTAGTCATGAATACCTACGTTTCACTAAAATTACAAAATTTCAACTTTGAAATTGGCACTATGGTTCCATATACTTGTTTCCCCCCCAACATAATACTCAGACTCCAATCCCATGAATTCTATAAGATCAACTCCATGTTGGGAATAAATATATATATTGAGACTTTCTGGTAAAGATTTGCACAGGTAGCACATCAACTCTCTGTTATGAAGGGAGCAACAGCCCACTCTTTGAGGAGTAGGGGTACAGCTAATTACTGTTGCCATTCAAAAGAGATAAGTATAAACTTATAACAGTAGTCAGAAATAAATCAGAGGAAGATTAATGTGATCAGTTTATTTTTCTCTCTATAAAGAATAGAGATAAAATAATCCTAATGAAGACCACCAGGACATCAAAGAAACAGAGTAATGTTTGAAAGAAACTTCAGAAGCTACCCTGATTACCCTGATTGACTGAGCCCACTGTTAGTTACTTTCCCTGCCACAAACTGAAAAAAATAGTATGTCAAGATTTACATAAAGAACCTACATTGTTACAGACATTCCTATTCAATTATTCATATACCTTGTTTCTAGTAAGTCTAATCTTATTTTCACTTCTATCTGAATATCACAGATTTCATCCCAGTTCTTACACTGATGTTAATACCAGAGAGAGAGGAAGGGGTTGTGTTGAGGTTTTACTCATTGTGTAATACAATTAACACATTTGCTTATCTAATCAGTTAAAAGATGATTCATATCCTATTTGATCTGTATTGATCCCACTGTCATCCATTATCCCCATATTAAGAAAAAAAGAAATTACACCTTCCCTTTGTGTTTCTTCATAGACATAACATTTTCAAACAAATAATAGTCTTAAAACTCTTTATTTTTTTTCTAATTCTACAAAATCCAAACCTAAAGTGAAAACAGAAGTCAATAGAAAAAAGCTGTCTTTGCATTCATTTGCATAGAAAACATGTTCCATGCACATTAAACAAGCAGATGAAAAACACTTTTCAACAACAAAATGCCAAACTGAACTCAAAGGTCTAAAGTCTTGACTTGTTATACCATCCCACACTAATCCTGTCATTGCTAGCAGTTGATTTGTATCAGTAAGTATTACAATATAATGTAATTAGTAATGGTAATATTAGCACAAATAGTATAAACAGCCCTGCTTTACTGCCTTTAAATTATTTTTGTAGGCATGTTAATAACATACCATCAAGCATCAATACAACTCCTTGACAGCTTCTTGAAAAAGATTATGCATGTCTAAGCAATTTTCTCATACACAGGTTTTCTTTAGAAAGTACGTTGTCACTATTCCATTAGCTCAAAAGGGAGTGTATGCATAAAAGAATCTCTGCTAAAGAAGTCTGACTGCTAGCCAGGAAAGCATATGTTCAACAGTCTGTATTTACTGTTGGCTGTGTTAGGGTTGTAGGTACCACAACATCAAATTAGTTTCATCTTTGAAAGATGTCTAGCGGTGCAGTTAATGCTTTTAATTTTCAAAGGGGCAACCCTTTGAATGGCACAAACTCTCGTTTTGACAGTATTTGAACAGGGACTGTTGGAAAGAAAACAGAGTAGATTATACTTATATATATATAGATATATCTTAGATGTCACCCAAAGTGTCTGAAGTCCACCAGAATCTGGATGGTGTACTAAACTAGTCACCTTCCTGAAACCATTTAAAAAAGCACTCATACATCTCCCAT
>WBMV01000649.1:816604-847288 GCA_013396655.1 Campylorhamphus procurvoides
GAAATGTATCTATTTTTGCTGAACATCCAACCATTAACAACCAATTAACCAATCATTAACACCAACTTGCGGGCCCAATTCCCTTAAATGCTATGATATGATCCACACAAGGTTAGAGAAAAGTCTGTTTTGTCAGGTTAAATTATACAGAGATGGAAACCAGATTTTTCTCTAATCTCTTATTTTTCCTAAAACAGTGGAAGTGGATTAACTCAGTATTCTTCAAAAGTTTATATGTCTATAGTCAACACCCTTCATGGAATATTTCAGTCCAAATTTTCAGTTTGATTACTGCAAGCAAAGTTTCAGTTTAAGAAGCCAAGATGAGGCTCTTCATTAAACCTAGGCTACTTGCAAAACATAAAAAAAATAATTCACTTAATTAGTATATTATATTAACAACTTTAAAAACCACCAGTTATGCAAGTTTTATATTACATTGACATTCAGTGTCCTATTGCAAATTCAATATTCCCCAGTGTGAGAAAATACTTTGATGCAATATAGCAGCTGATAACACAGAAACATATCTGTATCTTTTAACTCTGAAATCCAACATAACTTTCTAATTATTTTCATAAAATTGAATATTCTCTTAAGAATAGGAACCAATGAATTTAGAATCCATTTTACCATAACAATTACTTCTGTTTGGTTTTGTGAAGATAAACTGGAGGTAGTGCTATGATACAATTCTAATATTTAATTACACAGAATCTTCTAAATTGTGAATGTAGGAAAGTAAAATAGTTTAAAAAACACCTCAACTTAAAGTACAAATGGGTAGTTTAGTGCCAAAAGAAAATAATTTTATGAAGCTGGAAAGAAACTATGAAAATCATGTTAGAAGTTAAAGACACAGAAATTTATAAATTCACTTTCTAATTGCAAAAAAAAATGTGTAGTACGTTTTAGTAAAAAGCATTTACTGCAGTGGTATCACACAAAGTTCTTCAAATTAGTTATATGGATCCATCAAATAATTGTTTTTACTCCCCAAACAAATTCTAATCACCAAGTGTATGAAAAAACCTTTTTTCTTCACACAGCCTTTATTTGAGTGGGTCATCACAGCAGGTTCCCCTCTGTTCCCTCTCTTTTTAATACATATATTACTTATTTATTTCTATTGGAGTAAATAAAAGGAAAAATAAATTCCTGGCCTACATTTGATTTGAGATTGGAAGAAAACCTCAGTAGTTGAAACAAATTCCTTGAAAATTTGAGCTAAAGTTCAATATTAAGTTGCCTGAAAGTTTAAATTCCTCTATGAATATTGAGTAAAGAGTAAGATCCTCTCACTTTCAAAATTTTGTTGTGTGTTTTTCAAGCCAGCATCCCTTATTTACTACTTCAGCACTAAATTGCAAAACCTATACTATGTACTAAAATAGTACATAAATAGTAAAATGTACAAAATCTGTACTATGATCTAATTACAGCAGAATCAGTCAGACTTTTTCAGAATTGCAGAAACTGGGAGAACTGCCTAGCTTCCAGGTCCAGGTGTATACAACATAACTAGGTGCCATAACTAAGACAAGCCTATCTCATAATATTTCTGCCTGACAGACAGTAAAAGTTTGAATGTGCCAGGTTACACACAGTAAGTTGTTGGATCAGATGAACTTCAGAGGTACAGCAATATCGGTTCAGATCAAGGATCTGTCTGGCTCACTGTATTGTCTCCAGCCATCTTGACAACTTCTGTGAAATTACTGCAGTACAAATGCAAGAGCATCCAGTTATCTGGATCTGCAGTCGATTCATTCCTTCACAGGTCTAAACCAAATGCGTAATTTCCTGTGTGCGTACATTATACAGGATTGGTCACTCTTCTAGGGGAAGGAAAAAAAAAAAAGAAAAAAGTAAAAGGGGGAGGGGGGGGAAGGAAAAAAAAGAACAGTTCTTTATTTCAGAAAACAGATCCCAAACCCCAATTTACAACAAATGATTCATGATTCATGCTGGCCCTAGAAAACGCAAGAGATAAGCAAGCATCCCTCAAGCTTTCTCCCAGCTTCTGATTATTTGCAAATCAGCCTGACAGCTATTTAGAAACACACAACTGTTCTCACTATTTCATATTTATGCAGGATAATTTATTAAACAACAGTTAAAAGTGATGATATGAGTAAAAAGAAAACAGCTAAAGCTGAACTGTCCTATAGAAGCAACTGTGAGGCTTTAGGGCATTTTTAATTCGTTGTTTTCTAATTCTGTCTTTATTAAAGACTAGTACTTAGTGACTCAAATTACACATATCTTGGACTCTTCAGTGTTACTTTTTAAGTATCTAGTAACAGAAAAAAAATCCCAAACGAAATAAAACATGAGTTTAAGAGGTCAAACTGACACAAATAGTAGCTACATATTTATTTAATATTCTGTCCGTACAGTGATATTCTCACTATTACAGAGTTCAACAGAAGATGCTACAGAATGTCTTCAGCTCAAAACACTACATTTCCCACTGTGTCTCCCATGACAACCAGGCTTCTCTGAAAACAAACTGTACCACCCGAAGGCATCAAGAGAAGTAGAAAGAATTTGCATTTTTCCTTCTGTTGACTTCACCAGAAAAAACTGAGCTTCAGTGCATTCGGAACTAAAAGCAAAATCTTAATTTTCCCTTGCAAAATCCTACATACAAATGAATCAAGAATTGCATCAGCATACATTAATATATATAAAGAAAAACAAACCTGACTATCTAATTTGCTTGTTCTGATAGAATTCCTGAGATATCGCTAAAGCTGAAATTGCAAGTTACAGAGTGGGGTACAAGTGCATATACAAACAGAATTAGGCAGTTGCCATTTGCTCAACTCCAGAGTTTAGCAAATACTCACAAATTCCAATCAAACCTTTTTACAGTTTTTTTTTATTATTTCTGTAAACTTTCATCAAGGTTTACACAATCTCACACTGTGCTGCCACCAGAAAGACAGCCCTCACTTCTTCCTTTTTGCTGGGCACATCCTTTGTTATGTCAGTACTTAAATCACATAGCTCACCAGTTATGTCAGTTTCTTGAATCGACTAAAAACTAGACCTGCCTCTCCAAATTATTATTTTTCCCAGAAGAGCTGAACAATCACTAGTGCTGACACAAGAGAGGTGGCAGAAACAGACAGCTGGAGGCAGGGAAAAGAGCACAACTTGCCTTTTTGGCAGTTGTGTGGTCAAAACTGATGCTGATAGATCAAAGACAAGGCTAGAATATCATATGACAGGAGCTGTATCTCATTCCGTATTCTTCTCCTGAACTGAAAGAGCATGAGATGAACATGAATTCCCATTAGAACTAGCTTTATTATATAGTCAGCTAACACCAGTACTTTTTCACTATCTGGAACAATGATCTGATGATTTACGGTATTGGAAGCTAGGCTATCATTCCACAAGGGGCACATTGAGTAGGATCTTGACTTTTTAAAACTTAGGAAAACAAGTTCTTTAAAAGAACAAATAGTCACAGAACCAGAGGATTTGGTCAGGAGCATCTGCCAAAGATATCCCCTTGGGATCCATTAAAGAAAAGCTTCATCAGACTTCTACCACAGTAGAGCCTATAAAAGGTACCTATATTGCACTTAAAGAAGGAAGGAAAGCCAAAACAAAGTGCTCGTAGTAAACTGTAACTGTTTGCTCTTCAGGTCTAACCAGATAACTTCTAACTTCACATTAATGGGAGAAAAATCACAAAAAAATACAATGAAAATATGTCTCTATAAAGAATTTAATTTCATTAATACTAATCCTACAAAACAAAAACAAAACAAAAAAATATTGAAGAACCTTCAACCATAAAAGCTAATGATTTTTAACACTGGTGGTTCACCCCCGACAATTATTGGAAGTGTATGTCTAGAAAATTTACTTAACTGAAACAGTGCAGATTTAAACTCTTTAGACCCTTCAACTAAAACAAGCATTTGACTTTTTCAAAAGCATCTGTGCAAACAACTTGTCAAAGACAGGTCCTCAGAGCAGGAAATAGAAGAGCCAGCACACCAGCAAAAGCCTATGAAGTTAAATTCATTTCCTAAAAAATCTGTATGTCTGCAGTTATGCCTAAACATCATGTAAACTATGTATACGTTGCCATTCTAAAACTAAGTTTCCAAGCCACTGAAAAAGGCATTTTCAAAACCCTGAGAAAGACAGTACGGATGTAAACAGAGTCCCTATTTTGTTTTAAAATTCAAGATACTGCTTATCTTAAGACATTTCACAGTGTCAAGGCCCTAAAGCATTCACTTCTCACTGAGGTTTGTTTTACTGTGTGAGATCTGAGCTAAACGAACCACCATTTGATGAGGTGCACCAAGCAGATCTTAGAGCTTCTGATATGCAATTGCCCAGTTCCCTTGCTCTGATCCCTTCTCCTCCTGGAACAGATCCAGTAATCTCCATTGTACACTGAAACTCGCCCCAGAGGAGATTTTCTATGGCAGTTCTAGGGAGACTAACACCATTGTCAGACATTGCTAAGCCCTCAGATATTCAATCTCTTCCAAGTCAGTGAATTTTAAAAGTGTCCTGTAGCACAGGGTTCGCTGTTTGATATTTTGCACTTGAATGTGTGCCAGCTCACCTTTCAGCTGCATTGGTTACTAAGGGTGAAAACATTTGTACGGTATTTGTCCTTTTTTCTGAAATGGGAAGGCCATTTCTCAGAGTTTAACAACGTTGCCACATTAATAGAGCTGGGGGGGCTAGCATTCCTTTCAATTAAAATGCTGTGGTTTTCAAACTGAGTGAGAAATTTGATAATGTAGACAGCACATGTAAAGCCTGTGGCTTGCAAATGACTGAGAACGTGCAATCCATCATCTAAAACAAAACCCATAAGAATTGTCCTAGCATGAACAATATCTTTCCCAGAACTATTACCATTGGCATCCTGCACCATTTCACACTGCTACACTGAGAAAATATGAAAGTATTCCTGAACTGTTCAGGGAATACAAATGCATTTGGTCTTTGATTAATTGCATTAAAACCACAAATGTGAAACCTTCACACAGAGAAATGGGTGAATAGGACACTTTTTTCCTCTTTTATTTTTGTCTTGTTATAAAAATGCCACTTTTAGGAAAGATGCCAGCAATGCTGAAATACACTGAAAATGTCCAAGTGTTGGCCAGAATGAAAGCTTTGCCATGACTGTCAAGGGTTCTTATAAAGGATATCGGGGGTGGGAGCGGTGGTGAAGAAAGGACAAAACTGTGAGATTTTCAAGGTGATTTTTTCCTTATATTATTATGCACATTTCTTCTAGTACTTTTGTGTTTTAACCTTTCCCATGCCCCCAGTATAGGAAATCCCTTCTCATTCCCATGAAATTTTTCAGGTTTTTCTCTTCATAATATGTTCTGCCTCTTCAGGCATCTTGGCAATCTGCTTATTTGCCCCTATGCCAGACACAGGTATTCTCAGTGCCTTACCTTGCAAATCAATCAATTCTATTTTGCTAGCAGTAAGAACACTAACCCAGAGCGAGCAGCATCTAATCCAAAATCAGCACCTTGAGTTTGATCTTTGCACACTGGATTATTGAACTATAACAACTAGGGGATTTAAGAAGATATTAATGTCTGTGAGCATTTAATTAAATTTGTTTGGATGGCATTCATCTAGTTTCTGGCCATACCTCTACTGTTAGGCCATGAAAAGAAAAGAGAAGCAAACACCTACCATAGACAAAATGATAAAAGTCTTGATGGTAAAATTCCAGGTGACAAGAGACAACAGCCATGGTGGAGAGTGGGAAAGAAACACAAAAGAGTAATAGAAGGAGAACATACACATGAAGGCATCACATAAATTGCATTATTTTTATGCATAAAGCTGGACTGTAGAGCCAGTTCCTTGAATCCAGAACATCGTCCACAATATTGCTCAAGGTAACAGGTTTAGTGTGAATTGCTAAGATCAATTTACCTCAAAAAAAATAAAATATCAAATTTAGAAGGAGAAGTTGTGACATAATTAACAAGATATTATTTATTAATCATACCAAAGGAAAAACTTACAAAAGTTTATAGACACTATTTACAAGTTGGATGTATCGAAATCCGTAAGACCTGACAGAATTTGCCTGAGAGTGCTGTAAGGGCCGGCTGATTTGACTTTACTCCACTGTCTATAACTTGCATGGCAATTACATGAGGTCCTTGATGGCTATAAAAATGCCACCATTACATTTGTCCTTAAAAAGGCAAGAAAAATGACACAGAGAATAATGCTATGAGTCTCAGATAGGTCTCCAGCTTTAGAAATATCATAGTGTATCTCTCCCTGGAATCCTTTTCTTCAAGCACATGAAGACAAGAAAGTAATCAGGAATGCGCAATGGATTTACCAATAGTAAGTCATGCTTGATCACCTGATATGACCAACCTGATACCTCCAATGAAATGTCTGGATGCAAAAGACAATGGATGTAACCAATCTTGACTTTAGCAAGACTGTAGATATTATATCAAATGCTTTCTTTATATAAAGGTGAGGAGACATGAGCTAGGAAAAAAGCATTGCGAAGTAGGGTAAGGGTTAGTTGTATTGACATGAAACCAAAGGCTGGGCACCTGGCTAACAGCTGGCAACAAGCAGACTACCCCACTAGTTGATATAGTATTCTAAATTATTCAGTAACTTGATTTGCACATTGGATGATGACACAGACTGCACCCTCAACCTTTTGAAGATGGCAGTAATGTTGGGTGAGCGCTTGACTTAACAAACGGAAGAGTCTCAATCCAGAAAAAGCTGGAAAAAAAACCCTAAGGACTGGACCAACACATAATTTATGCGACTCAATGAAGAGATACGCGAAGTTCTAAGAAACAACCGGTGTGCAGACTGAAAATAACAACCCTGGAAAAGGTGTTTGAAGTTTATGACTAATGTCAAGTGGAATGCACACCTCATGGCAAATAAGGCAAGCTGCACACATTAGGAGTATGATAGTTGCAAATTACTATCCCCTTTTACTCAGTATCATTGAAATTGCATCAGTAGGGATGTTGAAAAACTCAGGAGATTGCAGCAGGTAATGTCAAGACTCATGCATTTTTATTACCATATAACTATTACTATTACATTTACATATTGTTATTATCACTGCACTTTTTAAAAAAGGTGATTATTCAGAAAGGATAAGAATAGGTAACTGATCTTTAGTCACCACTGTATGGCAGACAGATGATAACCATATTTTAAGTCATGTTTCAGAGACAAGAAAAATGCTTGTTGTGTCTATGTGGCATTTCTCAGCATCTAACAACACTATCACTATTCTGTATTTCTGTATTAGAAACTACAGAACATAGATTCATAAGGATAGACAGTAACTGAAAATACCTCTTAGTCATACTGACAGGGGACTTGTAGCCATATACTACAATTTGCATCTTCACAGGTTTTTTGGTAGGGGGATGTGAAAGGCAAGAGGGGAAAGAAGAGGAACAGAATTATAAATAAATGAATGAAGACTGACACTGTTTTAGGACTTAGGAACTAAAAGTAGTTATTTTAATCTAGAAATAATTTTTGCATACAGAGAAAGAGAGAGAGAGAGGCCAACATTTCCCAAATTTTCAGGAAAAATATGGATGGTTGAAAGCCTGTAAGATTATGAATAGGTTTGCCACCATCCATTGTATTTTGTTTCCATAACTTCATATTTCTTTTCCACCACTCAAAGCACTTTTATTGGAAGTGAACAAGAACAGCATCTGGAAAGGGGCAAAACAGCTTTATTTGTCTAGTGTTGAATCGTTCCACTAAATATTACCTTCTTACAACTTCTCAAATGACACTGGTGAGTAGCAATAAGGACAAATTAGCAATTATATTTGCCATGTAGCTTTAAATATTTTAAAATGGCATATGGAAAATTACATCGCTACAAAGCAATACAAACATGGGAAATTTAAATTGTCCTCAAAAATCTAATTCTAGTTATTTATTTAAAATGTATACTTATCAAAATGGCAATGTCAGTAACACAGAACAAAATATGCTGGTAAGAAAACAGAAGGGAACATAATATAATCATGAGATTATATGCCATTGTTGATATATTTAGATCCCTTGGTTTGAAGGCCATACACTGCAAATAAAAACAAGTTCTGAGACTAAAGGCACAGCAGAGGCATGTGGAAATTGAAAAGATGCTTCGTATTGTACAGCATCAGGAGGTATGCAATCCATGATAGGCATGAGATGATTTCTCAGGGAGTTTGTCACACCCGGACAGAATTCTTCCACCCTGTTCACTTAAAGAACTGAGAATGGGACAACTAGTACAGCTGCCTATAAAATCTTTTGCTCTCTGAAAGTCACAGAAGAGCATCATTTATGACAGCAATAGACTTGGAATATTTGTAGGAATTGTGAAACTACTGAACTGTCACATAATGTTGTCATGCAACTGATTTAATTTGCCTTTGTGAAAATTAAAGAAATAATAGAAAGGAGAAATGAGTGCTAGGCCAATATGTTAATTAAAAAAAACCCCTAAACCAACCAACCAAGCAAAAAAACAAAACAAAAAAAGAAATAAGAACAAGAGGGTTTAGGAAGAGGTTGAATGAATAATAAAGATCATGCTAGCCTAGGAAAAACAGGATTTTCACACCTCAGCTTGTGAAACTATTTTCTCATGCAGTTTATTTTTTTTAATAGTCTTGAACCAAATATTTGCTTTAAGTTTCTAAGAATTTTATCCTTAAAAATCTAAAATATAGATTCAAATAAATACTTTTTTTAATTATTATCACTTTCTTTATTTCTAAGAGTAGCTTTATATATATAAAGCATTCTATGCAAGCTGGTGAACGCATGTCTTTATCTGTATCTTAATTGAAAAGGATTTCAGTAAAATCAGAGGACATACAGAAAAAAGATCTTATCTGGCTCTGAAACAAGAATAACAATAAATTATTAGAGATGGTTACACAATTTTTCATGTTGACCTTCCACTCTAAATTTAGTCATTTTCTATTTAACAGAAACATTCATCTACTATTTCATAAGGTTTTCTTGTATTTGGTTCTACTGGAAGGAGCTTTTCCTTGTTGATCCTTGGAAGAATGGGAAAAAGACACAGTTCTAGTATTTATTAATAGGTTATAGCTGAAACGAAAATCCAAAACATTTTTATGAAAGAACCAGTGTTTTAAATTTTGCTGCCTCTTTTTTTTGAGGTGTTTTGGCCATGAAGCTTAAATGTGTCAGTGGTTTGGATTCTGAGAGGTATTATTTCTGAGCAATACTTCTAAGAAATTTATTTGCTCTCTTAAATTTATAGCTTGGAAGGAAGGCTATCAGGCAGACAAGAAAAACCACCTGAAAAACAACCAACCACTAAAAATAAACCCCAAACCAACCAAACAAAAACCCAACCCAAACAAACCAAGCACAAAAACCCCCACAAAACAAACAAACAAACTTACAAAAAAACAAAACCAAAAAAACCCACAAAACAACTCTAAAACTGTTTGGGGAGACTTAGAAGTCCATTAGATTATCATTTGCATAAGTACTCAAACCCCTATAACTGAAATTCTAGCTGCATATCAAACAAAAGAAGCACTGTTAGCATTTGCTTTGGGTTCTGAAATTAAAAGGTTAGAACTGCAGAATGTTAAACCCTTATTTTCTACTCGAGGACATGACAAAACTTCTGTCAATGGTTGTATTAACTGATATTTATTGACTCTGTCCTTAATAAAAGTTCAGTGATGACAAGTCTTCTATCTCTCTAGGTATTTTATTTTCAGATGATGGTCCTTTATGAATATCATAGGAAAAAACAAATAAACAAACTTTTAATCTGAGTTTTCAATGCCACAGTTTAAGATAAATCCTTCTTCTTGTATGCACCATGGATATACAGAGAACAGATGATTCCTTCTCTATTTACAACAGCCTTTTACATGATAGACTTCCTGCAAAGGAACAAATATAATGCAACCACATAGGGACTGAGCCAGTGTCTGATAAACTCAGTGCATAGCCACTGCAATAATCATTTATTATATGTTGTGCCAAATGTCCCATAGAGCCACTGCTGTATTTTTCCCAGCAGGAAAGGAAGAAGGATAAAATCCTTTATTGTTATCTTTACTTGTATGAAGTGCTCAGATACCACAGTGATGAAAACCATATTAGAAGTTACCTAGGCTCCCTACTTTCTTTCAAGAATAATTTACCCACTCCCAAGAATTGCAATGGCAGTTGCTATTTCCTGAAGTCTTTCCAAAGCAACCTGTAGAAATGTCACCTACATCAGGCTTTGAAATATGCAAAGGATGAGCTGTACCAATAAAATCTAGTCAAAATGCTACACTATATAACAAAACCTAAAGAAAAATTAATAATAAAAAAAATAATTGAAGAAAAAATTTAGCTTTCCGTATAAGTGTTGTCAAAGTAATTTTCAGTAATTTTTCCTTTAACTATGCTTTTTTACTTTTTAGTCCATTAATAAGATACAGGTATCTATCAGAAAAGCCTGACCTAGCCATGTTTCCAGGCCTAATGTAAGAATTAGTTTTTTCCTCAAACTACATGGTTTTTTTGGGTTTTTTTGTTTTTTTTTAAACAAAATGAAGGTATGCCTACTAATTTGCTTTTTTCCACTGCTATCAACCCCTACTCCCTTAGATGCAAACAGGTTCTATTTTTAACAGTAAGAATAGGAACCAGAAATAACAGATAGAGGGGCAGGCTAGATTTCCTTATAAAGAATGAGAAGGAGAAAAAGGTAAAGCTGTTCACAATTATTATAAACTTCTTTAGGACCTTGAAGCATTCTTCCTACATCCCATTTTCAGGTTTGCCTGACTTACATCATGATATTAGACATGGTGGCTTTAGCAGTTAACACATCTGTGAGTATGATCTTCTTCCCCAGCAGACCACTCAGTCAGTATTTAATATCAGACAAAATTTAAAATGTATTTGTTTAAACCCACATTTCCAGTGATGAACCATACTACAGCACTGTCTGAGAGAATAATTCATTATTAATACAATTAAGATTTCCTTCAGCTACGCTAGAGTCTTCGTTTTTGAAACTAATTAGCCTCTAACCAGTCTCAGATTTGTTATGCCTTGAGAGTGCTCAAATATGCACCTATCTGTCATTAAAGACACTACTACAGTTACCCAGAGTAGTGCTCACAAAGACTAAACCAAAATAATCACCTGCTCCCTCTGTTTCACAGTTATATGTTCCCTTTTTTGTCTGTCATTGATTACTGGGATATCACCTGGTAGTGAGGTAGATTAACTTTTCTCCTGGTCCTAACCCTTAAGAATTTCTGGGGTTTGGCCATTTCACCACTGCAGCCATTGGAAAATGGTGACATTTTATTGACTATATTATTAGAAATATCAAATCTACAACCTTTTCTTTTAGACTTATACCTCCTATTTCTATATCAGTATTCTATAAAGGCAAAAGGTCTTGGAATGAGATCTTCAACTGAATATATCTTCCCCTGGGATATGTTTTAGTTTAAGGAGGAAATCTGAAGACTGTCAGAAAACCTAATGAGGTTCATCTATTGTTACCTTTACTCATGTTGTAACTTTATTACCCTGTTTTCGGTAAGCAGAGGCACTAGCTTGAAGGATAATTACTGGACTAGCTAAATTATAGGGGGTTGTTTTGGTTTTAGTTATTGATTTTTTAAAAAAATTGGTTTCAGAACAATCAAGTACAAGTTGCATTTGCAGAGCAAAAGTAAATGGGGCAAGGGGAGAGTGGGGTGAAGAAAGAAGTGTGTGCGTGTGGGGAATGCTATCCAGCCATTGAAGATGCTGTTGATAAAATTTATTGCTAAAAATTTAATATGTTTAGGGCCATGATGAAATGCTTATCATCAGCTTGCATTGCCTGTAGTTCTTGCTGATTCCAGCCCGCTCAGCGTATCCTGGTAATGAAATGAAACGGCATGGGCCCAGTGCCTGCAAAATAAAATTCATTTCATTACAGTTTGAGAGGCTTTCTTTTTCTTTTATTTCTTAAAGGCTGGGCTCAGGAACATACAGATCACAAACCCTTATGGGGTTACATTTTTTTTGTTAGAAAAAACAATAGGTTTTTTATTTGTTATTAAAAGGATAATCAACACCTTATATTTTAATTTACTGGCAATGACTCTGGTACATCCTCCCCTTAGTCCCAGCTATGGCTGCATACTTTCTGAGCACCTATTTTAAGAAATTCTACTTACAATAATTGTCATCATTGATTGGGTAGTATATTGGCTTCTTTTTCCTCAACTCTCCTTATTTACTCATTACACAGCCATGGTGACTCTAGCTTAATAATTACTTAAAGGTTACAAAACACCAACCAGGACTCAGTGGCACTGGACCTTTCCACCAGGTGAAAAAAATAAAAACACAAGATCTGATTTCTGATAGCACAACATGAGAATGTTTTTGTTTGCTCTGGGTTTATGTTTGCCACATATAGCAAGTTCTCTATAGTTATCAGTCTATGGAGATGCATAACTGGTACACATTAGACTATATCTAAAATACCACATTTGAACAAAATTACATCACTATGACTCATAATGTTCCTATTAACTAAATCTTCCTACAGTAAAGTTTGTCCTTGTAAATTGATATGCACAGTTTTGGTCAAAAGCACTAAGAACAGGACTAGTCTATCAAGTTCTGGTTTTACTGCGCTCTCCTTTCAGAACCTTTATTTTATCGCCTGTCAAATAAAACTGTATTAATTTTTGCATTTAAAGCATATTTAACACTTCCCAGAGTTACTGGTTTAGCTTTAAAGCCAAATTTACCTTGCATTCCCCCTACAAAATGAGGAGTTTTTATTAAACTGACTATATAGGTGTCTCAAAATTTGGCCTTTAGTATTTCATACTTCCAGCAACAAATTGAGTGATCCAAATGTATCCATATTTCTGCCATAAAAAGGCAAATTTTATAAAGGGATATGCATTCTATTCTGAAATGTGCTAAACTTTCTTTTATGGGATAAACAAAAGGATGGATAGGTACAGTGATTAAAGTGTTATCTTAGGGCTTTAATGAGCTGGGTTCAAGTCTCTGTTCTATTTTCCTTATCTCTTTGAGACAAAAAGCTACATGAATCGTGTTCCCAAACTAATAAAAATACCCAGACGCTTGTGGTTCTCTGTCCTTGAAGATACTTTAAAAAGTTTGTTGTTTGGTTGTTTTTTTTAATTGCTTTTTTTTTTCTTTTTTAAAGTTAACTATAACAAATTAATTCCACGTGGACAACATTTCAACATAATATACAGTGTTTAAAAAAAAAAAAGAAAAAAAAAAGAAACAAAAGCAGCTTTCTTGGGAAACCTGAAGGCCTTGAAAACCATTTATTGGTCCTCTAGTATTGACAGGCAAAATATCTTGCAAAAGAAACACCTATTGGATATAAGTTACGATATTTCTTTCTACACTTATTACTCCTATTAACAGAGCATAGCATCTAGTAAGTACTATCGATACTTAATGGCTTACAACCTAAATTTTTTTTCTACTTTTTTTTCCCCCTTGACTAGTCTATAATCTGTCATTTTCCATTGCCAGACCATTCTGAAGGCCCTCATTAGGGTAAATGCAGGTGTGAGTTGGCAGCAAAGTTACACAGTACTTTAGCTATACCTGAACAAAAAGTTCAGTTAAATCTGTTGACTGACAGAAACCTAACACTTTCAAAACAGAATTACATTCAGCGAGGTGCTGAAGATTTTAATTGTTCTACAGCAATCTGTTCTACAGGTCTACTAACCTCACTAAAAGCACTAGGAACAATCAACTTTCTGATTTTTTTTCTCGATATGTATCTGCTGCCCTTTGACGGCACATTCCTTTTAGGTAAACTTAAGTCTTTTGAAACAGCAACAGACTGCTTTCTCCTGTCATTTTCTAGGACCTTATAGGGCTTGTTACTTAATCCTTTTAAAAGTGGATTATACTTCTTCAACATTCTCAGAGTTATTCCAACTCTCCACACGGCAATATTTTTTTAATTATTATTATTTTCAATTCTGGCGCTCTAGAACATCAGATATATACTAGATTACAGCTGCTACAAGGGAGATCTGGGCATTTTACCAATAAATCTGATGAACTTCAATATCATTAGAATGATGATGACACTTAACTGCCTGCTTCCCCAAACACATGCCACCTCCTTTCAATTAGCCTTTCATTTACTACCAGTGCTACTGAGCTTAATGAAACAAAATACCTTTTCCTGCATTGCAAAGTGTAGCCTGTCATTAGAAAAAAAATGTAGTCTCCAAATTTGTTTGCAATAGACCACTTCTTCCCAGAACAAGAAAAAAAAAAATGGAATGGAGATAGTTTCCTAAACTCTTGCAATGAGATTAGAAAATTGGTTTTATTGACTGTAGGCATTTGAATGCAATGGTAATCAGGGAGAACAAGCATTACTTGGCAGTCTATATGCCATAAGAATGGTGACTAGATGGCTTTTGGTTGCTTGGTTTTTGTTTTTTTTTAACTGAGCTGGAAAGAAGAGGAATCTAAGTACGGAACCAGGAGTATCAGTGGTTTGGCTGGCTGAAATATGTAATAGCCATCACTGTCACTAGGAGCTTAACACTGGGCAAATACAGATAGTCATGTTGATAAGGGTCAAAGGAACTAGAGAAAAATGGACCGGAAGGAATCAGTAAAGAAAATGCCCAAAGATAAATAATAGATACAAAAATATCTCGGACTTCAACTTTTTTATCCCAAAAAAAAGAATGTAAACACAGTTTTTAAAAAATCTGCCAAAATTTTATCTACAGCCATACTGTAAGTTGCTTCAGTTATTAACGTATCAAACATTTATGATTAATAATAACCTTCTCATGACTGAGTTAACGTGCTTCAGATTTCAGAATGAGTCAAGCCAAACCAGGTTAAGTGATTCACTCTGCTGATTATTTTTCCTCAACGTAAATTTGATGAGATATGTTTCCTCTGGAATCTTTTATCAATAAGTGCTACAACCTTCAGCCACAGTAGAGGGCTCAGAGCCATAAAGTATTGCAGTACTGCATAAAAGAAGAACTGTAAATGCTGCAGTGAAGTTTATTGAAGAAGTCTTGATCACCATGACAGTAAACTCCTCTAACCACAGCCAGTACAGTGAAAGTTAGTTACAGAATTTATCGAGCCCTGTTCAAACCAAATACGTATCTACCCTCACTCTTCACTTTTATTTTTCTTCATCACCCAGAAGAACATAATTTTTTGGTTTATCATAAACCTTCTGTCTGTTCTGTCCTCTAAGTCATTTATCACACTCCTCAAGGTCACAGGGGAGTCTCAGTGGGAAAGCATGTGTGTTTGATTGATTGGTACAATGATGTTTATGTCTACCAAGGATGCTAAATGAGCTTCTCTCCCTTCTCCCCATACTCTCTTGCCTCGAAGCAATAATGTGATTGAAGGGAGTGGGGAGGTGGAAGGAAGAGAGTGGGAACACCCTAAAGGGAAAAAAAGAAAACACCTCACCTGTGAATCCAATTAAGAAGGTTCATAAAGCAGTATTATGCCTGGTCACTAATACCTGACCACTTGCTAGCTAACAAAAAAAAAACATTTTCTAGAAAAAATAAGATACAGTAAGTTTGAGAGGAGTGAGAGAATACAAGAGACAAAGAGACACAGTGCACAGGAGCCAGAAAGAGAACAATAGTGTAAGAGTGTACGTGAGAAAGGGAGAAAGAAAAATCATGCAAAGGAAAATAAAAGGAAAGTGAGGGAGGGAGCAAGCAATGGAAAGAGTGAGTAACTGACCATGCAAGGATAAACCAGCAAGACACTGAGTGATAGCACACAAGAGAGCACATGAAAAAGGGCATGAAAGAGAGCACCTGAGAAAGTGTGAGAGGCAGTGAGCATGCATCTGAGAGACTGCAACATTTCATGCAACTGGTGTGACAGGAATAGGGCAGAAGAACACGTGGAAAAAAGTGAGACTGAGAGCAAGGAAGAGCAAAAGGAAGACAAGGGAAAGTAAATGAGGAGAAACCAAACATGAAAACCTCCCTCTTGGAAAAAAAAAAAAAAAAAAAAAGAGAAAATTCCCTCTGTTGCTAATACTTGCACTGCTATTTAGAAAAAAAGGCCCACAATTTAATGCATCTGTAAATGGCACTTCTAATATACATCTATTAATTAAATTGAAAATAAATATACATATGATTCTGAAATGTACATTTACTATATCTGATATATTAGATGAAAAGCTGTGCTTCTCTGAACAACTCCTTCCTGTTCATCTCTTAGAAACTCAAACACATAAACATGCCATCAAACAGATTTTATCTGTAGCATCCAGAGACACCATTTTAATTTCAGAGACAGGAGAAATATGAAAGATTATGACTGCAGTAGGCATCAGTGGCTTGTGGATTATCATAATATCTCCAATAAAAAGTTAACAGATTAAAACAAAAGTCACTACCATAAAAATGCTAAATAAAAATCATATTTCTTACTGATATATTTGTTCTTCATAAGTACATCTAAGTGCCACTATCTAAAGGAGTATTCTGCTGCCTTTTAGTCACAATAGCAGTAAAGAAACAATAGATATTGGTGTTGAAAACAGAGTGAAAGAAACTGTTATTCTCCTTTTACCTCCATGATTTGTCATTTTTAACCTTGCACATGCAAACTTTAAAGCTTTCCTACTACCAAAGCACACAAATATATAAAAGCAGTTTCCAAATCTCGAGTTGTGCAATGAAAACTTAAATCAATTATGGAAAGAAATTGATATAAGATTTACTATTAAAATTATTAAGCTGAGTAATCAGAACAGATGTCAAGAACTAAACACTTAAAACCCATTAATATTGTATAATTTTGAAAATTATTGATAGCAGAAATATGAAGAGCCACTTATTTGTAAATGGTATGCTGAATTCTTTAAAAATGAAAAAGCATAACACTAAGGTAAGAAATAGTGAACAAACTATGTAAGCATTTTAATTTTAGTTGTTTGTGTTTGTGGGTTTTTTTTTTAACTGAGCAAAATAATTTTCACTAAAAATTGATTTCATATTAGTCATGAGACTTGTATGAAATCTGAGACCTCAAGTTACCTAAGCATATCAAATATTTAAGAAGAATATCTAAAGTTTTCAGTATTATAATTGAGATTACCTCACAAATCAGGATGGATAATAAACAGCCTGTCACACAAGACATTGTATGTTCTGTAAATATGGTACAGGATGCATTGTATACACACAAATAAAAGCCACCGGAGCAGTCCCACTCTAAAGTAGAGCAAGGATTGACTGAGAAATTCTCTTATGTATAAGTTCATTGTTTCTAATTATTCTGGATTTTTATATAGGTATATATAAATCACAAAACTCATCTTTGATATCTGTTTTGGGTTTTTTTTGGGGGGAGAGGGGGCAACCTGAGATTATTTCTTCAGTGCAGGATAAGAGGTAATAAGAAGCATGGTACTAAATGTCAGAAAAAATAAAACATTGGTTAGCTGTATAAGCATACGTGTGGTTTCTTTGCTATAACAGTAGAAACATCTGCTTTGGGACACTTTTGGCTACTGACTGCAGCATACTATTAGCTACTTTATCTATATGTCAGTAGAGAAAAGAGAATTTGCATGTAATAAAACCCATAGGTAATCAGCAATAAAAAGAGAAAATCTTAAAAAAAAATAATTTGCAGGAACATCCCAAATCTCAATGCTATCACAAACTAACCCACTCAGTTGTAAAATTATACTGGAAGCTTTTTACAAGCAAGCTTTCCCAAGCAATCTATCACTCCTTACCTTTGCCTGGGACAGATATATTGTGAGCAAAATAGTTGTCTTAATATTTCTGCTTCTATGAAACATGGATGAAAATCAATTAATGCTGTAATAACTTTTTCTTTTCTAATGCTTGACATTAAAGACAGGATTTAGACTAAGTTCTGTGGAAGGAAATGTTGCTGTTATTATTTCACTTATTTATTCTGAAATGCTTTTTTACCTTTTAATTACAGCAACTTTTTGAAAAATTGCAGACTTTCTTTAACCTTGGAAATAATTTTGCATTCTATTGACCCTCTCAAGTAGTATTAAAAAACACTTGGTAAGTTTAAATCTCATAGTTTACCATTACTAAAGGTCCAAAATCGGGTCTCAGTCCCCTAAAGACCAAACCACTGGAAAATAAAAACTAATGGGAACTAACAAAATATTGTTAGTTAAACTAACCAAATAGTGGTGAAAATATCACTATTCCAACTGAATCTTATACATCCTCAACTCCACTACCTTTACTTGTATACTGTGTATTTAATATTTAACTCAGACATGTCTTCCAAAGCACCTATAGAGAATATGTTCCAATCTTCAATAAGAAATGTGTAACAACATTTTACCACTTAAGAGTGTCTGCATCACCAAGGGTATTTACTTGGACAAAGACTAGGAACACTCTCTCAAATTCTCTCATTCCCTACCTACAATAATTCAGAACAAATGGCAAGCACTTTTTCTCAACTGCTTTCCTCAGCCTGTCTCCAAAGCTATCAGATCTATGGCACCTCAATAAAATATTCAGGCTCATGTTGCTACTCTGCTTACTCAGTTGTAGGATTTCATGGACCACATCTCCATTAACATCCACAGCCTGGCACATGACCTATAGCTCCAGTTGCCTCACAGAGCCCTCACAGGGTAGTCCTGTTCCTTCCTCCCCATCTTCCTCTTATTTCATGCCTAAACTATGTTCCCATTTTATAAATTTCAATTCCCATCTTCTCTCTTCATTCCCGTTGTTTATTATAACTCCGGATGGCTGCAATGCAAGATACCAGAGCTGTCACTCATTCTAAATCCTCTCCTCCACCTTCCATCCTCCCCCACTGTGCTCAATTCACTCCACATACAGCTGCATCACAGCTGTCATGATGAACGGCAAAGATGTCCTTTTTCCAATAAGACTGTGCCTGTGGCACACAGAGTTCCTTCGAACAGCTAATTAGCAGGAGAGAGGCCACGGCAAGGTTTGGTGCCGTCCATCAAGCCTGCTGCCAATGTCAACACCATCAGCTGAGCTGTCACATCTGGCTCCTCATCTAGGGGGACTGGCAAAGTCTCTTTTTACAGCTAAGGAAAGATGGTGGCATAGGGGTAGCAGAAAGTGGAGGGTCAGACTCTGTCAGTGTTCACTAAGAAGTGTTTCATACCTGCTGAAACCCTTTCTACACATATCTTTTGTCTCTTCCAGCTTATGACAACTTATAACTCTGACATCAAAAACAAGACATAATGTGCAAAGGTGGGACAGACTCATTTTTTGTTGTTGTTGTAGAAAGAGGGGCTGATACACTTGTAACTGGCATGGTATTTGCAATCACAGGTTTTGGAAACTTTAAAAGTGCTTATTTCCCAAAAACTTTTTTTTTCTAATAAGTAACAACCAAGGGCATACAATTTCTTGTGGGCTTTGGTTGCGTGTGTTTCTTTTTTTTTTTTTTTTAACTTTGAAAGCGAGGCTTGCTACGCATACACTGAGAACTACATGCACATGTAAATGGCCAAAGCTAAGCTTCAGTCAAAATGACAACCTTTGGACATCAGAAACAATTTTTTTTCAAGCAGATGAAAATGTAGAAGAGAATAAGAAAGGAAAGTAAGTCTCTGATTATAAAGCAAAAGGTTCTGGGATGCCTGTGGCAAGCTGCTGTACTTAATTTCAATAGTTTTTAGACATCTAAACTGTCAGAGTTAAAGCACAATATTTAGCTATGTCCATTAGTGTGGGCATGATGCCATCACATCAGGAGGATGCACTCTGAGCCCAGCTATTGTGCCAAATTTTAAAATAAGGTGCATTTTATTACTGTAAAATAATTTAAGTTGAAAGAGAACTGGGGTAATCATCTAGCCTAACTACTCAAAGCAGAAACTTACTTCAGTGCACAACCGGGTTGCTCAGGGCTTTGTCTAGTCTAGTGAGGTTTGGAGAATTTCAATGGATGGAAAGGCTCCACTGCCAGTTTTAGCGTCATGCAGCCAAGTACAAAATGGCTCTTCTCTCAAATCACACCTGGGAAAAGACTATGCCTTTGACTGTGACTATCCAGAGTTTATTCTAACTCTCCAGAGTTTATTCCAACTCTCATGACCTGTGAAGTCTTTGTACTTCACAAAGCACAGTCATGCTGTTGCCGACACTCATGTAAGAAAGGGACATCTTTATCATAGACTTCTAAAGAATAGCATAAGGCTATGTGTTTTCAATGCAATATTTATCAAAAAAAAAAAAAAACAAACCAACAACACAAAAAAAACCCCAGAATATCAAAAGGACCAAACTCTTACTTCAGTAGACTACGTAACCTGGTCGAAAAAGGTCTTCTCATTGCAGTATTTTTTTTTAACACTTTTGCCCTATTTGACTCACAATTTCATTTTTTATTTTAGAGTAAATATTTATCAGGTTTAGAATTAGTAGCTATGGAACCCACTTGTGATTAATAAACTTCCAATTTATTTCTCTCATTTGTTTTATTACTCACTTTGATATTGTTACATGGAGAAAGGGCAACTACCTTTATTTTCACTTGAAAGATTTGCCAATCATAGTTTAAAATTAGCTCCTTAAATGGCAATATACAATGTATGGCACAAGCAAACAACTTTTAGCAAAATAAAATTGGATTAGGTTGAACAGCAAAAAAATCAGAATAGAATTATTAGGAAAAAATGGGTTTATATTAAAAGTTATGGATGCAGAAGTATTACCAATTAAAATTGGTTTATTTCTCTATGACTGTAATGGGTCATTAACAAAATCAATCTCAGTTTACAGAATATTTTTATGATGTCATGCTTACATAAAAAAAAAAAAAAGAAAAGTAGGCTACATTTCCTCATTTTCCTTGTTCGAGTCTTCTACTTGGCAATGTCTTTAGTAAGACAGTTTTTGGGTGGTGGGGTTTTGTATTTATTTTATGTTAGGACAAATAGTTGCTTGAATAAAATCAATTAAATTTTATACATATTACTGACAAGTAATTGGAATGAGGTTCTCATTAAGAATCGCAAAGGAACAGGCATATACTTCATTTCCTCAAAATCTGAGTTACATTTCCAAGAAAAATATGGAAAAAGTATTTCTTTCTTTCAATCAAAATGTTACTCTTGGTTTTCAGTTAAACTCTTTTTTAAGCTTCTTATTTTCAAACATGTCTCCGAGACATCTGCACCCAGAAATTTCATGCTTGCCCTTTCTGCCAAATTTATGAAGGTAAAGATTGAAATTCACACTCATTAAAATCTCTCTCCATCAGTTCTTCAAACTTTGAGAACTTTGATTTCCAAGTGACATTGATTTTTGGATTTCATCCCTACAAGGAAGAAGTCTTATCAGAGACATACAGTGCACACTGGATGACTTGGTAAAACTGCTTCAGCTGAAGCATCAAACACACTGACAGGTAACAGTTGCTTGCACTGAAACACAGTCTAATGTGACTTCCAGTGGGATTATAATTAATATCACAGCATTTGGGACAAGTTGAATATTTTATCCAATGCTGGCCTTCAACTTTGAGTTCAATTTTTTTGCCTAAAATGAACAGTATAAAATTATTCTATGTTTTGTCTTCTACTTCAAAACAGTTATCAAACAGCCTAATTTTAAAAGCTTTGTAAAAAAATAAAAAATAAATAAATAAAAAAAAAAACCCAAAAAAAAAACCCCAAACCAACTTGTGATAAGTTATATACACTGCTCAGTTGTTGCTTCATGAAAGTATCTCAGGAAACAAATGAAGTACATGCATTTTACCTCCCAGACAAAAATTAACAATTCAGATCTACACTAATGATATAGAAACACCAACTACTTTATTTCAAGTGTCAGCTGAAACCAGTGAAATGTAAAATAAGTTTTGGTAATGCATAGGAAAAAAAAATCCATAAAACTCTAAAAAGTCTTTTCCTGCATATAATGGCAGAATGGAAATCCATCAAGATCAACAGAGTAAAAAGATAAAATGCAGCCCCTGATCTAGCAGGCACTTAGACCACAGATTCCAGAAGTGCAAAACAAACAGAGAAACACAACACCCACACAAACATAAATATGTGATACATACACAATATGTTTGTGCTAATCTACCACATAATAGGGTGTGAACTCTTGGCCATGGTATATTAGGACCATTCTTATGCTAACTGCTAAAAGAGATGAATATCGAGATTAATTAAATTATTTTAGTAAGCTAAACTATTTAGTTAACTATTAAGTTTCCACCCACTCATACTCCCAGTGGAAAAAAAAAATATTGTGATGGGAAGAAGTAGATAATTTACTAATTATATTTCTGAAGTTCTCTTTATTAATTCAGGAGAATGAGGTAACAGCTATGGAAGAAGCACCAAAACAGTGTATTTAAAACATCTGAAAACACAAAGATTGCTGTGGTAACTGCCAGACCACACAAGCTGAACTAGGAGACAATTACTACAAAACCAAAAACGCAATTGTGCATCTGACGACAACAACAACAACAACAAAAAGTACTATGAATATTTAAGAATCTTACGTCCTCTGTGAAAGGAATGAAGAGAAAGTTTTAGAAAGATCCATTAAGGAGGAAAAAAAAATAATCTCACTTGAAGAGTGTGAGGGGAGTGGAATGGTAATTTTTCCTCCGTTTTCCAGTCAGTTCTACTCTGCACTCCAATTCTTCCCAGATGTAAAGTGAACTACATTAGTTTTCCACCTGCTTTCAGATGCCATTAAGCTTCCTGAAAATAAACATTATTCTACAAATCTGCAAGGATTTCTATTTTTGAAAACTTGTGATTCACCCAGTTACTGCAATGATGTAACCCCTAATTAAAAGCATATTCTTAGATAAAGAGCAGACCACCTGACATTACATTTGCACTTTTGGAGTTCACAGAATGAATACTTTTGATATTGAAATTTTATTTTTATGATCTCCACGCTTTGTTTGACTGACCCAATTATGCTGGAATAAGACAAACATTTATGTAAGTGCTTAGCCTTGCATAGAACTCCCTCTCTGTTTATAATGGTCTGATTTCAGTTCCTCTGAATTGTGTCTCCTATTTCTTTCTGTTGTAAGGGATTGATTTAACCCCTTTCAAATACTGAAGAAATCATCACTCATAGAAAGATTCACTTTCTGTGTTGACATTGAGTAAAATTTGTGTTGGTCTCATGGAAAGCCACATGTGCAGCTATTGAGGTCCAATCCTTTGAATGAAATGAGATATGGCAAAATGTTCACCCCAAGCTGGAAGTATCCCACATATATCAATTTAGACAAAGCCATTTACTTCACTGTCAATACTGCTGGGGTGATTCTTTTTTTTCAAAGGGAAAACTCTAAGTCATGTTTCTGAACAGCAATTCAAGGAGACAGAATTCAAGAGGAATTCTTAATTCAGATTGGTGAGAATTAATCATGATAGCAAACTCAGTTTATTTATCTGCTTGAGATAAATAACTGAGTTTATTTTATTACAAAATTTGTTCTGTTAAAAGTTTTTACAAAAGAGAAGATCAATGCAACGCAATGCTTTCTTTACAAATAAAAAAGAAAACCATTCACTTAATTTTTTAAAAAGAAAACAATAATAACCATTCACACTTTATTCAGAGACATGGTGTTTAATGACACATACTCAGCTGCAATGTAATGAGAAACTCAGTATTAAAAAAAAGTAGAATGTTTAATCTGTAATTATTGTTGCCTAGATACCATACCAGCAAAAGGCAAATATCCTGTAACAGTTCTATTTCTCAAGAAAAGATCAAAAATTATTTTGAATAGAAGACCTGTATAACTTTAAGCTGGAAAGAAAATGAACAAGGAAATATGTATTTTTACTGCTCAATATTACAAAACCTTATGTTCTACTGCAGGTAGGGCAGATCCCTTTAGAAATAATTTTTCATCCTTTATTCACTGTACAAACAAGTATGAAGGAGAAGCAAACACTGCCATCTATTAAAATGGGATCCCTGTGCATATTTCCATGAATGGCAAGGCAGCAAACTCAGTTTGAAGGTTCCTAATTCACACTTCAAAATATTGCATTTTCTTTGTATGCTGTTCCATACTGGGTTTTATTTGAGTATGCAGTAAAAGTTGTTGCCAAACAGGGTTTGCCAAAAAGAAGAAAATTTATTGAGGTAATAAAAGAGGTGGATAAGAGAACTGCACTAATGTCTTGCTGTACAAAGGTGAAAAAATGCAAGCAAAGACTAAGAAATTTTCTCAAATTTTCAGGGAAATGTCTACTTAGAGCATGTCTGTCTCACAAACTATATTTCATAGAATGCACTTCAGGTTTGTGAATACACAGAAACAGAAATTTAATCTTCTCTTGAAATTGTAAACCACTGAGCATTTAACTGTCACACTAACCACATACAAAACACGCACAAAAAGAAATTTTTGAGCTTCTTATCAATTACTGATATTTTAACTTCTTAAGTTTCTCCCTTCCTGTCTTAGTGAAATTACCTTCAGATACTCAAAGGGGTTTGAAGGGATAGAGGAATACAGATCATATTCTTATAAACACAATGGGATGAGACAAAGTCACACTCAACTACATCGTTTCTATTTTGTTTGCTCTAGAGTGAAAAAACCCAAGCAACAAGTCCATTTCCAAAATGGGGCAAGGGGAGGCAAGGGGTGGTGGGAGGATCCAAACAGAACCAAACCCAACACTGAAGGAGAAATTTGTACTTTATACTTACAATTTATATTCCCACTCGTAACTGTTCTGCCTAGACTGCAGTCCCAGGTGCTTCTGCACTCAGATCCAAATATAACCTTGGGCAGACATGGTAGTGGAATGAGCTACCAATAACTGCTAGACCAACCTACCCAAGCTCCCAAAGGATGAGGGGTGAGAATATTTCAGTCCACATTGAACACACATTGTCATAGTTAAATTGGCACATTACTTGAACAGAAACATGTATATATCTACTGCAATCATATTGCTGGACTAAAGCATAAAATCAACCTGAGATACCACTAGGGGTGTTTGGCCAGGTTTTTTCTTCTTCCTCTGACAGTGTGGGGAAAAGAAAAAAGACTAGTCTACCTCCATTTTGTGTCACTCATACTTCTATTGCTATGATAACAGGCAAGCTCAATTCTCAAATGAATCTATACTCTAGGAGCTTCTTGACTGCCACCCCATTCCTTTGCTGTCATTGCCAAGATCACCATGAAGATCTGTATAGTCTTTCTTCACAGTTAAGAATTCCTAAAGAATCCTAAACCCAGAGATAAACTATTTTTGGACGTATATGGGTAAATCAACTCAAGTTAGTCCAGAGGAATCTGAAGATGCCTTCCGACTTTCATGTTTGTGCTGGAATTTTACATCTCCATGTTTCCAACCTTTTGTGATTGAATGCCTTTTGAGGACCAAAAGAGCTGCATAAGGGACAATGTGATAAGACATGTCTATAAGCATAAAAATGGAAAATGCCAAATGATAAATTATGGTTGAACTACTCAATTAAATTAAAGGAAGTGAAAAATTACATGTTAAATTAATCTATACCTAGGCATCTTCTGAAATCCCACACCTGCTGAAACAGATTCTGTTTAAAATTGGACAATGATGTTTAACACTGACAGTTGTCATGCTAAATTTTGAAACTTAGAGGTTTGACACAACAATTTTAAAGCTGAGGAAATAATAAGTAAGAATGGCTTTATGACCTTTACATATTAAGAACCCATTTAATAAGTAGTTTTTCTCATAAGAAAAAAAACCTAAATTAAGATACCTCCATCTTGCGTTAAATAAGCAACTGCTGACTGAGAGTTGAAAAGCACTCATAATTCAAGGACAAATCTTTTCTCAAGTGACATGAGAATGTCAAAGAAAGATTGTCACAGTATTGCATGAAATGACTGAGTGTGACACTAAGCAAATCTGCTAATGTTGGTAGGTCTTATGAAAGATCTTTGTTGCACCTGTCAATAAACTGCATACTCTAAACATTTCAAACTATTCTGTAAATGATGACTAACTCAGCCTTCCAATGACAGTTACTCTGAGCCCAGTGTCCCTGCAACACTGTTTATCATGCAATGTGGATCTGACCTGGACATGTTCAGTGGTCATTTGCCAGAGCATTCTGAAAATCAGGTTATTGAGTTTAACAGAAAAACAAAAACCAAAAACTGAATAAAATAGAAACAGAAAAGCACTGGGAAACCTCCGCAAGAAATTTCCAACACAGGAATCTAATAAGATTTGCCAAATTTAAGCAGACTTTGAACTGCTGACTGAAAAGCAGCATTTCTGCAGCATATTTTTAGGAACTTTTACCTCATGGCATTATTGTAAAATATTTTTCCTTTGTTTAGTTTTATATAACTGATATCAATAGTCTATAGAAGACATAGTAAAATAGCACACAAAAAAATTCCCGCAAAAAACAGATGGTTGAAAAAGGCAACAAACTTGAAGAGAAAACAGAAACATAAAAGAGAACCTTGAAGTGATCAAGGAGAAAGTCAGTGACACAAACATGAAGACTCCCTAGAAACATACCTCATAAAGTCTTTTTCCAGACTTCTGCAAATGAGAAATTATCACATAGGGATTTCATGCACTGTTGTGAGAAGAATACTGTCAACTTCACTAGGCTGAGTTGACTGCTAAATGATTGTGAAAAACTAGTCAGCTACTCACAGCTCAAGGTGATTATCCATAACGAGCTTTACTGTAGAAAAAAATAACATCAAGTGCTCCAGACAGAGCAAGTCATGGAAATCACTGAAAATATCTGTAAATCCGATAATTTTACATGGGAAAGCTGAATAGTTTGTAAAATCTTAGCTTCAGACTATGGATCTCTGTTAGAGTTCTGCATTACTACACACTGACTATGTACAAAGTCTTCACTGTCAGCTGTCTAGGAAATTTTGTACTTTTCAAACATTCCGACTATTTATCATATATACTACTATATACTATATACACTGCTATATGTTACAATTCTTAAGCTAATACAAGATGTGACTGCCCAAGAGAATAAGGGAATACATAAGCACAAGTATCTCACATATTCTGTTCCTTATTTCCATATTTCTGGAACAACAAGGTCTTGTTCCTCATCCAAAGGCTATCAGCATATCATGACCTATTTACATCAGTTACTGACTCCTATTCAGATGGTGGCAGTCTTAAATCCTGCAAATAATATGAATCATAAAAAGAGATAAAATGTAGTTGGGTCATGAGCTGTCAGAACAAAGCCACAAGCAGAACACAAGGCTAAAATGGGAGATGCAGTTTTGACCTTAGAGTGATCCAAATTATTGACAGAGCAGAACTTAATATGCATCAACAGAAGTGTGACTCAGCATTGCAGAGAACAGAGTTAGGACTTATATCATCCCCACTACTTTGTGACAATTATATAAACATTACTTCTTTTCAAGTAACAACTGCAACAAGCAGCCTGGGGACCAAAAGAAAGGACACCATAAAAATTCTTGCTCCTTCAGAATAAGTGAGCCTTTGCCAGACTCACATCAAACTTTTAAAATGGTATCTTGAACTCCAGTTTGCCTACTTATTACAAGTCTTTATGGGGTTTCTGGCACTTTTTTCTTATGATAGGGAATATTCAATGACGGATACATAAGCTAAGAATATTCTATAAGTACAAATAGGATCAAAAATTATGTGCTAATTTCAGTCAGGTATTACTTTGCATCACAGGTCACTGAATAGAACCTGTAGGGTCTACTTTCTTGCCAGCAGTATTGTAAAAATCTAAATGTTTTCTTTTGAAATGCTGCTGCTTTTCTATCTTGTGAGAGAGACACAGGAAAGCACAGCGTGCTTTCCTGTATAACTGCTCATTTTCTTGAAGAGCATGTAATTCCTTTGAAGGATCTGCTAAATTGTAACAAACAGTATTTCTGAAAACTCACAATAAAACGTGAGATTTTAAAATGCCATTAGACAGCACTGGGAACTTGTCAGATCCCACACAATTCATCCCCCCATCCGATGATGCATGGTATTTGGCAGATAACATAGTTATGCTTTTTGTTTGTAAAAAGAAATCAGTTTTTCTTCCATGTTTCTGACCTTTATTCTTATTATCAAATATTCTTTCCAACTGCACTGAATTATGCAAAACTACCCCTTGTGAGTAATGTCAGAAGGATTCTGTCCATGTCTTGGAATGAGATATTTGACACAGTTTATGCAATCAGCTTGTCTATCTACTCTACTTAAATAAAAAAAGATTAGATTAAAAAGAAGTTCAAGATCAGGAAAAAATTACAAAGTTTTATGTTTTGTATCTCAGGATTAGCTATTATATCTAATCAGTATTTAAAAATAGCTTAATACAAAGAACAGCTTCTCCAACCAAGTTCAGAGATTTCCCTCTCAGTACCGGAACTCAGCACTTGTGGGAGAAAAAGGTGTTGATAAGTGACTGAAAAAAGATAGACTAGCTTGAATTTGATAGTACTCTATGAACCCTGTTACTACTTTTCTGCAAGGTTTATCCAACTTGAAATATCATTGTTATTTTAAGATCCCTAATTACTTTCCTTATAAAAAATCATTCCATCCAGGAAGGCATTTCTTTCATTTTAATTACATAATGACTATTTTCAGTGATTGGCAAAAGTTCTTCCAAACACTATATTCACTCTGTATTCAATCAGGGACAATCTATACTGCCTACATAGCATTACCTCATCTCACTAGCTTTTACAGCAGCTACACACTATCTATTGAGATTTCAGGATGTAATTTCCTGTGAATGACAGAAGCTGATAACAATCCAAGTCATGAAACTGAGGACAATATTCACTTACTTTTTAGAATATTGAAAATATATGCTACACCAATTGCAGAAATAATGGAATATTTTTGTTTAAGAATCACTTCAGTGCCAGCACCCTGCTAGAAAGCAATAGCAACGTACATTGTTATTTAGTTGCTCCATTTACCCTTCCTACAAGATCAACGTTGTTCACAAAAGATCAATAGAACCATTATAAAATGTGTTTGCTATAATTAAGGAGGCAGGAGTCTTATATTTATGCTGTAGGATGCATTAAAATACCAACAGACATCAGGACTCAGTTAGCACTCTCTCAGCTACACCAGTTATTCCTCACTAAACCATGTTTTATTTATTTATTTGCTTCAAGTAAAACCAATTTCTACTCCCTCATTAAGAACCCTATGCTCTAAATTGAAAAGCTCTGCAGGAAATAAATTTTTTCACATCCTTTGGTGAGGAAAGAGAGGTTAAAGAACATGGAGTGGAAGGAACAGGCAAGGACTATACTCCAAAATCATCAGAGAACAACGTGGGAAATTTCTTCAAAACTAAATAGGGAACAAAATGCAGAGGGGGGAGGGGGGGAAGGAGGGGTGTGGAAGAAGGAAAGTAATCAAACAACCATTTGGGTACATTTAGATAAAAATGCACACACACACATCCCATAAGCGTATGTTTATATAGCTTTGCACATGAAAAGAATCAGTAGTGATATTATTTCTGCAAAGCACATGACTTACTTTTACACTTTTGTTGGGTTTAAACCTTATGATGGAAGACTGAAATTTCTATTTTGCTTATTTGGCAACTTTTGTCAGTAATATTTTTTAAATTGTTCTCAAATTATATGTTTGCCAGAAAAAGGACGTAGACTCTTATCCACTATGCCTGATACACACTCAGTAAGGTCTGGTACATATTAAATACTCCTGAAATATACCCAAACCGAATTGAATACGCACTTAACTACTCCAACAAAGACTGAAGTATACCATGAAAGACTGCTGGACTATCATAGCAAATAAATAAATACAAGTGAATATTCACTGACTTAAATTGTTGCAAATACCACAGGATAATAACAGACCAAGAAGCAGAATACTTACAAAGCTGCAATTTCTTTTTTAGTACCATATACTAGTGGTGTTAAGTATCCTAGAATGGCTTGGGTTGAAAGGCACCTTAAAAATCACCTAGTTCCAATCCCCCTGTCATGGGCAGGGATATCTCCCACTAGACCAAATTGCTCAGAGCCCCATGAAATCTGGCTCAGAACACTTCCAAGGATGGAGCATCTACAGCTTCTTTGGGCAACCTGTTGCAGTGCCTCACCACACTCACAGTAAAGAATTTCTTACCGATATCTAATTTAAACCTACTCTCACTTTAAAGACATTCCCCTTTGTCCTGTCACTATGTGCTCTTGTAAAAAGTCTCTCCATCTTTCTTGTAGGCTCCTTTCAGGTGTTGGAGGTCACCTTGGAGATAACCTCAAAACCTTCTCTTCTCTATGCTGAACAATCCCAATTCCCTCAGCTTCTCCTTATATTAGAGGTGCTCCATCCCTCTAATCATCTTGGTGGCCCTCCTCTGGACTTGTTCCAACAGGTCAATGTCCTTACTACACTGGGGACCCCAGAGCTTCAGACAGTACTCCAGGTAAGGTCTTATGAGAGTGGAGTACAGGAGGCAGAATAACCTCCCTCACACACAATGATATATAGTTGTATAATACTGCACTGTTCCAATGCAAAAAAAAAAAAAA